>CM024760.1:170578361-170819101 GCA_014218235.1 Colocasia esculenta
AGTGGATATTCAGCCAGATCTGTCGTATGTCGAGCAACCAGTAGCTATTCTTGACCGGAAGGTTCAGCATCTCCGGACAAGAGTATTGCGTCGGTGAAAGTTCTAGTGGCGGAACTCTCACGAGAGGAGGCTACGTGGGAGCTTGAGGATGCGATGAAGATGAAGTATCCCCTTTTGTTTGGGTAGTGTCGTTCTAACTTCGAATTTCTTTTAAGGAGGAGAGGGTGTAAGGCCCTCGAATTCTGTTGCTTTATTGTAATGTATGTAAATAATTCATGTCATGTATGTACGTATGTAAGTATCTACGTAAGTACTAGTTAGTATATTATGGCATGCATGTGTATAAGGTGGATGTAATAATGTATGTATTGCTTGATGGTAGTGTGTGCACACCTATATAGATATTACATGTATATACACAAGATGTGCATGGGTTTCTGCATGTTTTAGACTTCTGGCCGAAAGCCAGATTGGCGTCAATTCCATAGTCGTCGATGTGGTGTCGGCGTCAACACCATGGACGCCAACACTAATCCCAGCGTCCAACGATGTGGACGCCAACCTCTCTGACCTGCATGCATTGCAGAGCCCTGAATTCCGGAGCAAGCTACCCCAACCATTGGGGAGCTGTCTCCAACGGTCTGAATGGGGTTCACATCAGCATTTCGGGACAGGAGAAGCCTCTCACATATATCTAAACCCAATTGCTTCCCCAACCCTTCTCCTTGCCTTTTTACAAGAGAGGAAGAGGAGAGAAAACCCTAACTCGGAGCTGTGCAAAGACTGGACTTGGAGGCTCCAATCCGGCGATCCAAGGCTTCATCCGACGTTCTATTGCAACTGGAGGCTAGAGGGAACCAAGGAGAAGGCTTCCCCACCACTGGCTTAGCACCTGCATCGACCAAGAACCCTGGAGGAGTGGCGTTTTGGAGGCTTCTTGGGACAGCCCAAGGAGAGCTTCACCAAGCTTTTGATCCCTTTGGAGTGTACCTAAAAGGCAAGTACCCTACCCATAACGTCTCTGTATGTGTCTAGGTTGGTTTTATTATTTTGTCATTTTCCCTCGTGTCCTAGATCCCCAATTCACCCTATCTTTGGAGCTCGGGTCTGTGTTTTGCACAGACCTGAACTTAATGGCAACATCTGTTGTCGCTAAGATCATGCTTAGCGTCCAGCGATTGTGCCGTTAACATTAATTAGCGCGCCATAGCTTGCCGTTAAGTTTATCTGAGCAGAACAGCAAGCTGTTCTGCCTTCTATATGATTAATTTCGATACGTTTCACGATGAGGATATAATGTAATCTCTGATATACTATGTATACTAGTGAATGTGGTGTGTGAATGGATTTTGTGCAAGGTGGTAAATGATAGAGTTTATTTCTTCCATGGAAATACATGTATGATGAGTTGCTAATCTTGTCAACCCTTTGTTTGTATGATTTAGGGCGAGTTTGAATGTCCTACATTTTATGGGTCATGCTGTATTAGTCAGTCTCTGTTCTGAAATTCTGAGATTTTTCCCATGCTTGCGTGAATTAGTGAAAATGTGGTTTTGGAAAATAGAAATCATGCGTAAGTCATGATAAATCTTTGTAAATCATGTATTGCCCAATAAGTTTGGGAATAAATCATGTGGCTCTATGCATGCTAGGGTTCAGACAGTGAGTTGTTAGATTTGTGATTGTTATTCAACTCCATGCTAACTTGAATTGTAAATAGCATGTGAATTTGATGTCAGATTTTCTGTAATTTCGTTTTAGCTTAGAAAAATCTAAAAATTTGCATGTGGAATCCTAAACCCGAAATCAGCCTGTGGTTAAAATTTCAGGTCATTTGGACCTTATATGATGCAATATGATTTTCCATGTGAAATTGTGAAACTAATACATACCGTTGTAAAAATGATTTGATTTTGTAAATAGCAACCTGATTAGTGAAATCTCCTGAGCACTAAATTTCTGTAATTAGAGTGACATGTCAGGAAAACAGAGCACCATGTGTGTAAATGAGTGAATGAGTAAAATGTGAGTGTTATGTGCTAAACTAAGTGCTTAAATCGGAAAACGTGTAATGTGTAAATTGTGCCAGTGTGACATTGCTTCCACAGAGGGCAGTGGAACCGTATCGGGGAAAAGTCCCCCTGAGAATGTTCAATGTGTAAGTGACCCTAAGGGCATTAGGGGAAATCCTGGAGGTGGACAAGTACCACTGGTTAGGGTGGAGACTTGTTCTTACGGTCTGCGCAGTCCAAGAGTCGCCATTGTATTGCCTAGATGGCGTCTATGTGATGTGATGTGTTTGTCATTCTTTGGTGGTTTGGACTATGTGTCACGGCACTAAATGTGAATGTGTAAATGTGTATGTTTCATGTGAAAAATGTGAATGTGAACAATGTGTAAAAGTGCATGTGTAAAGTGTGAAATATGCGAACTTGAAATTGTGTAAAAATGTGATACCCAAATGTGAGGATGTGAGTTAGTAATCCATGTTATGACAATCTGAAATCATGCTTAAACAGTAGCTTTACCATGTTATGATCATGTTTATGTATGCAAAATGCTGGAATCCATGTTAGGGATAATTGTTAAGATATACAACCACTTCCATGCTTGGTTGTTCACATGATGTGATTTAATCGTTGATTGTAGCTCTCATGTGTTAGATTATAGTTGCTAAAGCATGTAAAATCAGCAAGCCTAAAGCATGTAAAATGTTTTCTTATATGCATAGGAATGTGTAGATTCCATGATAGGTACGTTCCCTTTCATGTATGTTGGAAATTCATGTTAATGTTTTCATGTCTTAGTTGGTTGAAGATAGAGTTTTATGTGAGAAATGAATAGAAAGCATGTGATAGGTGATTCTATTTTAGCAAATCTGAAAGCATAGTCCATGTGTTTAATTTGTAGATTCACCATGATAGGTTGAAAATTTAATGTCGAGCATGCTACATGTTGTGTCTTGTGAACGTGTATGTAGAACCTACTATGATATGTGCATGTACGGTATGTGTAGAAGTACTTGCTGAGTCTTTTAGACTCACTACTTGCTTCGACGTACAGGTGTAGTTGGTGACGAGACACTTGTGGAGGAGACGTTGGAGACCGACTCCGAGCGCAGAGACTAGAGTGTTGAAGCACTTGTGACTTTTGTGATTTTCATAGTATGTAATTTGAACATTGTATTAGCATTATCATGAAAAAAAAATGTATAATATGGACATCTATGTATTTGATTTTCAGCAATTTAATTATGTGGACTTTTAGTTCTTAAATGTTATCGAATCATGTATGTTAAATGTGGATGATGAATGAAATGAAGACAGTGGTTCTTTTACTTCCGCTACTCTGTTCTTATATTCACGTGTATCTCAGCTGAATGTTAGTGTTGGTAAATGTCCCACTGTGATGACGCTCACTATACCGACGTGGGTTGGTGTAACCGTACCGGTATAATGAGGGTCGTCGCAGAGATTGGTATCAGAGTGACCGGTTGAGATTGCACATGATATACATAAGTCATCATCCCCATTGCATGGTAATTGTGTCCACATGTGTAGAAAACACTAATAAGAAGCGAAAAATAGATAAGAAAATGGTTAGAAACTTAGTAACCTAGCTAATGGTGGCTGAAATTTATTACAGCCATGGCTTCGAGAGGTAGGCGTGGCGGAGCGCCGGCCCGTGAGGACGAGCCGCGACGTGACGAGCGGACGAGCAGCAGCAGGCCCCGGCACCGCAAGGTCCTGTACTTCCCCCACCGCCACCTGTGGATTATGGAGTATTCATGCAAGGTCTGGTGCAAGCCATGCAGACGCAGGCTCATACCCAGGCAGCACTCCAGGCTCAGTTGGAGGCTCAAGTTAGACTAATAAAATGATTTATAGTCTGTTTATTTATTATGTGATATTGTGTTGATTGTGTATTGTTTGCTGTGCACTGTAGCAGGCTCAGGTACCAGCTCAGGACCATGGTGGACCTTCTACCATGGAAGGTTCAAGAGGATGCTGCCACCCTCTTTTAAGGGGGAGAGCGATCCGTTGTTGGCTGAAAGATGGATGAGGAGATAGAAAAGATCTTCCGAGCCATCAGGTGTGCAGATGAAGATAAAGTCACATTAGCCACCTACATGCTACATGTATGCCTTGGTTTATATGCTTATGTGTTTTGTTAAGTTAGATTTGTTTAGATGGTGCTTATGAGCGGTGTATTGCAGGAAAGAGCTGATGTATGGTGGCTTCACTACTGCGTACCCGTTTGAGGACGGAGCTGTCGATGTTGCTTGGGACGAGTTCGCGAGGCTCTTTCGGGCCAAGTTCGTCCCCGAGCATGTGCAAGATCGAATGGAGCAGGAATTCCTATCTTTGGCTCAAGGCTCCATGACCGTGCTGGAATATGAGGCAAGATTTTCTGAACTCTCTAAATATGCACCTCATATCGTGGCAGACGAGCACAGGAAGACAAAGAAGTTCGTGATGGGACTCAAGCCATCACTGCGGACGAGACTCGTGGCGTTTGACCACCGCACGTTGGACGAGGCCCTCAGTGCTGCGTGTAGGCAGGAGGGAGAGATGGAGCAATATCTGGAGGAAAAGAAGGCTTCGCAGAAGTGGCCGCAGCGACATTCCAGCGGCAAGACAAGAAGAAAATGGTGTATCAGACACCGCAGCGATCCGTAGCAGTCGGCAGTACTCAGGTACCTTCTGTACATTCCCCTAGTGTGAAGAAAGAGTGTCCCTACTGTGGGAAGACACATGGTGGTACCAAGTGTTGGATGATTACGGGAAAGTGCTTGAAGTGTGGAAGCAGCGACCACAAGATCAAGGATTGCCCAAGACTTCAGCAGGGAGCTCAGCGTGGAACGCCAGCCCCAGCAGTAGCGGCAGCCGCGCCAGCTACAGGAAGACCAGGAAGGCCTCGAGCCCCAGCTCGAGTGTTTGCTTTAGCTCGTGAGGACGCCGAGCAGGCGGAGCATGTCACCGAAGGTACGGTTTTGCTTTTAGGTGTGCACGCTCGGGTTTTGTTTGATAGGGTGCTACTCACTCGTTCATTTCCGAGCGGTTCGCTAGGCAGTTAGCCCTAGAGTCAGGTAGAGTCTGAGGATTTAGAGGTCCCTTTGTCTGTGCACACCCCTGCGGGTACGGTATCGACTAGGAAGTGCATTCCGTCGTTACCTGTGTGCATTGAGGATAGAGTCCTAGATGGGTGTTTCTTCTTGCTAAAGATGAAGGACTATGATGCTATTCTTGGTCTGGATTGGCTAGAGGAGCACTATGCGTTAGTGGATTGTCGTCGGAAGAGGATCGTTTCCGCATTCCTGGTGAGGATGAGTTCTCTCACCCCTTTCCAAGGAACTTGGCGGAAAGATGGTCATCTCTGCCATGAAGGCGATGCATATGGTGAACAAGGGTTGTGACGCTTTTCTTGCCAGCGTGGTGTTAGTGCCAGAGGCTGATGAGTCACCTACTCTTGCAGAGATCGAGGTAGTGCAGGATTTTCCAGAGTATTTCCTGATGATTTGTCTGGTTTGCCACCGGATAGAGAGATAGAGTTTACCATAGAGTTGCTTCCGGCACCTCTTCTATCTCGAAGGCTCCATATCGGATGGCACCTGCGGAGTTAGCCGAGTTGAGGAGGCAGTTGCAAGAGTTGCTTGATAAGGGATTTATTCGCCCTAGTGTTACCCCTTGGGGCGCACCTGTATTATTCGTCAAGAAGAAAGACGGGTCACTTAGGTTATGCATCGACTATAGGAAGTTGAACCAAGTGACTGTGAAGAACAGGTATCCCTTACCTCGTATTGATGATTTGTTTGACCAGTTGCGAGAGGCATCAGTCTTTTCTAAGATTGATTTGCGATCTGGTTATCATCAGTTGAGGATACGGAGTGAGGATGTGTCCAAGACGGTTTAGAACCCGTTATGGACATATGAGTTCTTGGTCCTTCCTTTCGGATTGACCAATGGCCCTGCAGCGTTCATGGACCTCATGAACATGGTGTTTAGGCCTTATCTAGATAGCTTTGTCGTAGTGTTTATTGATGATGTGTTGGTCTACTCTCCATGAGGCCATGCACCGTCAGCATTTGAGGATAGTGTTAGAGGTTCTTCGTGAGCACAGGCTGTATGCTAAGTTCAGCAAGTGCGATTTTTGATTGCACGAGGTTCATTTTCTCTCGGGCATGTTATCTCCGGCGCTGGTGTTGCAGTTGATCCAGCGAAGGTCCAGGCAGTTATGGATTGGGAGATTCCCAAGACCCCTTCGGAGATTCGTAGTTTCTTGGGTTAGCTGGTTATTATCGGCGATTTATTGAGGAATTTTCATCCATCGCCGCCCCTTTGACTCAGCTTACCAGAAAGGGGGTGAAGTTTGTTTGGTCCGAGAAGTGAGAGTAGTTTTCAATTGTTGAAGACTAAGCTCACGTCAGCCCCGTGTTAGTCTTACCGAGCGGTGTAGAGGGTTTTGCTATCTACACGGATGCGTCTCGGATTGGTTTAGGCTGTGTGCTCATGCAGCAAGAAAAGGTAGTGGCTTATGCTTCTCGTCAGTTGAAGGAGCATGAGAGAACTATCCGACTCATGACTTGGAGCTCGCAGCAGTGGTTCATGCACTAAAGATCTGGATGCTCTATCTTTATGGTGTCAGATTTGAGGTGTTTACTGACCACAAGAGCTTGAAGTATCTTTTCTCCCAAAAGGAATTAAACCTGAGGCAGAGGAGATGGATCGAGTTCTTGAAGGACTATGACTTCGACCTTCAGTATCACCCTGGGAAGGCGAATGTTGTAGCGGATGCCTTGAGTAGAAGGAGGCCATCTCTCCAGCAGGATTGGAAGATGTTGGAAGATGCAGCTTGCGCGTTGACTGAGTTAGAGCCCTCGCTATGTCAGGCTTTTGTAGCTCAGTTATCTCTTAGGTCCTCGATTTTGGATGAGGTGATCGAGCAACAGGAAGCCGACCCTAGACTCTTAGAGTTAGTGGGCAAGGCGGGCATTGCTCGTAATGAGGACGGTGTGATTAGATTTCAGCACCGTGTTTGTGTCCCTGATTTAGTAGATGTCCGTGAGCATGTGTTAGCAGAGGCTCATAGATCGCGATTCTCTATTCATCCGGGTAACACTAAGATGTATCGGGATCTGAAGAGATCATTTTGGTGGTCCGGTATGAAGAAGGATGTAGCGGATTATGTGTCTTGGTGTTTGGTGTGTCAGCAAGTAAAAGCCGAGCGACAGCGACCATCCGGCCTTATGCAAAGGATGGACATTCCAGAGTGGAAGTGGGAAGCTGTCACTATGGACTTTGTTCGGGTTTGCCTCGATCTAGAAGAGGCAATGACTCGATTTGGGTAGTTGTAGATAGATTCTCGAAGACTGCTCATTTCTTGCCTATGAAGAAGAAGAAGTCAGTAGAGAGTTTAGCTAGATTGTATGTTAGTGGTATCATTAGATTGCATGGTGTGCCGAAGTCGATCATTTCGGATTGAGATCCGAGATTCACTTCAAGGTTGTGGAAATGTCTTCAGGATGCTTTAGGTTCGGAGCTGAAGCTCAGTTCGGCGTTTCATCCCCAGACCGATGGACAGTCCAAGCGGACTATCCAGACGCTCGAGGATATGCTGAGAGCATGTGTGCTGGATTGGAAGGATGATTGGGAGCGCCATCTACCTCTAGTGGAGTTCGCATACAACAACAGCTTTCATGCAAGTATTGGTATGGCTTCATTAGAGGCGTTGTATGGTAGGCCTTGCAGATCTCCTTTGTGTTGGGAGGAGACCGGTGATAGGCAGTTGATCGACCAGAGTTAGTTCAGGAAACTTCGGATAAGGTCCAGCTTATCAGGAAGAGGCTTATTGCGGCACATGATAGGCAGAAGAGCTATGCCGACAACAGGAGGAAGGATCTTGAGTTCGAGGTTGGCGATCATATCTTCTTGAAGATATCGCCTACTCGAGGTGTTGTCAGATTTAGCAGGCATAGTAAGTTGAGCCCTAGGTTCATTGGCCCATATGAGATTCTCAGACGTTGGGCAGCGTGGCGTATGAGCTAGCCTTACCCCCAGCGTTGGCTAGTGTTCATCCCGTTTTCCACGTTTCTATGCTCAGGAAGTATGTCCGAGATCCGTCTCATGTGATTAGTCATGAGCCAGTGGAGATTCAGCCAGATCTGTCGTATGTCGAGCAACCAGTAGCTATTCTTGACCGGAAGGTTCAGCATCTCCGGAACAAGAGTATTGCGTCGGTGAAAGTTCTATGGTGGAACTTCTCACGAGAGGAGGCTACGTGGGAGCTTGAGGATGCGATGAAGATGAAGTATCCCCTTTTATTTAGGTAGTGTCGTTCTAACTTCGAGGACGAAGTTTCTTTTAAGGAGGAGAGGGTGTAAGGCCCTCGAATTCTGTTGCTTTATTGTAATGTATGTAAATAATTCGTGTCATGTATGTACGTATGTAAGTACTACGTAAGTACTAGTTAGTATATTATGGCATGCATGTGTATAAGGTGATGTAAATAATGTATGTATTGCTTGATGGTAGTGTGGTGCACAAAGCTATATAGATATTACATGTATATACACAAGATGTGCATGGGTTTCTGCAGTGTTTAGACTTCTGCCGAAGGCCAGATTGGCGTCATTCCATAGACGTCGATGTGGTGTCGGCGTCAACACCATGGACGCCAACACTAATCCCAGCGTCCAACGATGTGGACGCCACCTCCCTGACCTGCATGCATTGCAGAGCCCAGAATTCCGGGAGCAAGCTACCCCAACCATTGGGGAGCTGTCTCCAACGGTCTGAATGGGGTTCACATCAGCATTTCGGGACAGGAGAGCCTCTCACATATATCTAAACCCGAATTGCTTCCCCAACCCTTCTCCTTGCCTTTTTACAAGAGAGGAGAGGAAGAGAAACCCTAACTCGGAGCTGTGCAAAGACTGGACTTTGGAGGCTCCAATCCGGCGATCCAAGGCTTCATCTGGCGTTCTATTGCAACTGGAGGCTAGAGGAACCAAGGAGAAGGCTTCCCCACCACTGGCTTAGCACCTGCATCGACCAAGAACCCGGAGGAGTGGCGTTTTGGAGGCTTCTTGGGACAGCCAAGGAGAGCTTCACCAAGCTTTTGATCCATTTGGAGTGTACCTAAAAGCAAGTACCCTACCCATAACGTCCCTGTATGTGTCTAGGTTGGTTTTATTATTTTTGTGCATTTTCCCTCGTGTCCTAGATCCCCCAATTCACCCTATCTTGGAGCTCGAGTCTGTGTTTTGCACAGACCTGAACTTAACGACAACATCTGTTGTCGCTAAGATCATGCTTAGCGTCCAGCGATTGTACCGTTAACATTAATTAGCGGCCATAGCTTTCCGTTAAGTTTATCTGAGCAGAACAGCAAGCTGTTCTGCCCTTCTATATGATTAATTTCGATACATTTCACGATGAGGATATAATGTAATCTCTGTATACTATGTATACTAGTGAATGTGGTGTGTGAATGGATTTTGTGCAAGGTGGTAAATGATAGAGTTTATTTCTCCCATGGAAATACATGTATGATGAGTTGCTAATCTTGTCAACCCCTTGTTTGTATGATTTAGGACGAGTTTGAGTGTCCTACATTTTATGGGTCATGCATGTATTAGTCAGTCTCTGTTTTGAAATTCTGAGATTTTTCCCATGCTTGCGTGAATTAGTGAAAATGTGGTTTGGGAAAATAGAATCATGCGTAAGTCATGATAAATCTTCGGTAAATCTTGTATTGCCCAATAAATTCGGGAATAAATCATGTGGCTCTATGCATGCTAGGGTTCAGACAGTGAGTTGTTAGATTTATGATTGTTATTCAACTCCATGCTAACTTGAATTGTAAATAGCATGTGAATTTGATGTCAGATTTTCTGTAATTTCGTTTTAGCTTAGAAAAATGAAATTTTGCATGTGGAATCCTAAACCCGAAATCAGCCTGTGGTTAAAATTTCAGGTCATTTGGAACATTATATATGCAATAGGAATTTTCCATGTGAAATTGTGAAACTAATAGTACATATCGTTGTAAAAATGATTTGATTTTGTAAATAGCAACCTGATTAGTGAAATCTCCTGAGCACTAAATTTCTGTAATTATAGTGACATGTCAGGAAAACAGTGCACCATGTGTGTAAATGAGTGAATGAGTAAAATGTGAGTGTTATGTGCTAAACTAAGTGCTTAAATCGGAAAACGTGTAATGTGTAAATGGTGCCATGTGTGACATTACTTCCATAGAGGGCAGTGGAACCGTATCGCGGAAAAGTCTCCCTGAGAAGTTCATGTGTAAGTGACCCTAAGGGCATTAGGGGGAAATCCTGGAGGTGGACAAGTACCACTGGTTAGGGTGGAGACTTGTTCTCCCGGTCTGCGCAGTCCAAGAGTCGCCATTGTATTGCCTAGATGGCGTCTATGTGATGTGATGTGTTGTGTCATTCTTTGGTGGTTTGGACTATGTGTCACGCACTAAATGTGAATGTGTAAATGTGTATGTGTTCATGTGAAAAATATGATTGTGAACAATGTGTAAAAGTGCATGTGTAAAGTGGTGAAATATGCGAACTTGAAATTGTGTAAAAATGTGAAACCAAAATGTGAGGATGTGAGTTAGTAATCCATGTTATGACAATCTGAAATCATGGTTAAACAGTAGCTTTACCATGTTATGATCATGTTTATGTATGCAAAATGCCTAGAATCCATGCTAAGGATAATTGTTAAGAATATACAACCACTTCCATGCTTGGTTGTTCACATGATGTGATTTAATCGTTGATTGTAGCTCTCATGTGTTAGATTATAGTTGCTAAAGCATGTAAAATCAGCAAGCCTAAGCATGTAAAATGTTTTCTTATATGCATAGGAATGTGTAGATTCCATGATAGGTACGTTCCCTTTCATGTATGTTGGAAATTCATGTTATGGCTTTCATGTCTTAGTTGGTTGAAGATAGAGTTTTATGTGAGAAATGAATAGAAAGCATGTGATAGGTGATTCTATTTTAGCAAATCTGAAAGCATAGTTCATGTTTTAATTTGTAGATTCACCATGATAGGTTGAAAATTAATGTCGAGCATGCTACATGTTGTGTTTGTGAACGTGTATGTAGAACCTACTATGATATGTGCATGTACGGTATGTGAAGAAGTACTTGCTGAGTCTTTTAGACTCACTACTTACTTCGGCGTACAAGTGTAGTTGGTGACGAGACACTTGTGGAGGAGACGTTGGAGACCGACTCCGAGCGCGGAGACTAGAGTGTTGAAGCACTTGTGACGTTTGTGATTTTCATAGTATGTAATTTGAACATTGTATTAGCATTATCATGAAAAAAAAAAGTATAAGTATGGACATCTATGTATTTGATTTTCAGCAATTTAAATTATGTGGACTTTTAGTTCTTTTAATGTTATCGAATCATGTATGTTAAATGTGGATGATGAATGAAATGAAGACAGTGGTTCTTTTACTTCCGCTACTCTGTTCTTATATTCATGTGTATCTCAGCTGAATGTTAGTGTTGGGTAAATGTCCCACTGTGATGACACTCGCTATATACCGACGTGGGTTGGTGTAACCGTACCGGTATAATGAGGGTCGTCGCAACCATTGAAAGGTGGTACCCGTGAGAGATGTTGCGAAGTACCGCAATAAATTCGATTCTTCTAGTGCAAGCTCCCCCATGGCCGTCATATAATAGGCCAAATGTTCATGCGGGGACGTCTGCCTATCAAATTTCTGCAGTTTGGGTGCCTTGGGGCAATCCGATGGCAGCTTCTTAAATTGGTGGTGTATCGGATATGGCACCGTGTATAGATCAACAGTAGCAGTACCCTCACCATGCTGGGCGAACTTATCTTCAACAATTTTTTCAATCAATCGTCGTTGAGCGATGACCTCTTCTGCTGCAGAGGCTTGGAGAGATTGAGAGCTTGGGCCCTGGGCTGGCTGGAACTCCAGCATAGCACCCACATCATTCTCGGGATGGGCTGGCGGTGAGCCGTAGGCGCGCTACCGGTCTGTTGTTCTCTTCGGGCGTTATAGTTGGGCACTGGCCTCACCTGTCGCTGAGCATTGCCATCCCTCTGCCGCTTCGTCTCCAACATGAGATTGGTCATCTCAATGTGCCAAACGCTGCATAGTTTCATATTTGGCCTCATCAGACATTGCATTATAAGCGACCCTGGAGGGCGGTACGAAGACCACATGCTCATCAGGATCTTCATAAGGAAGATTCACATCACCACGACACTGACGTTCTCATCTCTGTCATTGTCCTGTTCTATGTCTTGGAGGGTACGGTGCTGATCTTGAGGAAGGTGCTCATCATGTGCCTGGCTCTGGCTAGAAGTGCCACCCTGGCCGCCAAACTGGGCTTGAAGGTTCCGCTTGGCATTTCACGTATTGCGAAATATTGCATCTGTGCCTGGGTTGGATGCCCCTGCGCCTACTGCTTCTGTAGGTGCATTCACGGGCTCAACTGTTTCTTTTCCTGACACATAGCACGAGTGGATCTTCAGGCCTCCCCTTGCTGAGGTTCCTGCACTAGCCTTCGCCTCTTCATATTCTGGCCCCCTGGCTGGGCCACTGCTCCCAATCGGTCAAAGACCGAGATACGTGAGGGTTGTTTCACATCATGTCGTTTGTCCTCCTGACGGGTCATTTCCACCCGCGTAGAGACAAAGTTGGGCTTCCGTATACCCCTTTTCTCTTCTGCCCGCGAGGGTGTTGAGATCTAGGAGGTTGGATTACCGGGTAGTCCTCTTCTTCTTCCGCTTGAGCATTTTTCTCTGCCCTGAGCTTTCTGATTCTTCGGGCCTCCTCCTTGGTGACCCAAATTTGTTTCATCTTGGGCTGGTATTTCTGGACTGCGCCACCCGGGTGGGCGCGAGTGCTTCTAGGTGCAGCAGAATCCTCTTCCCGCATCTGCCGGAGCAATGCGAAGCGGTTGGAGGTGGGGATAGTGGGGACAATGTTGCTTTTCGGCAATATTGGCTCGCCCCCGTTCAGGTTGACTCTGATATCACCGACAAGAACAGTCTTGCCGGACTTTGAGACAGTGGCCCTAGGCTTTCTGCCTTTGCGGGTCAGATGCCGCTCCCTTTTCACGGGTGCGGTGCTCGTGGAAACGGTGTTCACCGAGAAGACTCGGCCTTCATATCGGGGCTTGCTTCCCCCAGCTGGAGTCAGCTTCGTTTCCTCCGCTGGCGCCTCCTGTATCTCGGGGACAACCCCGAGGAAGTATGGAGAGCCGACCACCGCCGGGTAATCACCGAAGCATATCGGTGTGGTGAGGTAGCCGCAGCGGGCGTGGTTCGCCACCATGAGTGGTCCATATGTCACAGCCGCCATTATTCGATGTTTTCTTGATGACTTCCTAGAATGGCAAAGCCAAATAATCAGGAGTCAAGTATTAGCATCAGGTCTGCACATGTATGAAAGGTAGGAAAAGTCCCACCGGGCGTGCCAATTTGTTTAGCACGCGAAGAATTTCGTTCAAAATCTTTTGTCATTTTGAAGAAAAAGATAAATTTGATGATGTTTATCAATTTTGCGGGCTGCCAGTCTGTTAAAACAGACAAATTTCATCCATCAGACGATTTAGGTGTCGTGTACTGGACCATTCCCCGTCGATAATTCGACGTTTCATTTACATCGAGGAGAACTCGAACACCTTTGATACATGGCTAGACCTGGATATGAAAACATACTATAAACAAGATAGGCCCCATTCACATCGGATTCATCTTCCCATGTGGAATTATGGCCGTTTCATTGATGTATTTGTCCGTGTTGGGGACTGATTAGCCTCGTTTCTCACAAATTTAGGACTGATTTATGATTTCACCCCAAGCATGTGGACTGATTCGCCATTCCCCCCCATTTCCAGGGACTGATTTACATTTACGCCCCGAGAACGAGACTGATCTCATTCCCCTGTGTTTGTAGAGACTGATTTGCAGTTTCACCTCAAAAATGAGGACTGATTCATCGTTCCTGCATTTCTAGGGACAAAATTACATTTTTACCCAAATAAAATGAGGACTGATTTGTGTTTTAGTCTAACAAAAAGACTGATTTAAAACCTCCCTTAAAATCGGGACTGATTCATCATTTTTTTTATTTTTTCTGACATTTATCCATGTATAAAAGTTGATAAATTTGAAGTGACCCTATTTTTTGGTCGTTCACATAAATAAAAAAGGATTCAGGGTCTTTTCGTAATTTTTCTGGAGAATAGGGGTGGCCTTATGAATTTTTCTCATATTCTACCCCACAAGGCATCATTTCAGAATTTTCAGAAATGGCTTTAAGATCTCTTTTACGTAGGGGGTGTTAAATTCAAAAGGTTTCCTTGCTTTGGCCATTTGCAAATACACAGAAGATAATACTTTTCTGCAATTTTTCTGGCAGAAACCATGTTGTAGACCACGTACAGAAATTCCATGCATTGCTTCCATTTTCTTCCTATCATAAAAGGGTCCCTTGGTCCACTTTCTAAACCCATTGAGACTGGTTTACAAATGATCACATATCAAATATGGACTTGCCTTAACCAAACAGACAACTTGACAACTTTCCCAGACTTCTGCCTTGCGTGAAAGGCAGTACAGCAGCTTGACAGAGCAAGGAAGGAGGTCAACATAGCACTTCAAAGCGCAGCAAGAGGCCTTGGGCGATTTCTGGAGACTTTCCTCGGCTTTTTTTTCAGATCCCCCATTGAGACTTGGGGTCCCCTTTTATAGGGTTTGAGCAAGGGGTGGATATCCCACCGGGTTTTTGTCCCATTGGAGACAAAGCCCACAGAGTCGGAGCCCACTGGAGACGGAGCCCACCGGAGACGGAGCCCATCGGGTATGCATTCATTTCTGTCATACAATTTTTTTTTTCTTTTCCGAGACAGAGCACCGGTGGGAGTCCCACCGGGGATGTGGGACCCACAGGGCACCGGTGGGACTCCCACTGGGCACACAACCCCGGTGGGGTTTCCCACAGGCCGCGCGGCACCGGTGGGGCCCCACCGGGTGCGCGCGGCCCCGGTGGGCCCCACCGGGTGCGTGCAGCCCCGGTGGGAGTCTCACCGGGTGCGCAACACCGGTGGGGGACCCACCGGTGCGCGCGGCCCCGGTGGGACCTCCATCGGGTGCGCAGCACCGGTGTGTCCCCACCGGTGTGCGCGGCCCCTGGTGGGGTCTCCACCGAGCGCGCAGCCCCGTGGGGGTCCCACCAGGTGTGGCAGCCCTGGCGCGGCTCCCTGGGGCCTCCACCGTTGTCGATACCCCGTAAAACCTGATGGGAGTCCCATCGGGGCATCTCAGTGGGAGATTTCTTTATAAATTCCCAACCACGTGTCATTCATCACGTGGGGCTTTCTTCTTCGTCGTGTGAGGAGGTGGATTTTGGCCACGTCATTTTCGATCGCTGACATGGGTATTTGACCGGACCCCTGCACACTTAAAAATGAACGCCACGTAGGGCGCCTTCCACCGGGATATCTCGGGCCATTAATTTCGTTCGCTCAGCATTGGCTCTGCTTCTGGACATGCCGGAAACGTGGGATTGACTGATTTCTGTTTTGGGTCAACCCCGAGGAATTTTTCTCCGACATTCTGGGATATGCAGAAATATTTCTTTTTCTGCATTAATTTATTCCGAAAATCCAGAAAAAATGATTTCGTTTCATTTATTCATCCTGAAAATTCTGAATAAATAGCTTCAAGGGTTATCCTTTACCCGGACCCCGGATAAATATTTCCCTTTCGTGCACTTGTTCCCGACATTTGAAACAAGTGTTTTCTAATGCAAATAAAGTCCACAGGGGTATCTATTCCGAAAACACTGGGGGTTATAAGGTTTCAGCCCCAATTTAATGCGAATGGCCCTGTTCACAATTCAAAGATGTGCAGAAATAATTTTATGTTTTTCTTCTGTTTATTTATTCCGAAAATTAGAATAAATAACTTCTTTTCTTTCTTTGATTAATTCTGAAAAATTCTGAATAAATGGGTTTGAGGATTACTTTTATCCGGAACCCATACAAATATTTTCCTTCTGATACACTTGCTCTATATATTTAAAACAAGTGTTTGTGGCATTCGAACAAATTTTTCATTCAACACACCACTAATCTTAAAACAATTATTTATGATAGTTTTCCTTTAAATTTGGGATAAGATATCTATACTAGTAACTTATGTTGTAGGGGTTAAACTCTCTTTAGAGATAACTTTGCAATCTTTACACAAAATATTATTATATTTTTTAATAAGAAAATAATTAATTTGACTCTTTTGTGTTCCACTCTTGTATGTTATTATGTGTTCGTCTCTCTTTTTAAGAAAATTATTAACAATTACTAGATCATAAACTATTGCCAAATCAAGAATAGTAGTACCTATATCATTTCTCTCGCCAAAATCAAATTCTCCATGAATCCTCTCATATCTTTATTGCTTTATCCACATAACCATTAAGATCTCCACCGCTAAAAAAATTCTCTTCACCAGAGATATATATTTTAGATAAATCTATCATAACTTGCCAAAAATATTTTTTATGCCATCCTCTAACCCATGTGTGTGCATATGCACTAACTATATTCAAAACATCTTCAACTAAGATAAGTTTATCAAATAAGTCTATCACTCAGTCTATTAACTTCTACAATTTTATCTTTTAAGTCTTCATCTATTATTATAGCTACACCATTTCAAGAGTTAAGTAGGACACAATAAATATAGGGAAAAATAATTAGAAGTCCCTGACTGTATAGAGAGGTCCTTACTGTATATGATTTACATGTACTGTAACAGGAGATAACCCTTGCTGTAATGTTTACAGCTCTATCAGGGACTAGAAAATAAGTCAAATATCTATTAAGGACTCTTAATTAATTTGCCCATAAATATATATCATACATAATGTGTATTTCATGTCACAAAAATGAGTAATATTTACTACATATATGTCGCGTAACAAGTGTTTAGTCTTCATGTAGACCCCATATGATTGGTCCATGGTGTGATACGAAATCTTCTACTATAAATAACATTGGTTCCACACTTCTGAATTTCTATAACCGGGGTTCTTTTTCATCCCTCTAGGACAATAAGTACATGAGTGTGTAGATGACTCTTAGATATTCTACTGCATCACAAGATGAGATGTACAACAAGTATTAGTTTACATGAATACATTGTAATTTTTTTTTTTTTTACACGAATATGGTGTTTTACACTATCGTACGATATTGTGGAAGCATGCAGAACACAAAGAAGCACTATTGACAGACTAGGGGAATACTAAGTAAACTTTAAGATTGAAGGTTTGAAGCCAGCTCTTCTACAGCGAAAAAGGCCCAAATTATAAAACTAACTTAAGTCAATATTAAGAGTAATATTTCTCACACATCTGGGTTTAGGGGTGTCAATGGGCCGGGCCTGGACCGGGCCTTGCTAGGCCCGGCCCAGGTCCGGTTTTTTAAAGCCGGCCCGGGCCCGGCCCGGGGTTAGGCCCGGTATGGGTGGCCCGGCCCGGCCCAGCCCAGGAAAAGCCCGAAAAAGCCCGGCCCGGCCCGAAAGTCCGGAAAAAAATATTATTTTATTTATATAATATATAATTTTTATATATCTACTATATATATCGGAAAAATAATATATATTTTACTTATATCTATATTAACATTTAACTTGTAAAAGATTATATTTTTGAGTAGATTTATTGTAGAAAAAATATATATAATTCTCTTTCTAAATATAAAATTCATACTTAATATAAATTATATTTATATTTTTCGGCCGGCGGGCCCACCGGGCCGGCCTCACAAAGCCCAAGCCGGCCCTATTTTTTTCTGGGCCGGGCCGGACCGGGCCCAAAAAATTTTAACGGACTTATTTTCCCGGCCCAAGCCCGGTTAAAACCGGGCCGGGCTTGCGGGCCTCCGGGCAGGCCCAGCCCAATTGACACCCCTATCTGGGGTTGATGTAATTTGTTCAATTAGTTATAAGTAATTATGAGATAAGATACCTTAGATCTTATTGTCTCGTCTTATCATCTATACACTTAATGTACATCAAATTATTAGGGATTATCTAGTTCATATTTAATCATCAATGCCGATAGTTTTTTTTTTTAACATAAAAGGCGTCATCGGCCATTTATTAATAAAAAGTAAAAATAAGAGGCAATAGCCACATACACGCTGAGGTCTTAGGTCAAACATGAAAGTCTAACCCATAAAAATAAGATATAAGTAAGGAAAAACTATGTCGTCAAAATTATAAAGATGATTGCTCCCAAAAAATATACGTCGAAGAAGAGCTCGTGAACAAAAGCTTAAACAACATGCGCAACACTCAATATTATCATCTTTGGTTTCAGACACCTCTAATGGAAAGAGTTCAGCAACTTTAGACATGAAAATATTTTTCTGATGTAGAAGCACAGAATTGAATAATATCACTACGGTCACGCTTAGTTGTAACTCCATCGTGAGGATCTTGAGTTGGAGAGGATTTTGATATCGGATCAATAACAACTGAAGAGGATCTCTAACGCAAAGGGATAGAGATCGAACTTGTGGTGTAGGTAAACAGATTTTGACACCTCCTTTATGATTTAGATGCGAAGTAGATTTGTGGCTAGAAAATGAGTTGACCGAGGCGACGGAGCGTGGCTCAAAGTAGTCACAGTTGGAGTCGCTGCATTCTCCCTAGTAGAGGAAGACATAATTTGCTCATCTTGAATTGTACTCTTAGTTGAACTCAGTAGGGCATCTTTATAGGGATATGAACCCAAGTTTCTCTGATCTTTCATCCTAATATGAGGTACATTGAGGAGAGTTCAGGAGTGTCCATGTGAGTAGAAACAGTAAGATGGTTGGCCAACCAAGTTTAGTGGATCGGGCAACCCAATCCTAGGCAAAGGATCACCTGCACAGTGGCAATTTGTTTAGTCGACCGATTGCTTAGTCGGTTGATCGATTTTGTTGATTTCAACCAAAGCTTAGGCATCACATCAATCCGCTATGTCGAAGAATGGAAATTTAAAGGGTCGACCAAGTTTGGTTGCTTGGTTGACTGAGCATGACAACAAAACAACCAATCCTTCCGATGAATTGTTTGGGTCGACTGACATTGAGGATCGATGATGATCGATCGAGCGAGCTTCGTGCAACACAACAACCGATGAAGAGGTAGGGTCGATCGATATTGAAGGGTCGATTGAGTTTGGTTGCTCGACGATCGAGTGTTTGGCACAGGAAAAACAACCAACTCTATCGATGAAGTGGTAGGGTTGACCGACGTTAAAAGATTGATCGATCGAGCTCTATGTCTAACCAAAGTAGAAAAAAAACTAAGGTCTCAATAATATCCAAGGTCGACACCAATGGGGATCTCTGTTGTCTGATGTGCAGTGGGATTAAGACCCTCAACCGGATGGGCTTTGTGTTGATCATCTACTTGTTTCCTTTCTCGAACTAATCTTCCCCACGTTTGCGTCTCAAATGTTTTTTTTTTTTGCAATCTGACCCATCGATGCCGATAGTAGAATGTGAGATTTTAACTCAATTCTCTCAAACTTGAGATAAGTCCAACTAGCTACCACTGTGTTATGTTAATTAACGTCATCATAGAACAACAACAACGGAGGTGTTCTTCTACAGGAAACCTCACAGCTAGAGGCAGGATTTTTCCACTACTGCTGATCGAGCAAGTAGTGTGCTCTACTAACGACAAAGACCTCGCAGCTTACGGCACACAAAGACCACGTCACTTCTTCTGCCCCAACTCCGGCGTTAAAAAGTTAGACACCCTTTGTACGGGATTATTTTTCCCCATGGTAAGAAACAAGGTTTGGTTAAAATGACACTCGAGTCTCGATACTTAATTACCCAGGTAATTAATAAAAATATCTTGTTAGAACTATTGTGCAAAAAAATCATTGGCCCCAATTTTTTTTCTCCTCTTTTTTTTTTTCTTTATGTAAGATCCTCTCTTTCCCAAAGTAAAAGTTATTTAGTTATTTATCATTTTAATTAATATTTATCACTCTTATATTGTAAATGATAATAGCTAATTAGAGAGAGAGAGAGATAGATAAAATACTTTTGGTGTGTTAAAATTATTTGTCACTCTTGATCCGTTATATTTAGCACTTTTAGTATTAAGAGATGACAAATTTAATGAGTTGAAATTGACAAATAATTTTATAAAAAATAATATAGAACATTTGATACTCTGTTAAGATAACATAAGTATTTTAGTTTATAAGAATAGTTACTTTTTTAAAAATTGCTTATCTTTCTATTTAGTTATTTATTATTTTAATTTTTATTTATCACTCTTAATTAAAATTGACGATGACTATGTAAGAATATTGAAAAGACATTTAATACTTTTAGGTGCGTAATGGATAGTTTTCCTACCCATACATGGGTGAAGCTAGCATTTTTTTTTTTTTATAACAGAACCCCTGTCCTGTGTGGTTTTGTGGGTTCAAGGATTGATGTTCGTGAACTCTAAGATCAGGATTTGACAACTCCTACTTTCTGTGTATCGTTTGCATGCCCTTACCCCACTTGACCGAAAAACTAGATCTACACACCTCGAGGATTGCATGTAGATCAAATAAACCTCATCAGAAATCGAACTCGGGACCTCTTGCTTTTAAGAAGCTAGCATTTCTCGTGATTTATATTACCTATTTCAATGTAATTTTAGAGATAGAATTATGACATTTATGACATCCCATCGTTGCAAAAGGATGGCCAAAAGGAGCTATCGATAATGGCTTGTTATTTCTTAAAATCGAGGATTAATAAGAACAAAAAACTCTTTTGAGGATGAGGGCTAAAGATGCCTTAATCCACTGCTGATCACCGTGAACAAGCAAGAGAGCAGCTTGCCGCAGACCCTGCAACACCCTCCCCTCCATGACTCCATCCAGGTGATCATGTGGAGTGGGATCTCCATAGAACATACTTGATACTTCCACAATATCAGACAGTTTCATCAATTACGGGAATAGATGACCCACGCCACTCGGCAAATGGGCAACAAAGGAGGTTGAGATGATTGCCCTTGTCTAAGTCATGCAGCTGCTCAGCTGAACTCCACCGAGGTGGCGGCGGCGGCGGCCGCGGCAAGAGTCACAGTTATCAACACCATGGCCCACCCCCGTCACGCGCGGCGCGGCGCCACTCTTCTGTGGGGCCGGGGCCGCGGCCACCGTCACGCCGGTGGAGCCGCCGGAGGGGCAAGGACTTGGGGAGGAGGACGAGGAGGGAAAGCGGGGGACGGCGCCGTGGCGGG
This sequence comes from Colocasia esculenta, assembly GCA_014218235.1. Lineage (NCBI taxonomy): Eukaryota > Viridiplantae > Streptophyta > Magnoliopsida > Alismatales > Araceae > Colocasia > Colocasia esculenta. Next base: position 170,599,696 of record CM024760.1, read on the forward strand.
GCGGCCGCCGAGCGGGCGCGCTTGGGGATCCGGATGTCGACCTTCTGGCCGATGGCGCAGTGGCCGGGGACGCCGCAGAGGAAGAAGTGGTGGCCGCCCTCTGGAGGATGATGGAGTCGTTGCCGGTGGTGTAGGTCGCCAGGGGCGACTGCGTGTTGCAGGCCCGGTAGTCCGCCCTGTTCCACCTGCAGCACGTTGTGGAACTGCTTGTTGTACTGGAACACTGCCACGCGCCGGCGGCAGCAGCAGAACAGGAACAGAGAAGAAAAGACACAATATAAGTGAGTGAGTGAGTGAGAGAGAGAGAGAGAGAGAGAGAGCTCACGAGCGGCGATGGCTAGCAGCCTTTTTTTGCAGGGCCATGCATTCTGATGCCAGACGTTGTTGCAGTGCATAGCCAACGCTGCTGCTGCGTCTGCTCGAGAGAGATCAGAGACAGTGCCTTTGGAGAGATGCCCGCTTGTTTTCCAGAGAGAGAGAGAGAGAGAGAGAGAGAGAGAGAGAGAGAGCAATAACAGCTGCAATAAAGCTATGGAGGGCAGTGGGAGGATGAGGCCATTTGATCAGCAAAAGGGTGGGGAGGGGAGGGGGACCAGAAAGGAACCGATCAAGAAGTTTGTACCAGATTGCTACAAAATCTTAAAGGTGAAAACTTGGCTAAGGAATTTTGCGACAACATGACAGACCAGAGGGTTATGAGATTTGACGAAGTAAAAGATAGAAGCATGCTGTAAAGATTAGAAGAAAGTTGGGTTGGTGGGGTGGGTGGGTTTGAGAAACCCAGAAGAACATATCAAAGTTAACAAGTAGTTCTTTCTTTCTTCCTTTGCTCAATTCTCTTGCTCAAGTCATGTGCGATTCTGTTCTGGGAGAGATGAGGGGACAAGGATTGGTCAAACATCGATCAAAAACTTGCGAAAATCGAAACATGAACTTGGAAGCAACATTAAATCTAGAATCCAGTGATGATGGGTTCAAAACGCTAGGGAAAAAGGAAAGAACAGATGCCAACCTTCTTGTCATCAAATGGGTGAAAGAAAAGAGCAGGTTGAAGGAAAAGGACAACTGCGGCGGTGACCATCGAAGATGGGAAGCAAAAGGAGGAACTTTTTTACTGGAACGTGCAGATCCAAAGCACAGTTCTCACCCGCTCCTGTTCTCGTCTGTTGTCTCTTTCTCTGTGCGTGCGCGTGTGTTCTGGGTATGGCAGGTTGGAGAGTTTGACACAGAGGCATACCGATGGTGTCGCCGACATGGAAGGTGTTGGAGGCGGCCCACGCGGTGTAGTTGACGTTGCCGATGATGGTCCACCCGGCGGCGTCCCCCACCTTGTGCACCGCCGCCGCCGCTGGCGTCGCCATGATGCTAGCCAGCGCCAAGAACAGACAGGAGGAGAACGAGAACCACGCGGGCGATGATGCGCCCATGCCCTTCCTCTTCCCTGGCAGTACTGCAGCGGCGGAGGCGCCACCAGCATCAGCCGAAGAACCAGCTGCCATGGCGGAGCGAGAAGACAGAGGAAGAAGGGAAAAGATCGTGTAACGAGGTAACTAGAAAGCAAGGAAGGGGGGGGGGGTCTCCTTGTTTTATAATCTCCAGCTGGGTCTTAGTTTTCTGACACCTCCAATCCCTTAAATGCCAAGTATATTTATAAGCGCACCCACAATTCTCTTGGTCAGGTGAGAGCAAGGACAGAGAAATAATGGCATCTGGGGCTATCACTATGTGGTGATCTACATGGTTTTTTGTTTTTGTTAGGCAGATGGGTCCATGGGTTAGACACATGCCAATGCCATGCATATGTGTGCCATGCACATAGTCCCTTTTGCAAAGAGATTAATCAAAGTTGATTAAGGTCCTGTAACAGCACATGGTGAAAAATACCATCCTTTTTATCTTTGATATCATCAACTCATGTCTCCAAACAAGAGAACCCAAGGTCAGTTTTTTTTTTTTTTGCCTTCTCTGTGATTCTTTGTGTGTTAGGACTATGAAGTTGTGTTTTCTTGACACTCAAAAGAGACATATTTCTTCTTTCTTGACAACCATGCAAAGGCTGTGCACATATCTAATGGTGGATCTAGAGTATATCCAGTGGAGTCATAGGATCTAGGACGCTCAACGGGTTGAAGTCAGAAATGGAAATGACATTTTTTACATCTATTTTTTATAAAAAATAAAAAATAAAAAATTATTAGAAATATTTGGTACGATCAATGATAAATATATGTAGTATTAGGAGCAGTGGTAAAAGAGATCGATGTCTTTGATAATAATAGATATAATAAATGTTACGAGAGAGACAAGTTAATTAGATTCTAATTACAAATTAAGAAAAAGTTAAAAACTTAGTCTAAAATTATTTAATATTAAGAAATAAGATTTTAAGAATATATATTGTAAATAAAATAAAAAATTATATATTATCGAAAATGAAAACAAAAATTTAGAAAGTAATCAACAACAGAAAAAAAAATGGAAAGATAAAAAACGGGTCAAAAAGTCGAAAAAACGGATATCTATTGACATTCCTAATAGACCCCACTAAAATTTCAAAACCTTATTAGGAAGTTTAAAAATTTTTCATTAAATTGATTTGGTTATTTTTTTTAAAAAATGAGTGACCCCATTAGATTAATAAAATGACCCTCGAGAATAAAACTGCTGAATCTAACATCGCACGTATCATACCCAAGAATATGTATTAAAGGTGTCCCAGAGATAACTGTACAGGCCTCTTTGAATGCATCTAATATCAAACAAAAGGGTTAAAATATAGAAAAAGGAAGTTACCAAGAGTACTAAATTGGCCACTTTATGATCTAAATAACTTACAAAATTAAGATGTAACCTGAAACTTGCACCCAACAAGTTCCTTATAAAATCCAGAACAGACGGCTCAGTTTCTGGATAAGTAATGGGTTAATTATAATAAAACAGCCACAGAAACCTCCATGCTCATATATAGCATCAATGGCTGGCCTGGGGAGGTAATTGGGGAGTTCCCCACTTTGCCGTGGCCTCACAAGGAAGAACCGGTGTCTTAAATTTGTCGAAAACCCAACTCCGGACTCTTGAAATTAACAGATCACTAGATCTCGTTCATATACTTACCGATCTCTGTAATGGTTCTCCACTGTTAAGGATGTCGACTGTTTAATGGTTACACAGGGATCCTTTTACAAATATAGACGTTGTTGGTGAACAATGCGATAGCTAAGACAACTACTTCGGCAACGGTCAAATGGATAGATTATTCGCAAATAGAATAAATGGCAAATTAATTAATAATTTATGACTATAAAATAAAAGATTTTTACTGTAACAAGATTTAACGTATACTGTAATAGAAGATAACACTTACAATTCTATCAGAATTTGTCTTAGAAAATAAGTTAAATGTCTGATAGAGACTTCTAATTAATTTATCCTAGAATAAATCAAATTTTTTTGGTCAATCTCTCATTGATATACATGTGTAGAATATTCTAGACAGCTCATAATTATTTTGATATGCAAGATAAACTTATATAGCATGTGTAGATGTATAGTTTAGTCGGATATTGGATATAGTGAAAATAAGTATGTATTTATAAGTAACATCTATTTCTCTTCTCTCAAGAGGATGCTTTTTTTAAAGATAAAACCTAGATAAATGCTTCTTAGGGAACATACTAAAATTTCACTCATCATCATTAACGCTGTCTATGAAAATCAAACAAGAGATTATGTACCATGTCCAAACGTCTTATCACAACAAACTCCACACACTCTTATCTTCATTAGGAGGGCTATGTGAAGGCATAGTTTAGTGTCATATTAGACTTAGTAAAAATAAGTGTCTGATTATAAGTAATATCGATTTCTCTTTTCCCGAGAGAGTTATTTCTCAAAAAAAAAATACAACTCCAAATATTATCACTTGAGAAGCACGCTAAAATTTCACACATCATCAACATGAAAATGCTTTTAAATACTGTGCTCGTCACATACTGGCTATGCGCACATAGAGTATATGCTGTTATTAAACATTGGTTTTCTTTTATTTTATCTTGGGTAGGTGCATGATAAGGGGTGAAGATTTGAACTTAGGTTGTATGTGCATGTTGGATGATCTATTAACCACAGAGTTGCCTTTGATATTATATGATCCTTTCTAAAAGTGTCTCACTTGAGGGGAAATAGACTAAAGTTGTCTTAATTAATTTTGACATTAACTAATTAAGAACCTCTATGATAGTCGGATAAGATAAGGTGGATTAGAATAACATCATATAGGAAAACGAGAGATTTTCACTTTTTTGCTTTAGCATATATACTAATACAAAACTTATTATATAGCTAAATACATAAAAAGTACAGTGGAATACGTTATAAGAGGTTTATCTCAAATATAATAAGATATACTAATACTTGCTCTCTGACTTACCAAAACCTCTTAAATATCGCTTGGATAGGGTCCGGACAAATACCCTATTCCGTGATCAAAGAGAAAGGGCATAATTGAATCCATGTTACTTGAGTTCGACTCAAAAGTTCATTCTTTGGGCATGCAAATAATAAATTCACACTTTTTTATGTGCATAAATAATTACTTTTTTATGTAAATGTATAATTAAGAATACTCTCTAAAATGAATTTGGATATAGAGAAATATTTAACGTACACATGAGCATAGACAGATCCAGCTTGTACTGAGTGGGGTCACGTGACCCCACTCAATTTTTTTTTCTTCTTAAATGACCATTTAAATGGAGATTTGAGGAGGATTTATATAAGGGATGATCCCACTGAATTGTCTCACTGAGGTCACTTTATGTATAATATATTTATTTATATTATATATAATATATTATTATATAAATATTGAAAAATTATTTAAGTGATCCCACTCAATAAAATTTCTAGATCCGTCTCTGCACATGAGAACACCCAATATGGTTGTATTATTTGTCTTGGAGGGTTTTAATAAGACATCTCATATCCACTTTTTGAACCTCCAAAGATAAGTGACAACTCTTTTGAGTGGTCACTTTAGTGCACACGAAGTTGGACATGTAGATACGACCTAGTTATATATACTCAATCTTGAATTTGATTTTGTTCAAATCTCTAATAAGTTAGGAATAAAGTAAACTTGTGCATGGTTTGAGACCTTGAGTGGAGCACATGCTGTTGAAGCAACTATTAATAAACAAAAAAAAAACTTATCTCCATCTTAGACCACTAACAAAGTTAAGCGAAGCAAGATGAAATTGGTCCTGTTGGGTGGATAACATTAAACACCTCTATCTTCTAAAAGGTGAATTTGTTCCACTTAACAAATAATTAGTTCCACTTAACAATTATTGTTTCATTTAACAACTATTTATTTACCTATACTTTAAATACTTTTCATCTCTCGTAAAGTGAATTTGTTTCATTAGTAAACTATTTATTTCACTTAATTTGTTATAGAGTAAATTGGAACAAATAATTTGATAAGTGGAACAAATAATTACTAAGTGAAACAAATTCACTTCACGGGAGAATGAAGACATTTGATGCTATATTATAGTGAGACCCATGCATGATCCAAAAGGATGACCAATATATCTAGGGGTGTCAACGGACCAGATCCGGGTCGGATCTGATGTGATCCGAAATCAAAACACATTTCGGATCAGGATTCGGATTAAGATCCAAAATTGCATTTCGGATTTGGGTCAAGATTCGAATCCGATTTCTCACAGTCGCCGCCGTCATCGTCCTGCTCTTCGCCTCCCTCGCCTGCATTGGATCGTCCACCTTCGACGCTGAGAACCCGATCTGCCCTGATCTCTCCTCCTCGAGTCCGGCATCCTGCACGCCCTTGGTCGCACACCCTGATGGACATCCCCGACGAGACAGACAAGGCCTTCAACGCCCCCACCCGCACCTATGTCCGTGATGCCAAGGCCTGGCCGCCACGCCCGCCGACGTCAAGGAGTACCTGACTCCTACGCCTTCGTCGTCGACATGCCGGGGCTCAAGCTGGGGGGATCAAGGTCCAGGTGGAAGACGGCAACGTGCTGGTCATCAGCGGCGAGCGCAAGCGGGAAGATGGCAAGGAGGGCAACTACCTGCGCATGAAGCTAAGGGTGGGCAAGTTCATGAGGAAGTTCTCACTGCCGGACAACGCCAATACGGATGCCGTCTCGGCCGTGTACTAGGACGGGGTGCTCACGGTGATGGTGGAGAAGATGCCACCGCCGAAGCTCAGAACGGATTTTCTGATGCTTCGACCGGGTGAGCCACTGAAGTCACCACTGCGTAATCCTTTTTGAGATTTTCGGGAACGTCGTTTTCTGCCATACATTCCATGGAAGAAAAGTTCGCCTTTTCTATTGTAAGAAGCATGCCAGCAGCCGGCGCTGTGTTTCCCTTTTTAGTTGGAGAGATGAGCTGCTGTGGAGATCCCAACAAAACCAGACTGGAAATAGGAAAAATGGAGGAGGGAAATGGAGACGAGAACGACGAAGATGAGAACGGCGACAGAGGAAGGAATGGAGAACCCTCATCCTCTGCTTCTTCGGATCGGGGGCCCGGAAGGAGAACCGGAGATTGAGGACCCGTTCGGAGACGAGAATGACGAAGACGAGAACGGCGACGAAGGAGGGGAAATGGAGAACCCTCATCCTCTGCTTCTTCAGATGGGGTGCTCCGGAAGGAGAACCGGCGATTGAGGACCCGCTCGGAGACGAGAACGGCGACAGAGGTGGGAAATGGAGAACCCTCATCCTCTACTTCTTCGGATCGGGCCACCCCGGAAGGAGAACCGGCGATTGAGGACTTCGGAGCAGGGAGAAATGCCCCGAAATCCAAAAAAGAGTCTTTTTGGATCAGAACATATGACCGACTCTGGTTTCTCCGGATCGGATCTTCGGATATAACAGATCCATTGACACCCCTAATATATCCTATCTCGGATGGTAAACTTTGTTAGCCATCTAGGACAAGAGATAAGTATTTCTCTTAATAAAATTACAGATTTTGAGAAAGTACATCAATAACAAGAATCTACTTTGAATGACTTAAAAACTCAAATAGATCTTTATTCAATTTACACGAGTCTGTTTAATTCGTGCGCAATCTTTTTTTTTTTTTGGAAGGTCTTCCTTTTCAGGATAACAATCTATTTGAACTGTTTTGTTTGGTGAAAATAAGGGGTTTGAGTAGCCCCTTACCACATATAATAGCAACAATCCAATTGATTTGTGATATTAATAGGGTGATAAACTCCTGTTAGCATCGATTTTGAGCTTAGATTATTTATTAGTATCAAAAGTGCCAACTCTAGCGAGATATTGTCTGTTTTGGGCCAAATCTACAGGATTGTATCCCCCAAATGATGTCTCACAATTTATGAACCACAATCCCATATATATAGTCTAATAATATTATCTCAATTTTCCGAGATGAGATAATTCGTTCATTGCTATCTCAACATCTCATATGCATGTAGCGGTAGCTGTAGGCATCTCCACATTGACCTTTCTGTCAGAATTTTTTTTTTTAATATATGTATAACTCTTTTCTCTTACATGGTTCGTGATTGGTTTCTCTGCAGCCTCACCACTACTTTTTCTCTGAACCATCCCATATCATTTTGGATAGATCGTACTTTGACACTACAACGTCATATCTCGATCCAACTCTTGTAAATATTGTCAACTTTGGATCAAATCCTCATGATTTGTCCTCAAAATCTCCTTACAGGTTAAGAATCATAACCCTCCATATTATATATATATAAGTCGCTAACATTCTCCTAATTTTCAAGTAAAATAATTCTATTTATTACTATCGCAACCTCCATAACAGTGATAGCTCTACTTCATGGGAGGCTCACACTGATCCTATACTCACCACCCCGCCCAGTACTAAGCCTTTTTGAAATATATAGATATCCATCCCTCCTTTGCGGCTCACGACGAGATCATTACAAGAGTACAAAAGTGACTTAGACTACAACTATATTCGTGAATAGATAATTCCAAAACAAAGCAATCTTTCATCCTTCTTAGAAACGTTAATCAACCGAAAACTAATTCTTGGAGGCAGAACCTTTATTGAGATAATTGCAAAATAACTCTATTATGTGTATAACTAGAGAAATCCACTCTTTATTATAAATAATTGAAATGACTTTTTACATGACTAAAAAAATGCACAACGTCAAAGAATCAATCTTGACCCATCTCCCAATCAAACTGACCCGCATCTCAATGCACTGTGCTGATCTAGCGCCCTCGACAACCCCTTCGAATGCGTCATAGCAAAATTATGGCCACTTCCCACCACTGGTCGGAGACACTGCGCCTATGGGTCTCATCTCATCTGTCTCGAAGCCTCAAGGCCATGGGGATATTGCTTGGGGTTGCGGACATAATTACACGTACCAGTGTGCATGTGTGTGCTGGGAAGGACAATGCAAAGTTTGGCGTGCCTTTGGGCCGCTTTGATAAGCGGGGTAGAGAGGGGTAACCCGGGGTACCCCGGGTTAACTGCCTCATCCCGCTTTGGGGAGCGGGGTAGGGTGACCCCGGGGTACCCCCGCTAATCCGGGGTAAACCGGGTTAAGTCTACCCCACCTCTTGAGGTGGGGTAGAGAGGGATAACTTTTTTCTTTTTTAAAATCTGAAAAAATTATTATAAAATTTTAAATGTATTCTATTATATGTCTTATATTTTTTTTAATTTTTTTAATTTTTGTACATAAAAAAAATAGAGTCAAAGATAATGGTTGACTAAAAAAAAGACTTACCCATCTACATCTCGAAAAGAACAACCAAATTAGATCTGTACTTTTTTGAGGTTAACGTATCCCGAGTTAGCCTACCCCTGGGAAGGCTAACCCTCAACCAAAGCGGCCCTTGAGTTCAAGGTAAGAGGAGTGTGCCTACAGAGCCCTGCGCGTGGCAGCTAAGACATAATCTAAGGTCGCATATACAATGATGATGAGATGTGCACACACTTAAAAAGGCTCAGAACACATGTTTTCATCAGTAAACATGCGTGCGTACAAAGCCTCACATTTGTGCTTGTTTGATCCCTTTCCTTTTCCATATACATTTGGGGAATGGCCAAGGACTCTTGACACACACAGCCACTTGGCTGTGTGCTGTGGGGGGTGGTTCTTGTGGGGCTCATCCTGCTGCGGCCTGGGGCAGCTGTGTGCTGTGAGGAGGTGGTTCTTGTGGGGCTCATCTCGGCGGTGCTCATCCAAGAAGCAGCAGCAGCAACAACAACAGCAGCAGAAGCTTCCTTGGGAAGGGTCTAGGAATCGTAGAAGTGCTCATGTGTGCTCGCTTAATGGCGCGAGATGAGGAGTCGTTGGCGTGGGCGTTCCGCTATTTACAGTATTTAGTATGGCTTTTGGGTTTGAGAGGCCACGCTGGGAGTAGGTGAGTTACATAAAGCCTTAGTTCACCACAATACTATAGTGGCTTGGCCATTTTGAAAGTTCTGATAAGGTTTTGGCATTTATATATATACATATATGTGTGTGTTAATGTCTGAAAGTTATCGGGTAGAGAACGAACCCACATATATAGACTAGTCGATCCAAAGGAGATTGGTCCATCAACTGAGCAAGAACTTGGGACAACGACTCGGAGCCAAAGGGCATGCGACGAAAAAGGATTTTGACGGGGACCTCTGGAGTTGCCGGGGGGGTTAATTTTTCTTCTCCTTGGGTGGGGTTACCTACCATATGAATATTTAGCTATCTACCACATGAAGGTCACATGTAATCCAATCAAAACTAGTTAAATAGGTGAGAGAGGTCGGTTTCACATCAAGCGTGGCTTCTTTTTATGTAAAGTAACACTTTGTTGCATGCTTGGTTGTGTAGTAAATGCTATTTGATCGATCATACAAAGATAGTAAAACATGAATTCAATTGCGTATATATGAAGGTCCGTCCCACAAGGGTGTTGTAGACCTTTGACGGTCTGAGGATAGAGATTGGATGCAAAGGGAGATCAAGAAACAAGAGCTTGCCTGCTGCCGACGTCGGCCTAACTTGTATAGAAGTCAATCTAAAAAATGTGTTCCTAGACTCAATCTTCTAATGGTCAAATTAGTGTTCGATTGAACTCAATTTGGGAAGGACAAGAATTTTGAATTAAAAGTGGAGAGAGAGAGAGAGGGATAAAAAAGAGAGGTGTGAGACTATGTCTTGTTTCACACGTGTCTGCCTTTTACATGTGACTATTGATCTTCTTTCGAAACAACCAAGGGTGAGAGAAAGCAATGGCATCCAATATGACATTAAGTCTTTTGGTGCCTTTCTCTTTCCCCCTTCGCCTTCCCATTTGGTGGCCAAGGCTAGGCCAAGCCCATTGGTGCTATTGGGCCCAACCCAGAGGCGGGGCCTATTATGAGCCCCCCACTTCAGATCTGAGACTCAATTCAAGTACAGTGTCTCAAGTTCAGAGTTAGGCCGATATGCTTTATGTTGTTGGCCGATGGTTGTGGGTCATTGCTTCTCAAGAAGCCAAGATGTCGTCGACACAAGGGCGCGTATTGAGCGGAGCCAATATAAGCTGCAACATTTGTGCTCAAGATTACGTGCCATGTTGCCTTGCTTAGGGTGCACCATGATGTCATTGCCCTCAAGACCGAACGTCAAATCACATTGCATTAGGCATCATGATGGCACCAGCTTGTGGATTTGTGTCACTTCTATGAGTGACAGTTGGTACAATATACTCCGAGGGGTTCTCTCTTATGCGGACCTATAAAAGGTGGGGGTTGGTGGTGAGAATGGGGTTCATTCGTACTTGTTGCAGAGATTATGAAGTCTGAAGAGTCGGGAGGAGTTAGCACAAGAAGGGCCGAAAGATGTCGGCATGGGAGAGCTTGAGCTTTGGTTAGTCCGAGCTGGTGTGGTACTTCCCATATGTCACAGTTTTGTCTCTTGGTGAGTGCCACACCCGAGAAGATGTTTGCAAGTGAGAGTTCCATGTGAGGGAGCTAGCTTTTGCAATACTTGGACATGGGCTATGAGTAGCACCACAAATTGGTCACCGAGTCGTTTGTCTAGTAGTTCATCTAGTTCATTTGAGTGGTTGGGGTCACTGGAGTCAAGGGATCCTCCAATGTTGAGGTGGTGTGCGAGGCCCACCTAGATGAGAAGTGGGACTTCGAGGCTGATGTGGGTGGTGAGGACGGGGAAGAGGTTGTGAGGTCGACTTGCCGCTTTGCTTAGATAGTAAGCTAGGTTGCATCTAGTGTCATTAAGGGGGATTTAATTTGTAGTGCTCTAGAGCAATATAGGATCTTGACCAAGTTCAAGCTCGCTGTGTCTCAATATGGGTAACACATGCACACATGTTGACCTAGTTACCTATGTGCATATGAGGAGGCCATCCAAGCTAGCTTCTAATTCCCTATTTCATATTTCGTAGTTAAGCTCCTTGGTTACTTGGGTGTTGTATCTGCCCAACTTGTGCCGACAGTTAGTGCATGAGCTATTTTCTCAATTTTGGCCATGTGTCACTAGATTGGCCTAAGCACGCCACTGATCGATGTGTTCTTGTCGTGCTACTCCTTTAGGTGCAATTTGTTGCACAAGGAGTGGTTTTAGGTTGCTGCCAAGATATGTCAAACCCTAGTGATAGGCATATCGACCTTGGTCCACCAATGAAAGGACCATTTCCTTTTTGTGAAATTGAGGAGGGGTGACACCTTTGTGTTCCCTATGAGATGGGTTGAGACTATCTTGAGGAGTCATCTGTCCGCACTTGAGTACAATGAAGCTCATTACTCCATCATGGTGAGGCTTTTTCTAGGGAGAGGTCGGCGTGGATGCTACTATCAGAGGAGAGTCTCGAGCGAGCAGAGCTATGCCCTTCTCAACTGCACTTTTCCCGTCTACTGTCTGACTTATCAAATAAGAGTGCTTTCCACTTCACTTCCACTGAGCTAAGGCTCCACCAACTTAAGGATCTGTCAGGCTAAATATCCTTTGGGTTACATGCTGTTGATACATAGTCTATCAGGCCAAGGCCTCCCGAAGTAGGGGTGGCGTGTAAGCCTAGCTAACTTCTTGTCTTAGCATGTGTTGAGGCATTACCCCATGAGCTATATTTGTCGCTCGGGCTGTCCTCCTAGCGTCAACACGGGGATAAAGGCCCTTTCCTTGATGCAGCGGATTAGGTGCTCGTAGCGCTTCGTGAGTCCCGTTTGATAACTGATTCTCCTGTAGGTGGATTTTTATTTGATAACTAGACTTTCGTCTGGTGGGCCAAGTTTAATACCTGGGACTTATAAATTGAGTTAGAGGGTTAAGATTTTCCTCTTCAGATACTACTGTTTTCTACAACCTTTCAACACAAGGAGCTCTCTTAGAATTTCCGTTCTTTAGGCTGCTGGGCCAGGGGTTTCTGCCGATTGAACTGGGCCCCCACTGGACCGCAATCCACTGGGCGGCCCACTAGCTTGGGCCCGGTACCAGCTTTAGTTGTTGATCGTACTTGCAGATAGCTTAATAACAAGAGTTTAAAAGAGCAAAAATAAAAAAGTGATTTTTTAAACGAAGGGACTACTTCCGTACAGATTGACCTCTTCTAGTTTAATTTAATTTAAACCACCACATTCTATCATGATAGCTTCATGAGACCAAAACCATATTGGCATTGACAACATAACAGATGGATACAGAGGACAAAGAGCAAGTGTGACTTCCTGGAAGTGATTGGTAGATGATTAAAGTGCTATGATCTGAATCTACTTAGATTACTAATTTGCATGAGATAATGCCTAGCTCAAACGTGAATGAGCAGCTTAAGTTAAATTATAAGGTGAGGCAACATATATACCCTCCCATAGAAAATTTTTCATAAAACATTGGGGGTGGATTCTAATCATCGATCGAAAATTTCAGGCCAACTTTAATATTTTAAAAGAAGACTACAATTTTAATTTAATTAGAAAGGGATATAATAAACAGAGATGCAATATATTGCATAGTGAATGTAGTGCAGAATATTCTTGTGTGATATATCACATACGTTGTGATTTCTTGCCGCTGGCTAGGGAGGTGGAAGACTAAATTCTGAGTAATTTCTGGAATAATTACGTTTCTGCCGAACACAATAATTAGGCATGATTAAATTAATTTTTTTAAAATTTTTCTCATGATTTTTTTATCATGTAACTATATATATGACATATAATAATACGACCAAACATCAAATTAACGGCACTGTTTCTTACATTGCAGCATATATCAAATGAGAAATATGACACAAATGCATGACATCATAAAATTTCTGCTAGTTGCAAGTGGAATTGCATTGCCAAGTGCAGAACTTTACGGGGCAAGTAAATTAATATCCAAAGGCATTAATTCATCTTTGGATAGGTGACCCAACATTAAAAGGAAGATTACAGTATATATATATCTAAGAAGAAAACTAGGAATATTTTCTGTCAAGGGTTCCACAATTGGAGCTTCGGAGTTAGAAATATGGGGAACATGACGTTGCAACCTGCATGGAAGGTGGATTTCTACTGAGGTTGCAGAAACCAATGCAGAACTGTGTTGGAGAGGCCAATATAATACAAACTGTTTGTTCTTCTCTTGGGCATGAGACACCTGAACTGATGGGTTTCGTTAATCTACATAATATCAGTATCGACTCATTTTTAGTCCGATAGTGATGCCGATCTAGAGGAAGAGCAGCCCAAATTGATACTGTCCAAGACTCAAATTTACGCCAACGCTAGTGCTCAAAATCCATCTCCACTTAGTCCAAAGTTTTTGGCGACAAGTAATTCTGAATCCCATCCCAACTCTGCCTCCACTAGGGCTCTAAACGGAGCGGATACGGAGCGGATATGAGTTTTTCGTGTCCGCTCCGAATACGTAATCGGATAATTCGTATCCGCTCCGAATAAAATTCGGATACGAAAAGTGGATATTTTAATCGGATAGTATTTGGATTCGGAGCGGATACGGATATTATCCGTTTCGAAAATATAAATCTGATAAGAGATATAAAGTGACCTAAAATCAGAAAAAAAAATTTATAAAAAATCTATAAAATTCTAAAACACATATAAATACCACAAATAATCTCTAAATATTCATACAAATAATATAAAATGAAAGTTCACTATTACATAACAATTAAGGAACTACTAAAATTTCTAATGTAGTACATAACCATGCATAAATTACATGTCTCACATACTAAATTCTACAAAAAAAAAAGATTGTAAAACATTAGTAGTATTATGAAATAGAACTTAATGATAATTAAAGGTGTAACATTTGTATGAATATTTTGAAACCAACATATCCACGGATTCAAAACCCCCTCCCCATTTTGAAACCCCGCCTTGCCTCCTCCGCCGACCGCCGCACTCTCCTCTTTCTCCGTCGCGGCCATGGTCGCCGACCTCCCCTGCGACCCCGATGGCATCTGCATGGTCTGCAAGATGACGCTTCTCCTGGAGGAATGCATCCCATGCAGCACTTGCGTCACCCCCTGGCATCCCCCCTGCCTCTCCCGTCCCCCCGAGTCCCTCGCTTCGATTGCCTCTTGGGAGTGCCCCGAGGCCCCCGACTGCGCCGCGCCCGCGCCCGGCACCCCCGGCAAGGCCCCCGCTGCAGGTGCGGAATCGGGTCTGGTTGCCGCCATCCGGCGATCGAGGCGGACGCGGGGATGATGGAGCGCCAGAAGGCGAGGAAGAGGCAGGAGCTGCTGAGCGGCGGGGCTCCTGAGCTGAGGGGCGACAATGAGGGAGACAGAGACAGAGGGAGGGAGGGCTAGAGGGGGGAACGCAGCTGCACAGGTGGGGGGGGATGAGAGGGAGATAGAGATAGAGGGAGGGAGGGCCAGAGGGGGGGATGAGAGGAAGACAGAGACAGAGGGAGGGAGGGCCGGAGGGGGGAGCGCAGGTGGGGGATGACCGGATGAGAGGGAGAGGCAGAGGGAGGGAGGGCCGGAGGGGGATGACCAGACGAGAGGGAGGCCGGAAGGGGGGAGCACAGGTGGGGGGTTGAGAGGGAGGGAGGGCAGGAGGGAGGGAGGGAGGGAGGGAGGGCCGGAGTCGCCGGAGCTACCGGGAGGGCGCTGTGGCCGGCCGAGCTGAGATGACGACGGAAGGAGGCAGGAGGGTTCCGACGGCGGAGGCGATGCGATTTGGGGGGAGAAGGGTCACGGGAAAGAGGGAGGTCTCGGGTAGGGTTTTGAAGATGTATATTTATATGTTAGGTATGGATCATTAGATGTAAGATCTAGTGGCCAGAATTAACCCAGTTTCGAATCGGATCTAAACGGAGCGGATCTCTTATTTCCACGTCCGCTCCGTTTAATATTCGGATAATATCCGTATCCGAATCCGCTTCGTCGGATATCTGTTAATGAATACGGATATACTTAATCGGATACGGATTCGGATCGGATCCGGATATTATCCGGATCCGTTTGCAGCCCTAGCCTCCACCTTAGAAAGTTGGCTTCTCTCAAGAGTCACGTTCAGGAAGTTGACTAACTTAAGACTCCTCAAAGTCTATCCAACATTAGTAGTTGTTACTGTAAGCGTAACATAGGTTGGCTCAGGACGAGGTAACCTATGAGGTGCTTCTCACCGAAGAGTGAGTCGAGACGACCAAGTCGATGAATCCCGTCTGAGGCGCGCTTGGTTGACGGGACGCTTGCTCCGAGCTCTCGACTTGACCTGTAAAGTCCGCCGAGAGGTCTCGGCGGGGAGACACTCCAACGCTCTTGTCAGTCGCTAGTCGAGCAGAATGACCTAGCCTCGAGGTAGAACAACGAAGAGCGCCATGATGGCGCTCGGGAGACGAGGCGGCGAAAGTACAACGGCATGGCCTACGGAGCGACGTGCGGCGGCCTGTCAGGCGATGCGACGATCGGCGGCTCTGACAAGGCGGTGACGCACCCCTACGACAGGGTGGCTTCTAACCACAGGGTGGCATGGCGTCCTGACAGGCCACGGGTGTCAGCCAAGCCACATGGCAGGGTACGTGCTCCCAGCAGGAAGATTTAGCTCCACCTCGGCCCGCGTGCACGGTCCGACATGAACCTAGGGGGCCAGGAATACAGAGGTTTCCAAGCAGGTCGGCTATCCCTGAAGACAACCGACCTCATGTGAAGGTAGGGTCCGATGTTCCACATCAAGTATTAGCTGCCCGACAGACCCGCCTCCAGTTCCTCTTGGCTCGACTGCGAACTCGGATGAGGCCGACCTTGTTATCAGAACTTTCCGAAGAGTCCACGAGACTGACGAAGTGATGCGTCAGGTCTTTACGCGCCTCGGGCCTCTCTACAGCTCGGCCCAAGCAGTCTCTTGTGAATCCAACCTCAAACAAAAGCTTGTCGTCTCCGATCGAGCACCTCGGGTTGTCAAAGCTCGGGCCACGCCGACCTATAGCTCGGTGCCCTCACGTGCCCCATCACAACTCTCACGAGGTCAGCGGATGATTGAGGTGATAACGAGAATTATGGAATCGTAAATCACGGCCATTAAGACCACGATCTCGACGATCAGGTCTGCAGGTGGCAGCCACGATCATCGCGATTTGGCAGGAAAGTAACGGCGCCCATTCGGCGGAAATCTCGATAACTCCCAGCGAGATTGGCGGCTCGTCCAGCTCACACGTACATGTCCTAACACTATATAAAGGGTAGACATTCCACTGGCAAAGGTATGCTATTCTCCCCCCACGCTAGGCCTTCTGCTCGGTTAGCAACTGACTTGAGCGTCGGAGTGTCTCCCCGCCGAGTCCACTCGGCGGGCTTTACAGGTCAGACCGTGAGCTCGGGAGCAACGTCACACGTCGGCCAAGCGCGTCTCAAAAGGGATTCATCGGCTTGGTCGTCTCGGCTCAGTCTGGCGAGAAGCGCCTCAGCGGTCACCTCGACAGGAGCCGACCTATGTTACTATAGCAGTAACAGTAGTCATAGTTAACTTCCAACTCTCAACCTATAAAAATAGATCTACATGTATAGGTAAAAAAGGGTCATGTTCTCCCCCCCCCCTCTCTTTCTCTCTCTCAACTAAATATCATGGTTCCTTTTGATCCCACATTTGACTTGAACGTTAGAAGATATTCATTTTTAGAATCTCCTTTCGAACTTGACTTCCTATAAATTGAATTGCAGTCAACATCGATATCAATGGCTTCAGGTCTCCTCTCCATCAACAGATCCTAACTCTCCCTCTTGGTCATCCGGAGTTGATCCGCAACAATTTTTATGGATTGGAGACCGATTTCATCATGAACTACTTTTCCACACTTCTTCTCTCCCTTTCATTTGAATGTTATTCTGCGCTCTTCTTCCTTTGGTCCATGTGGGTCGGAGGACAGAAACTGTAGTTGATTCTAGTGTTAATATTCAAAGCGAAGGTTACTTCAGTTTGACTAGCTGGTGTAATTTAGGCAGATGCAGTCTGAAACGGAACCTTCCCGGAAGAGACACAGTAAGGAGAACTTGTAGACAGGAATTAAGGACAAAAAGATTCTAGAGAGGTTTCTTTTCAACGTGACGTGTGGAACATCATTTATTTCCAAGATTAATGTTCATGGGGATCAAAATCTGTATACAAAGAATGGCTTCATGTACGATAAGATTTGGAAATCTAATTATGGTTTAAATTCTATTGGAAAAGTTTGACAACTTATTACACCAAATAAAAGTTGGAGAACTTTTAACTTGCCTCAGATTGTGATATCCATGCATCCAGCTCTACAAGAAAGTAATAAAGTTGAATTAATAATTACACAGAGGGGACATGTTAAGTTTCTAAGATTCAAGATAAATAGTCAAGACAAGATAACTTAATATACACCAACCATATTGGTGCGAACTGCTGCTAGATGTCATGCAAAGAGAATGTAATTAAATGACTAGCAAAACTCTAACTCAAACAAAGAGACACCAACATTAATGGAATACTGCATGCAAATGTCACCATTTTTTTGTTCATTAATTTTCCACAGCTAACTTATAGTTCAGATGTTCACATTATTTTTTTTTCTTCCTTTTCCCTGACTTTTATTCCTCCACTCTACTGCCTAAATGTCCCCCTCTCTATCCCTCACTATTTTCCCCCTTTCTACTCTCCAGTCAATACAATTATAAATATCTGGCTTTTTCTTTATTTTGGGTAAATTAATTTTTATGTAGAAATGCTAACTACCCGGCCACCGAATAACTAGCATGACGTGGATGCACCGGGCGGCCGACCTGATTGGTCGGCCGCGTGGGCCCCATGCCGGGGTGCGTGGGCCTCACACTGCGGCCGACCAATCAAGTCGACTACGTACATGGTACTTTCACGTCGGCTGACTACCTGAGTAACTAGTATTTCTCATTCTTTTGATCTGATTTTTCAAAAAATAAGAGTAAAAATCTCATACATATCACTCGGAAGGGACATTTGAAAATTTAAATGCCCATCCCCACAGTGTTAACAGTGTTTATGAAGTACTCAGTTCCTAATATTAGACCGATAATAGAAATTTGATTATCCAAATAAAACAAAAAAATGTAGTTCGGACACATGGGGACATGCCGAAAGATTTTGGCAGGAAATTAAATTAAAGTATCATATCATCATCAGGTATTCTCTAATAAATAAATCATTGAGTATTAAATTTTTTAGTTTTCTTAAAAAATATAATCTTTTTTACGTGTCACCCTAAAAAAATACGCATTGAAAGAATAGATATTACACTATATAATAAAGACTAACTTACTTTGAAATCATCCAATATAGGACGTCTCATATATCTCCGCAACTGCGGACTCCATATAAGATAAAGATCACCATAAAGATCATGTGTATTGTAATAAGAAAATATGAAACCTAAGTGAGAAGAATGAGATCTATTTAAATATTATGTACATGTGACTCATAAAACCGAGGTATTTTGAGAAGACAGAGATTACATTATTTAGAATTATTTTAGAAGAGAAATGTCAATTTTTTGTTAAATAGACGATGAAGTAATGCTAACTTCACTATCTTTAAACACGAAAAGAGAAAATTTTAATGTATTTGACAATTATATTTCTCGTATATTTTTTTACTTTCTATTAGATGAACATTATATATCACTAATATATTAATTAGTAAAAAAGTACATGAAAAAATATAATTTTAAAATATAATAAAATTTCTCATCTTAAAATTACGGGTCTACTTCGGGTCAAGACCATGGTTCGTCGTACCGCGACATATCGCTACGGTACGGTCGAATCGCATGCGGGCGGCGCCCAAGCACGGTCGGGTCTCCCAACTGGGTGACCCGACATGTGCCGCTGCGGCACGCGGCTCAGGCCGGTCCAGTTCGGACCGGTTCGAGGCGGTACTGCGCGGTTCACCGGACCGCGCCGGTTTTTTTTTTTTTTTTTACTTTCTCTCTCACATCCGGTGTATCTAAGGATCTAAATAGTGTCAAATTGAGATGAAAATTTAAACATAAATTAATTAAGAGGTGATAAAAATTATAGTAATTTTAGTTTAGTTTTTTAAATCAATTTTTGTTAAGTATAAATTGTCTAAAAAATTATTAGATCGACAATTTTAACATCTAAGGAATCTAAATGGTGTCTAATTGAGATGAAATTTCAAACATAAATTAATTAATAGATGATACAAATTATAATAATTTTAGTTTAATTTTTTAAATTAATTTTTTGTCAAGTAAAAATTGTCCCAAAATTATTAGGTGATTTAATCTCAACATCTATACATCAATAACTCATGATATTTATATTGTTAGAATCATTATATTTTTTTAGTAATTATGATGACTTTAGATTTGACTCATTTTCGGAACCAAATGTCGTCCCGTAAAGTGCACAGAGGGTTCGCCGTATCGCGACAAACTCTGTGTGCACTTAAGGGGTCTAAATGGTGTCTAATTGAGATAAAATTCTACACATAAGCTAATTAAGAGATGATACAAATTATAGTAATTTTAGTTTAGTTTTTTAAATTAATTTTTCGTCAAGTAAAAATTATCTAAAAAATCATTAGGTCGACAATCTCAACATCTATGCATCAATAATTCTTGATATTTTATATTTTTAGAATCAGTATATATTTCTAGTAATTATGATGACTTCGGATTTGACTTTATTTTTAGAACCAAGTGTCGTCCGTTGAAGTACACAGAGAGTTCGCCATACCGTGACAAATCTTGTGTGCACTTAAGAGGTCTAAATGGTGTCTAATTGAGATAAAATTTTAAACATAAACTAATTAAGAGATGATACAAATTATAATAATTATAGTTTAATTTTTTAAATTAATTTTTATTAAATAAAAATTGTCCCAAAAATTAATAGATCGACTTAATCTCAACATCTATGTATCAACAATTCTTAATATTTATTTTAAAATTAATATATTTTTTATGGAAGTTATATCCCCTACTACGAGGATTTGTGGACATATATACTCAGCATGATGAGGAAGATTATGTAAGAACTTGTTAAATGCTCTAATTACATGTTAAGGAAGATGATATTAATTGTAGTTTTCATGTATATAGCCAAGGGAATAGTTAGAAAAGAAGGCTGAACCTTTCAAAAAAAATGATGAATGTGAGAACGACAATATGAGTATTGTATTTGACTTGTAAGAGTTAATGATTATATTTTTAATATTAGATGAATACTAAATGATTATGTCATAATTTTGGTATGATTGTATGTATGTTAGATGAAATATTAAATGGTTGTGATAGATTGACTTAAATGACTAAATAAAATTAATTATATTTTTAATTTTTATGTGATATTTTTATGTTTTACTCATTTTTTTTAAAATTTACTCATTTTAAATATTAATTAAATTATAAAATTAAAAAATAAATCAAATAAGTTATTTTTTCACCGTACGTACCTCAGTGATACATACATATTTTTTTACAGAAAATTCGCCACGGCCGATCGAGACGGTAAGAAGCCTAACGTTTTCCACTTTTGGGATCAAACCCTCCTCCATCTGATGACGCGTGTAGAGCCTCCTTTTTTCCTCCCGAAAACAAATCTGTTCTCACATCCCGGCGTGTCAAGTGTACTGCACGGTGGAAGCCGGGAGGAAGACGTGCTGGGAAACGGGCGGGGGACCTCACAGCGGGGACGCAGACCGGCGACCGGAAGCGGACGATCTCACACGGCTTTGACGGAATTTTAGACTTCATGAACAGACGGACTTCGTCTTCCAGCTGCTTGCCTTCCCAGCCCCAGCTGGGTACCCAGTTCAGCCCCTCACTGTTGCACTTCTCTATGCTCTTTATTTCTCCCCAATTTCTCTGCTCTTAATCTTTCCAGCACCTTCCCAGTTCCCACCATCACCTCTCTCTCTCTCTGTTTCTTAGTGTGCCTACTGTTTGCTTTCTCACTCAGCTTCTTCCCTAATCTGTCTCCTTGTGTTGTTGCCTCCACTCGTTTGTGCACCTTCTGTGTGTGAGTGTGTTACTAGTTTGCTCTTTACAGCTTTTGAGAGTGGAAGGGGGAGAGAAGGAAGATGCTAGGGAGAGGCAGCAAAACTAGGTTTTTACGCAGGAACAGACGCTTGATACAAGAAAAGCAAGCGGCTTTCTCCATGGGGGGCTCTCGCAACACTTCCCAGCTATCACGGCGGCGGAGCTCGAGGAGGCCACCGACAGGTACCACCCGCGCCGCCTGATCAAGCTCGACGGCTCCCACGAACTCTACAGAGCCACCCTCGGCGGCCAGGCGGTTTCCGTCAAGAGGGCCAGCCCCGAGGCGGTGCGCAACTGCCAGGGGAACGGCGGCGGCGTCGAGCACCTCGTCGAGGGGATGGTCACGGAGATCGTCGTCCTCTCGGGCGTCGGCCACCGGAACGTGGCGAAGCTGCTGGGATGCTGCCTGGAGACCCAGGTGCCCGCCCTCGTCTACCACCTCGACTCCCACGGCACCCTCCAAGGCCGCGCCTTTGCCGGGGCGTGCCCCTCCGGCGCCGATCTCTTGACGTGGCCCAGCAGGTTAAGGGCCGCCGCCGAGGTGGCGGGGGCGCTCCATTACCTCCATCGCCATGCTCCGGTGACCATCGTCCACAGGGACGTGAAGCCGTCCAGCGTCGTCCTCGACGAACAGGGCGTCCCCAAACTCGTCGACTTCTCGCTCTCCATGCCCATCCGCCAAATCAAACGGAAGCGGGGATCGACATAATCGCCGGAAACATCTACTACATCGACCCGGAATCCTCCTCGACGTGCACGGCCTCGGAGAAGAGCGACGTGTACTCGTTCGGGATGCTGCTCCTGGTGCTGATGCTGGGGAAGCATCCGAGCGAGTGGGAGGAAGAGAACGGCTTCCCGTTGCTCTCCAGACTGGGCTCCGGCGAGGGGGAGATAGCGGAATTGGTGGGCAGAGATGAGCTGGTGGCGATGGCCAGCGGGATGGGAGAGGCGGAAGGGAAGGTGGAGCAGCTCTGGGAGTTCGCCGACCTCGCCTTCGAGTGCCTGCGCCGGCGTGGGGAGGAGAGACCGACCATGAAGGAGGCAGAGAGAAGGCTCAGGGAAATCAGCAGCCTGATGCCGTAAATTTTCTTTTCCCCCCTTGTTTTATTTTTTTAAAATAAATATTCCTGTTAAAATAAAATTATATCATTTATGTATGTATATTCTGTAATGCAAATTAATCATCACGAACTGTCTTTTCGTTACTTTCCACTAATTAAGCTGTCAAAATCCCTTAGAAGTGATGTAGATGAAAAAAAGTATTTTATAGATATTTTGATGAAAGTTTAAGATATGATCTCTTGTAGGACTACTATAATCGGATATCCGCTTTCCATTTGCTTTCTGGTTTTTCAGCCATTCTTGAATTTTTTAGCTTATTTTTTTTATTAATCTATAAATTTAAATTTAATTATAAAATTTTGTACTTTAAAAATCTTTTTTCTTAATAGTTACAAACTCTAGACCGAATCATTGACTCCTGTCAAGTTACAAATGGAATCTAAGAGTATGTTTGAATACAACTTATAAAATTAAAACACTTATTTTCTATTCACTCATATTGGAGTTTTTATTAAATACAGGTGAGTTTATGTCAAATCTTATTTATAGAAAGATTATTTGCCATAAACCAATTAAGAATAGGTTTATGGAAAACACGTTTATGGATGAATTTTGACTTTACGATAAACTCAAGTTATGATAATTTATTTTAATTATCCAAAATAATGTTATACTATAAAACAAATTTAGGTAAATCCAAACATGTTTATGATGTGCATCCAAATAGCCCCACCAAATTGAAGCTGTTGTTTTCATTTTTATTTCTATTTTCTATTTTTCTTTATAAAAATAGATACAAAAATTGTCATTTCCCCTTTAGAATCTAATTTGTTGGCAGCCCTAATCTCTCAATTTTTACTTTAAGAAGAGTGTTCATGCAAAAATGCCTTCGAATGCAAGATGGTATTGTAAGCTAACATATAAATAATATCATAACATATAAATAGTATTGATTAATCAACGATGTTGACTAACAGAGAATCCAAATCTGTCGCACTCTAAGTAATCTTAAATATCGATTGTGTTATGCTCCTCATCATAAAAAAATAATTATGTTCTTTTCTTCTAATATATTGTGTAAAAAAAAGAACGTACTCAGTATATGAGGCTCCTGCCAACACGGAGTTTGGACAAGAAATTATGTATGCAACTTTACCCCAACCAGTTGAAAAATTATTTTTTAATTTTAAATCACTGACCTCTAAATCACATAAGGATAATTTTACCGTTGCTCCTAACTACCTCCACCGTTCTTCTAAATGATCCATCAGTATCAATTTCACTACTTCCCTTGGACATTAAAATTTTCCTTTTTTTTACTTGTCTTAATCTTCTCTAGAATGTTGTACAATCCACCTCTCATCCCATAACTGAAACATAAATCATGGCTCCCTTGCAAGCCTTGCACAATCAAGGGAGAACTAGTGTTAGCAATCCTTCAAATTATAGTCATGCCCGAATCATAAGTATAATAATTTTGCAACTGTTCTAAGAAACACTTTGAGCAAGCAAACGCCAGTTTATTGACCATGCAGTCTTGTGTGGCACGCGCTCTGACTAATCAAGGTGCGGCATCTATGCGCCACTTAAATGGGTGCTTGTCATGCCCATATATTAAAGAGAAAAATTTACTGCACTTACTGTAGCACGTTGGTAGATGCCACATAGCAGCATAAAATAAAGGGAGGCGGCGGTGATTGACGGTGGTCAATGATTGGGTTCCAAAATATAAATATTAGACTCTAAAATACTACTCTTAGGATTTAAAAATATGACTGAACTTTTAATATTTGAGTTCTAAAATGTAATATTAGACTCCAAAATATAAATTTAAATTCTAAAATATTATATTGATCGCATTTTTTTATAATTTGGGCTCCAAAATACAGATTTTGTGCTCCAAAACACAAACAAGAGATCCAAAATGCAAGTTTGGCTCTGAAATGTTATATTGATTGTGTTTTGTTAATTTAGACTCCAAAATATAGACCTTGAGTTCTAAAATATAAATTTAGATTCTAAAATAGTTATTTTAGTTCCCGCCACTGGCCGTCGACCGCCATCAGCCGCCCACCATCACCGACAGTCGACCTCTGGTCACCCTTCTACTCTCACCTACTAGCTCACATGACAACCTTTGTGGCACCCAACATCCATCTTTCTCTACACTACAACATCTCTCATTTTAAATTGCACATGTGAAGCAAATAACTCAAGTCATGAATACAATCTATAATCTCCCAAGAATTGTGCAATTACAAATACCATTAAAGAGGGGGATGTCTCGAGACTCTGAAACGACTCATAAAATCTATTAAGGAGGCCCATCAAAAGGCCAATTTTTTTTTTTAATAAGTTCGTTGGATAAGGGGAGGGGAGTGAGAGGCGAAGGTGTGAGTTCGAACCCGTGCCCTCCCTACCACCCCTCTTTTAGCAGGGGTGACCACCACATCAAGATAGACGTGGGCTTTATATTACCCTATGTTATTATCACATGCCTTGTATCAATTAATGTGTGGTAATGACCCAACATTCATCGATCTATATTCAAGATAGATTGCTCGAGATCACTCGGTATGATGTCCATACAGTCTTAAAAAAAAGTATGATGTCCACTTGAGCTCTTACGAGCAGCTTGAAGATAGAAATTTGTAGCTTTCAATCCTTTATTGTTCATAATTAATATTTAGTATTAATTATAATTTGATCTTTCTAAAGCCATCTTACTAACTAAACATTAGTGAGTTTTCTCCATGGAACACAAACTTTGGGCCTCTTGATTGTTCATTGTTTGGGTTGTAGGCCTCGACATCGTGCAACCATCTCCTATCTCAAGTATTTTGGATCTCAAAACTATCTTATTTGACGTCGCATCTATAAACTAAGAGTAAATTAATTAAAAATCTATATCAGATATTTAGTTTATTTTTTAATCTCTAACATAGTTGTAACTCATTACCGTAAATATTATCATCTGTTACAGTATACATTAAATCTTGTCATAATAAAGATCTTCCATATTACAGTCAGAGACTATTAATTAATTTATCTATAAATTAACGTGGTTGATCACTTCATCTATCCTACGTTTCAGCCATAAACTTCACATTCTCCTGTCTTTCTTCACATGGTGTTCCTCATGAGAGGAATATCATGTTAGATAGGGCTGCAACTTCCAGTGGGGTAACTCAAACTTGTTTTTACAACTTGGTCCCATCAAACAAACTGATAATTGCAAACTTGGGCATCTATTTGAGTTGGGTTATATAATCTATAAAAGTTTGGCATTTTGGCGAATGCTATATTCATGTGTCTAGTTGAGTTTTCTAGTGGCATAAGCCAGAAATTGCTATCAGTTGGGTTGGGTGACATGTGAGAACCCAACCCAACTCAAATATATATATATATATAAGCCCCCGCCCCCCCCCCCCCCCCCAAAAAAAAAAAAAAGCGTCCAAAGGGGTAGAACATATAGGCACATAACCAGCCCGAACACACCAAACAAATATATAAGCGAGGAGGCAGAATCAATAGGACAAAGACGAAGCTTGAAATTCCCTTTTTTTTTTTCTCTCTCACTATTGCTTCCCTTTACCACTATCTCTAGATTTACTGTGTTAATTATACTAGTGTATTAACACGTTATTGTTTAAATTAGATTGTTTTAGTCAAGTGATTATTTTCTCACCTCTCTCTAACTCTTGAAACTCCTTCTTTCTCTCTCTAACCTCTTTCCTTTCTTCTATCTCCTCTCTCTTCCTCCATTTTGAATCACTTTGCTTTGCAATTTGCACTTAATAGAATAGAAACAACCATATCTAAAACTGTCATTTATTCAAAGAAATAGATTTAAGCTCTGCCTCTCTATAGATTCAACCTACACTTATCACTTGCTATGTTATTTTCGTATTCGATGCAAAATGCATATGATTTTTAAGAGCGATCATTGCGGTGTGTTAACGACACAATTTCTCAAACATCATTTTTGGCACCATTGTCGGGGAGGCATGGTGTTTAGTCTAAGTTCTTATATTTTATGTAAATAAACTAACCTATGTGCTCTTTTTACAGGAATAAAGAAGAAGGAGAAGGTTTTCTCTCTCTCTCTCTCTCTCTCTCTCTCTCTCTCTCTCCTATCTTAGAGAAGAAAAAAATAATCACAAGTAAAAAAAACTAGAAAAATTAGCAATGTAAAAAATTTAAAAGTAAAAAAAAATGGAAAGGGAAAATTTACGCTTCAGGCAAGTCTTCTTTCCAAAATTTTCCCTTTTCCCTTGTTTAGCTAATACTTAAAAAAAATCTCTCTGTTAATTAGGGACATTAAGTAAAAAAATCACTTGGACCCAAATAAAAAGATGCCATGCAAAGAATATAAACTTTCCATGTTTAAGACATTCATCATTTAGACTCTCCTATTCAGATATTTCTTTCTAAGGTGAGAATTTTAATTTAAAAGAATGTTCATAAATTTTTATGTTTGCAAAGAACTCCTCTAAACTTTGGCTGCACACTTCACTAAAAAAAAATTCGAAGGGCAAATCTATTAACAAGATAAGGTGGAGATTCCATCACTCTTACTTAGCCCAAAAACAACCGCCCTTTTTCACTCTTGCACTAACCCATGCCTAATAAATTAAGTAGAAATTAAGTAGGAATTGAATTAGAGTTCACTTTGAGATTTAAGTCCACTTAGGTTTACTTTCAATTTGTGGAAAACTGATATCTAAGATTAGAAGTTGAATAAAAAATACCTAAGTGGGCCTGTGATTACTTAAATTTGTTTGTTAGAAAAACCAACAAAAAAGGGGTTTATTCTAATGATACTAATGGATCGTCAGTCACAATTTGACCAATTATTTGTTCCATTATGGCATCATTGCTCAATCTAGCCTATCTTTGCACAAACTCCACCCCATCAGGAGGACCATAGCCTGGCCCATCCTATTCATGGTCACCTAAGTGCTACCCAATGGCCATGCTTCACCCAAGATTGGGGAGACCACCCTATCTCCTCATGGCAATCTCAATATGGCCAGGCCCAAACACCTCCTATCTAGAATTCTCAAAATTGGGCCCAATTCGAAATCAACTTTCATGATCAAGCTCACAAATATTAGAGCACGCTCTGAATATTCAAGGCTCACATACTCTCCACCACCATGCTTGCAATCTGATTTCCCTCCACATGATGGCCTTCATCAATTTAATTTTCAGCCCACTAATCCACCTCCTCCACAATCATATCAAATTGAAGATCAAATCATGCAATTTATTCAAATGATGTAATCCGTCCAAGCTCAACAACATCCTATTGACAATTCAATGAGGTTGCTTTGGCCGAGGAGCCAGAACCATTGCATAGCCTATCTATTGAAAACTTTGAAGATCAGCATGATTACCCCCATCATTATGGACCTCAGCAATTTAACTATCAGCCCATTTATCCACATCCTCAACAATCAAATCAATGTGAGGAGGATCAAACCATGCAACTTGAGCAAATGATCATGGCCAATCATCAATTGCATAGACAAATTACTTCAGGCCTGATTTGAACAGTTAACTAAAGTTGCATGATTGAATATACAGCAAGACCAATTACCTAGCCCACTTTTATATTGAAAATGATCTTGAAGACCTATCTCTCAGGACATGTTTAATTGGTATCAAGATAGATCGGAGATAAAGTGATGATATTCTTAAAATTTTAAAAATATTTTCAAAAATTTGAAGATATTTTAGGAATATCATCACTCTATTCCTGGTCTATCTTATAATACCAAACATGTCCTTAGTGTTGGCCAACACTTTCAGCCTTAAATTCAATAGAAAATCTCTCAACACGATTATGCTCACATCGTAATTGATTTAAGTTGGGGGGAGAACCTTGAGGACTCTTACCAGGAGGAGATAGTGCAGCCTAGCATAAGCCAATTGTAGAGATAGAGGATCATGAGATTGATAACCCAATTGAGCCCAAGCCCATCTCCATCATTTTACAAAGATAAAGAAGATATAGGGGAAGAAGAAATATTTGAAGAGTCCATAGATGACCATGACCCAATAGCTTGTATCCTCATAGATTTGGAGGAGGAGAGAGAAAGTGAGAAAGATCCTGGTACAGTACCATTCATTTCATGTGCCATTGGGGGAATAACATTCCATGATGTTTTATTGGATCCTGGAGCTAAGATGAACCTAATCCCAACCTCAAAATTGTGAAAAAAACTGGGATAGGAGGATTGAAACCCACATCGGATGCTTTACAATTAATTGATCAATCCATTAATTAAACAACCATGTGGCATGATCAAGAGTATCTGTGTCAACGTGGACAATGTCATTTCCCTCCTGATTCTCTCACCTTTGACATAGAATCATATCCAAAATTGAGCCCCAACTCTATAATCATAAGTTGTCCATTCTTTGTCACTGATCATGATTATATCATTTGTGAATCTAAAGACAAGGACATTTGATTTGGGGGTGGGCATTAATGTTGTAGTAACTCAAGTCATTTAAATAAATAATAAATAATAGTTAATTAAATTCTAAATAGGTTAAATTAAAATCTAATAAAATAATAGGTAATGGGCTTAAGTAATGATCCATAATAGCATTATTGGGCAAAAATAGTAGTTAATTAGAATAATAAAATATTAGAGAATTATTATTAAATTTAGAATTACTATTAAATTTGGAATGTCTATTTATCTAAATGGGCAAGATAAACTTTAATCAACATTATAATTATCTAAAACTTGACTCTTATCACTATCCTAACTTACTTGCCACGTTTTTCCAAGTTCATTCCAACCCAATTAGAGTTTGAAAGACTAGGAGATATAGATTAACATAGAAATCTAGTAATTAAAGAAGTTAGAGTAGAAAATTGATATATCTATAAATACATCTTAAATCCCCTCATGGCCGATCTTATTGCTGTTAGGAGACACTATTGGACGTCAAGTCAAGGCCATAGGAGGAGGATCTCGTGGGAAGGAGGATCCTAAGACGTTCTATAGCAAGTTCATCTCGTTTTGCCCTAGTTTCACAAATTTGTCTAAAGATAGGTATTCTCTCAAGTAAAATCTAATTAAATCTCTCCATCGGTTGTTCATGATGTCAGAAACGAAACCTCATCTTTTTCCCAATTTTTATCATGCCATCTAAATATATTTTGTCTCTAAAGTCCATGAACATGCATGTATACCCTACCCTTACTTTTGTTCTCTACCATATTCAATTCTTGTCTACATTTCTATTTCATGATTTATGCATGTTTATAAGCCTGTTGGCTTTGTTTTAAAATTAGATTTATGATTTTTCATGTCCTATGTACCGAGATTTAAGCATTTTAATACAACGATATCACCCCAATTTCACTGTGCTGTGAACCACACAGAGACCACCTTCTTAACGTGGCCAAATGATATATCGTGTTAAGAATGCGCCCCACTGATACCCCGCATTAACCTGGGCTATCGCAATAGATATCCTGACCGCCTTCTGAATGTAGCCCAACCTTGACCCGGTTCAGACTGTGAGTCGGAATAACCTGAATATCATGTAAGGTGTGCTTTTATCTATGAATTAATTATTATTTAGCCTCTGTTAAGTCTTCAATGCACTGACAAAAGATTTATTATGATTAAAGATGTAATTATTCTTTTAAAATTAATTTACATATTCTCTCTCATACCCATGATTATCTTTAAATTGCATACTATCTCTCTCATACCCTAAAGCCCAATGGCTATAAAATATCTCATAAAATATTTGGTTAATGGATTGTAAATCCACACACCCCTAATAATAAAGGACTTGTTTTCATTTTTATCACTATTTTGGAGCACCGTTATCACTGCCCTACTGTTCTAAAAGTCCTTTAAAATACTGAGCAAACATTTTAACACCTCTCTTGACGTTGTGAGAACCCTTCATCGGTTTTTTTCCTGTCGGACTGGAACTCCTTCGCCAAAGTCTCTGTAAGTTTCCGTGAGCCTGAAAAATCCTCTAGGACGTCGAGTTAGTTGTACCATTAACACTTGAACACATGTAGAGGCCATGTTGGACCTGTATGACATGATCCAACTAGCGCAGATTGTCTCACTTTGAACGCGATCTATTTGTTGACCGCTTAATAACGTGGCCAACAGGGGGACCACATCTTTTCTGTTAATGCATCTGATGTAGCACCCCAAAATTTTAATTGATTAAAACTTAAAGAAATAGTAAATGAATAAAATTTTTTAAATAAAAATAAAATAAAATCATAATTAGACTCCCAAGAATTTGAATTAACTATTTAATATTATTGGCCAAACCAATCTTATTGACCCTTTGACCACGTTCTGGTCGCGTCCAAGAAATAGACTGCGTTCTCTACCAGTATGTCAGTATCCGAAAGTATTATTTGTAGTAGTCACTATTGTGATTTTCCGTGCTATTTCTCATGCATGACCCATTAAGTTTTTGGTTAATGCATAAACTCTCATGAGATCATCTCATGACTCTCTCTCTCATCTATTCTCTTTTTTTCATACTCATATTTTAAAAATTCATATTGTCACATTTCTATCTTATTTTAAAAAGTTTCGATCTTGCTATCAACTTTTTACAGAGGTCTGATGATAGAACCCAAGAAGTTTAGAGATGTTAGGACTCGGTTGCCTCTGCAAAAAGTCAAATTGCATGCAACAACCAAGGTCTTGCAAGCATGATGATGACCACTGACGGCCATGGATATCGTAGCGCCCATGTAGCGTCGGTGGTGTGTTGGTTAATCAAGTGAAAACATGTTATTTTTGTTAGGGAAATGCTATGTAGCAGACGTGGAAGAGTCTCTTAGCTTTTTATTTTATTTTTTAAACATGTGCATTTAATGAAGAGAGAGAATATATTTAATACAAAAAAGAAATTTTGTGTGTATAAAATAGTACACACAAATAATCATGTAACCTACACAAATAATAGAACAAGGCACAAAAATGACACAACAATGCACACAAAATTTCTCTCATGTATTAAATACACTATCTCTTTTTATTAAAAACTCCTCTCTCTTCACAGGTTTAAAAAACAAAAAACAAATAGACTGGGAGGCTCTTAGCATTTCTCTTTTGTTAAGTGAAAACTGAGCACGTGTTATACCTATAGTGTAGGGGTAGGTTAGTCTTTGTATGCCTTGTTCAAATTAACACTCTAGTTAGTAGGTGAGGGTATAGTGATAATTCATAAATTTTGTAGGGGGTATATAGGTAATTAATTCTTAAAAGTTTTCTTTAAACTCACAAAGTCACAATATCAATATAACTGTGATAAAGACTAGTGTGTATGCCACTGGAGTCTTAATGCTAAAAGATTGTTTTTCATCATGTACTGTATGAGTAGATGGTGCTTAGAATTATACATGCAGTGGCTAGGGGTGGCAATGGGTCGGGCCTAGATCGGACCCGTGTTGGCCCGGGTTCAGTCCGGTCTTCAATTGTTCGGCCCAAGTCCGCCCGATCTGAGATGATGCCCGATTTTTTGAAGCCCGGCCCGACTCGATTTTATTTTTAAAAGATATTTTTATTGTTTTTTAATTTATTTTTATAAAAAAATTAGTGTTCATTGAATCAAATTAGCATAAAGTAAGCATTAGACTAATCTAGATAAACTTATTTCTATTTGTTACAAATATGAAATAAATGATAAGTCATTAAAGATAGCTCCACAACATAATTTTCAATTCAAAATTTTAAAATAATTGAATTATCGCCGTGTTACTTATTATTATTTTTTTAAATACCGGGCTGAGCCAAGCCCGAGTCCGGCCCAATCTTACTCCGGGCCGGGCCGGAGCGGGTTCAAAATTAAAAAAATATTAAATTGTTCGGTCCAAGTCCGTGTAAAATCGAGCCGGGCCACCGGACCTTCGGACCGGCCCGGCCCAATTGACACCCCTAACAATGACGGATCTTATTGAATTGAAAAAGTTTTGTTAGAAATATAATTTTTATTATCCGTGGTTCTACTGAATTAAAAATATAACTTATGAATGCGCTATTGGAGATCTCACTTAATTAAAATTCAACATCCGTGGCTATATACATGACTTTTCTAATAAAAAAATTTAACAGACCCAAAGATTAAGGTGATCTTTTGATGAAACGTGAGGATGGGTAATCCACTGATAAGACCCAATTGGTAGGTAGGGTGGCGGCTAATGAAGTTTTGTCTGCTTGTTGGCATTTGATGTTATCCTTTCATTTGTCACATCTCGCCTTTGATTCTTTTCTTATGTGGCCCCCCTGACTAATTTGATGAAGGATCAAAGTGAGTTCATACACTTCTTTGTGTAAAATGGGATACATGCATTGAGAGAGAATACTTAGTTTGAGTTATCCCCACCATATGTATCATATAGATATAGTTTGTGGATTGTCCACGGTATTCTAATAAAACCCATCAATATTTACTTAAGAGCAAAGAGTATTTAGTACTTGTCAAATTTCTCAATAAAATTCTGAATTTCTTAAGACTCTCGGAAGACTCTCCTCATGGGCTCTTTCCCAACTTGGGGTGCAATTTACCAGACTTGAGAAATCCTAGATGGATATTTGTAAGGCTATCTCTAACATATCCTCATTATATGAGTGTAGAGGTATAATTTAATTTCACATCGGAGATAAGTGAAAATAAGTGTCTGTTTATAAGTAAGATATGTGTTTCTTCTCTTAAGAGAGTCATAAAAAAAAGTCAAAACTTTGAATGGAGAACAATATTTCTTGGGAGAGGTACTTTGAAATTTTGCCCATCTAATGTAGGAATGAAACGAGAGGCCATACATCTTGCCCAAATATTTTATCTTAACAAGAATCACACACTTTTATTCTCACTAAAAGGAAGACTGTGTAGAGATATGATTTAACTCAACATCGGAGATGAGTGAAAATAAGTGTGTGTTTATAAACAAGATTGATATCTCCTCTTAAGGGGATATTTTTCTAAGGAAAAAGATAAAACTATAAATAAGAAGTCATATTTTTTATTGGGAGGGACACATTGAAATTTATATTCGCCCATCCTCAATGAAAATCTTCTTTTGGTTGGCAACAAGGTTCGCCATACCATCCGGATCGACCGTATCGCATTCTCAGCGGTACGATACGGTACCGTACCGTATCGTACCGCTGAGATACGGTGGGGAAAGAACTTGTTTGATATATATATTTTTTAGTTTTGTGACTTGATGAATATTTAAAATGAGTAAACTTCAAAAGAAGACTCTCCATCCAAACTCAAGATAGACTCTCCATCTCTTCTCATGCATGCATCCTTTCTCTCTCCTCTTTCTCTCTCATATCCTCCAGAACTATAAGAGATATCATGCATTCTACAGCCTGAAAAGGGGCTGATATGCTCACGAGGTCTTCATCAAAGTTGTTCTACTCTTCTTTAGCTTCGTCCTCGAAGTGGAATCATCTCAATTGGTAGTATGTGTCCAAAGTTATAGCAGATTATTCTTCACATTCTCTCTCAAATCATGATCTACATATACAGAATTATCATGCCTTCCACATCTCAAATGAGGAATATCTTTTCGAGACTTCTTCAAGAAGTTGTTCCCCACGTCTTCCTCTACGAGCTCCAACTAGAATCACATCAAATGAAGGTATGTGCTTAAAGATACAGTAAATTATTCTTGACATTCTCTCTCATATCGCGATCTAAACTAACAGTGAGTGCGACCTCTCTACAGCATGAATGAGAGTGATCCAGTCTTTGAACTCTTCATGAAAGTTGTTCAGATATGACCAATGTATTCTATTAGATCAACAATAAGAATCCGAAAATAGAAAAAAGTTGTAACTCTTAAAATTTATAATAAAATATTAATACGACACTAAGAAATTAAAGAGATAGTATATTATACGTAAAACATAATCACTTATTATCATTAATTTTAGAATATTTTCATATATTAATATAACTCTGGTACTATATTTGATTGTGTGCATTTTAACGGGACGACATTCGTTCCAAAAATAAAGTCAAACCTGAAGTCATCATAATTACTAGAAAAATATAATGATTCTAAAAATATAAAATATCATGAATATTGATGCATAGATGTTGAGATTAAGTCGACCAAATATCTTTTAGGACAATTTTTAATTGATAAAAAATTAATTTTAAAAAATTAAACTATAGTTACTATAATTTGTATCATCTCTTAATTACTTATGTTTAAAATTTCATTTCAATGAGACACCATTTAGACCCGTTAAGTGCACATAAGATTTGTCGGGGTACGGTGAACCCTCTGTGCACTTCAATGAGACAACATTTGGTTCAGAAAATAAAGTCAAATGTGAAGTTGTCATAATTACTAGAAAAATATATTAATTCTAAAAATTTAAATATCATGAGTTATTGATGCATAGATGTTGAAATTAAGTCACCTAATAATTTTTGAGACAATTTTTACTTCACAAAATTTAATTAAAAAAATTAATCTAAAATTACTATAATTTGTATCATCTCTTAATTAACTTATGTTTAAAATTTCATCTCAATTAGATACCATTTAGATCCTTTAGATGTTAAGATTAAGTCGATCTAATGATTTTTGAGATAATTTTTATTTGACAAAAAAAATAATTTTAAAAAAAATAAATTAAAATTACTATAATTGTATCATCTCTTAATTAACTTATTTTTAAAATTTCATCTCAATTAGACACCATTTAGATCTCTTAGATACACCAGATGTGAGATGAGAATGTTAAAAAAGAAATACCAATCCGCACCGGTGCATAAATATAGTATAGGGTTTTTTTACATAATATCTCTGTTGAAGTATAATTAGCTTATAATCTATCTTACTTTTGCATTTGTACTAAAAACCATGTTACATGAGTTTTTTTATACCAAACCTGCCGTGAGCAACAGAATATACTTAAAATATTATTCTATTTTAGTAATATTAATATATTTTGTGGATACTTTTATTTTTGAAAAGTTATAAGTAGACTAGTTTACTATGATGTATTATGGTCTATTCTAATAATAAGGTCACACCATACACTTCCTGTTGACGATTCAAACATTTAGTCATAGCAAGTGACCAAATTTCTGATGTAAAAAAAATCTTCTAAGATGATTATCTATGCCATGTAAAAATAAGACCCAATTATGTTCTTAACAGGTTTGTGTGTATATATATATATATATATATTAAAACGTTAATAATGTGGGGGCGCAGATTTAATCTTACTTATAATATATACATAGAGGGACCTGATTATCCACCTGATAGCCATGCATGTTTTTTTCCAATATTATTGGATCCCAATATAACTTAAATATTTCATATTCAATCCGATCCAATGACACCATTTGATGTACAATTCCAATGGTAAGAAGGGAGAGGGGAGAGTATTTTACATATATCATAAAAAATGTTATAGAAAATTTAATAAAGTTCAAAAATTCCCCTACCACACATGATCATGTCATATCTTTATGAAATTTAGATCAGATTCATGATTATTTCAATATGATGATATAGGCATAGATATAATTAATTATATATATCAAAGGTACTTTTCGACAATTCATACATGTGAGAGGTCTATATGTGAGTACGGTATTTAAATTTTAAAGTAAGATTCGTCGCACGGCGCGTCACGGATAGAACGTACTGTGTCAAGAAAAATCCGATCCCTCGTCACGAACGTCCGGTATGTATGAATAATTATTTACTTATTTTTTTATTTATTTTTTCATAATATTGTTAGATGAGAATTGAATGTATTGGTTCGGTAATATACGATATCCTAGTATACCCAATTCTGATTTAAATTAAGAGAGGGTTTTTGAACATATAGTATATATAGAATCATAGATCACGGTTGGCCGTACCGCGGCAACCGCCGCGGTACGGCCGAACCGTACCGTGCCTGGGGCTCAGCGAGCCCCAGGCACGGTCGGGCACCCCAATGGGGTGACCCGGGTGTGCCGCTGCGGTACGCAGCGGCACACACGGACGGAACGGTCCGGTTCGGTCCGGTCTCTTATTTTATGTTTTTTTATAGTTTTCTGGTAGTTGGTGTATTAAAGTGATGTAAATGGTGTCCAATTAAGATAAAAATTTAAACATAAGTTAATTAAGAGATGATATAAATTATAATAATTTTAGTTTATTTTTTAAAATTATTTTTTTATCAAATAAAATTATTTCAAAAATTAGTAAATCGACTTAATCTCAACATCTAAGGGATCTAATGGTGTTTAATTGAGATGAAATTTCAAACATAAGCTAATTAATAAGTGATACAAATTGTAATAATTTTATTTTAATTTTTTAATTAATTTTCTATCAAGTAAAAACTGTCTCAAAAATCATTAGGTCGACTTAATCTCGACATCTATGCAGCAATAACTCATGATATTTATATTTTTAGAATCAGTACATTTTTCTAGTAATTATGGTGACTTTATATTTGACTTTATTTTCGAAACTAAATGTCGTCCTGTTGAAGTACGCGCACAGATAGTTTACCGTACCGCGACAAACTCTGTGTGTACTTAAGGAGTCTAAATAGTATCTAATGAGATAAAATTTCAAACATAAACTAATTAAGAGATGATACAAATTATAGTAATTTTATTAATATCTGGGATTAATTGGCATTAATAAATGATAGCCCAGTGTCATATTCAGAAGTGCGCACTCCGACGGACGGCACGGAAAACTATAACGAAAATGAAATATGAGAACACCATAATTTTCATAAAAATAGGGTGATATCAGAAATGTAAATATCCGGAATTGTTGACGTATGAATTTCGATATTAAGCCGACGCAACTATTTTCAGGGCGATTTTTCACCCAGTGTAAAATAAATTCTAAAAATTAAAATAAAATCACCATAATTTGTAAAATCATTACATTAGTTTATAACTAAAATTTCAACATAAATGGACATTATTTGAATGGGTTACAAGAGGATTTTGGGTCAGCTGGTTTGTGGGTTAATTACGTCAACCATTTTCTGGGATCTTCGGGCTAGCTGGTTTATGGGTTAACTACGTCAAATCATTCTTCTCCATCTGCTACAGGCGGCAGTGGTGGGGTGGTAGCATGCATTTTATTGGAGTCTGAGTTAACGCATGCTACCCAAGATGGTCGAGATCACGATGCTCCATGATTTGAATATTGAGGACGATGATATGATATTGTATTTGACTTGTATCATGATTATACTCTTAATATTTACATGAACACTAATTGCTTGTGTCATGATTTTAGTATGATTGTAGTATGTTAAATGAATATTACATGAACACTTTATTTTCGAAACCAAATGTCGTCCCGTTGAAGTACACGCACAGAGAGTTCGTCGTATCGCGACAAACTCTGTCTGCACTTAAGTGGTCTAATTAGTGTCTAATTGAGATAAAATTTCAAACATAAACTAATTAAAAGATGATACAAATTATAGTAATTTTATTATATCTAGGATTAATTAACATTAATAAATAGTAGCCCAATGCCATACTCAGAAGTGCGCACTCCAACAAGGCGACATCAAAAAACTGTAACGAAAATAAAATTTGAGAACACCATAATTTTCAGAAAAATATGGTGATATCAGAAATGTAAATATCCGGATTGTTGACGTACGGATTTCGATATTAAGCCGATGCAACTATTTTCCGGGTGATTTTTCACCCAGTGTAAAATAAAATTTAAAATTAAACTAAAATCACCATAATTTGTAAAACTATTACATTAGTTTATAGCTAAAATTTCAACACAAATAGATATTATTTGAATGGGTTTACAAGGTACAAATGAGTTTCAACACAACATGTCAATTTTCCACCGTATCTCAACGGTACGGTACGGTTCGATACGTACCGTACCACGGAGAATACGGTACGGTCGATCCGGTCGGTACGGCAAACCTTGTCATAGATTAGGAGATTAATTACATGAAAAACCTTCTTAGATTATATTTATACTCGTACCTCTCTTCCAAATACAAAATGCCCTTATCGTAGTCTCCTTCCACGGAAGTTAAGAATATACTTCGAATATTTTTTTCACATCATTTTTTTTAATATATATATATATATATATATATATATATATATATATATATATATATATATATATATATAATATATATATATATAAATTGACACAAGTATACTTACTGGTCAGACATGCTTCACGTTTCCTTTTCTTGAATCACCTGGGTTGGATGATTGGATCGCATCCAAACAGCACAATAATTGAATAATGGATGAAAGAAAAATCATATTTGTGGATGTGCTTAAGGTCTGCCGACACAGCTGCCTAACTCAGGTCCCCCCCCCTAGGGCTGCAAACGATCCGAGCCGAGCCGAGTACACTCTGCTCGAGCTCGGCTCGTTCGTTTATTGGCGAGTTCGAGCTCGGCTCGATACTCGCCGAGTGTTTGCGACCTATGTTCGTACTCGGCTCGGTAAATATTTGCCATGTTCGAGCTCGGCTCGTTAAGCTGCTCGTTTACGTAAACGAGCTCGAATACGAGCTCGAGTTCAAATTCGAATTCGAATTTCTTACCTAAACGAGCTTAGGCTCGAGCTCGACTCGTTTAACCATCCACATATTTGAGCTCGAACCTCGAATTCGAACTTAGATCAAAGTTTGTACACAAAAACGAGCTCAAGCTCGAGCTCGGCTCGTTTAACATGACAACACCTACAAGCTATGCACTTATACTCTTTTTTTATCACAGTATGCAACATAAAGATTAAAAACCCAAAAATGCCATACTATATAAATTGTTATAGGCTTATGTTCCTAATTTTTCATCAAAATATGTCACAGAAAAATTAAAAAAAATAGAATTGCCCCTAATGTCATACTATATAAATTGTTGCATGCTATACAAATATGCTACCGATTTTTCACCAAAATAAGCCATAGAAAAAATTTTAAAACCCAAAAATATCCCTAATGTCAGACTACATAAACACATATATACAAGATCTTCCACTTAGCGTGACAAATTAAGAACACACCTGTCCTCGAAAAGAAATTCTTGCTATGGACCATTGATACAAGTTCAGAAAGAAAGGTCTAAGAATAGTCAAGAGTAACAATTAACCAAACTCTTTACCTTTTGCTTCTTGAATCTCTTCCCTCCATGTCCAGAATTCACGTAACTTTTTTCGCTGGTGTTATCACTCTTTCCCAGAGGTATGGCTCTAATATCATCATAGAAATCAGATAACCCCAGCAACCTGTTATCACAATAAAAGAAGCATATTAAGGCCAAAACTCCACCCAACATGAACAAAGATTATGCAGAGATGCTTTTAACATAGAGTCGAAACAATTATTACTACAGATAATGCAGCAAACAAAATTAAATGGGCTCAGGGAAAAAGATAATAGAGGATTATGGTGTCACACTTTGTTTATTTAGACCAACGATTCGCAATCCAAAATAGTGTCTTAGCCCCATTTAACTGTGGACAGTAGTTTTTTAATTCCTGCATGATGCTCTTCGTCAGGGACCAAGCATTGATTACTTACCATATTCTTTGGCATGATAGAAGAAAAATAATGGGACCAAGCATTTGAAGTGAGTAACAGGTAAGCGCCAAGGATTGGTCAACTTTATTGTTGACAACCAGTGCCCTTGACCCTAACAAGAATGACATAAATGTGATCACTTGGAAAACATGCTTAATTAAGCCAGAAGAATTTCTCCTTTTTCACTCTAAAACACTACAAAGTGACAATGAATACAATGTTGTGCTGGTACTTCTTGTGAATGCATACATTTTCTTTCTGCCAACAGAATTTTAATCAAAATGACGTTCTGGAAAAACACCCAGGATATCAAATCAACAATATTCATAACTAATAAAATGCTAATTAGTATTTACTGGCACAATATGCCATATAAAAGTTGATCCATGAGGTAGTGTCTTAAAGACATGCTCGAGTAACAGTTCATTCAGTATGTATACATCACAGATTAACTTAGCAGCATCTGGTCCTCATTCTTCTTGATCACATGGAAGGGAGACAATGGTGCTAGAAACTAAGGCATTCAATAGTAAACTGGAATTATTGTGGTCCCTTAACATGATTTATTACCAATATGTCACTACCTGCTCTTTTATATGCAACTTGCCACATGATAGACCTTTTTACTTTCCTCTAGCGAAATTACACGACTGACAGCTGGCTGTCATTTTGTCATCAGAAAACAAGGACCGCTAAACTCTGTTCACTAAGCAAATCAAAGAACACACAGATACATAATCACTGCAATACTAGGAGAGCAGAAATCCAATCACCTCGGTGGCATGGTCAATTTTGCTAACTAGCATGTCAGGTTGGGCCTATACTTCAGCGGGTCCTCTGCAGTCTGTGAATCATTCTTCACTTCATTCTGAGACCTCACTTCGTTCAGGTTAAGTCCATAAGATACAGCCACACATGCAATTGCTGCAGACAGAAATAATAGAATTTATAAATATGGGTCCTCAATAGTCCTCCTCATGGTGTTCTCAGTGAATACTGAACTCAGTTCATGGTTTTCATAAAAATTTTGTTTCAGATACAGGATCAATAATTCCCTATGCAAGCAATCACCTTGGCTCCCCAACCACACCTCAGAACATCCACTGTTTCTAGCTTATGCCTCCTACGAAATATCAACAAAAAACAAACATTAAGCACAATCAGTCATAAAAATTGTGCAAACATAAGTTGTATCAAAAACCCACATGAGATAATTTCACACGTCTCCACACATAAGACAAAAATCACATAAATTTAATAGGGTGATGTGGGATTTACAACTGAAAAAAATGAAATTCGTTCTAAAACCATAAATATAAAGTCATCAACTAATCAGAGGGACAAAATAGAGTAAACTATTACCCAATTATCCGATATAGGGCCGCACATAACAACATATTAATTCACTAAGGCTTTACTTTTCCTTCGAAAGATGAAAGTTCTCGTTCTTAGGTATATAAGCATCTAAAGATGCAAACTGGATAAGCTACGGAAGAACATGCAGAAAGCATCAACATTCATGGTGGGAGAGAGAGAGAGAATCTTCTCCAAATTAACTTGCATAAAAAACATGAGATAAAAGTCCCCGATGAACAATATGGACCTCTCCTCGTGGAGCTCTCACTATTCTACGTACAGAGATAAAATTAAAAGGCTCAAAAGGGAGGGACCAAGTGATCAGACAAACAGAAGGCGAGTAAACAGGACCAAAGGAGATCAGACAAAGACAAGGCAGCTTCAAGACTTACCTGCAACACTTTTTACCTTAAACAACAATGGGTCAACCGATGTGCTGCCGCCGTTCGAATCTCTCTTCGAAGAGAGTCGAGGGAGAGACCACTGCCAATGAACCCCTGCACTGCTCGCAGAGAGAAGAGTCGATCGACCGGGGAGGCTGGAAGGGGCCGGGGGGAGGGGGGGGAGCGATGCGTCGACCAGGGAAACTGGAAGGGGCCAAGGAGGGGGAGGGGAAGCACTGCGTGACTCTTAGAGAGAGAGATGGATAACGAGGAGGAAGCCTGGTAGCGACTACCGAGTACGACCTGGGAGGTTGGAGGAAGGGGCCGACTGCCAGGGGGGAACACTTGCGTCGACCTGGGACTGGGAGGCTGAAAGGGGCCGAGTCGGCCGACTGCCGAGGCTGGATCGCCTGCGTCTCGGCTGGGAGGCTGGAAGGGGCTGACTGCCGAGGGGGGAATGCCTGCGTCGACCTGAGAGGCTAGATCGGCTAGATCGTGCGTCGACCAAGGGGGCTGCCGGGCTAGGAGGCTGGAGCCTGGAAGGGGCCGACTGGTGACTGCCGAGGGGGGAGAACGCCTGCGCGGACCTGGGGCTGGGGGGGCCGAAGGGGGGAAGGTGCTGGGCCGCTGGCCCTGCTGGCGCTGGGGGAAGCTTGCGTTGCGATCTGTCACCTGGGGCTGGGAGGCTGGGAGGGCCGAGGGGGGAAGGGGGGAAGATGCTGGGCCGCTGGCGCTGCTGGCGCTGGGGGAACCCGGGGCCGGGGAAGCTTGCCATTGCAACCTAGGGCTGGGAGGCTGGGAGGCACGAGGGGGGGGGGGAGGGGGTGCTGGCCCTGCTAGGGAAAAAGTTTGGAAAGCGCCAAATGGGATCCAGGGGGATTTGGGGGTTTGACGGTGGGTGCTAGCAGGGTTTGCTTGTGTGGGCCTGTGGGGTACATTTGCACATAAGTTTCATACATTTTTGTAATTTGAATAATATAATTTTAAGAATATATAAATATATTTATATCTTTATATTTAAAAATAATTATTTAATATGATATCTAATAACAAGACTAATTTAATTAGAGTATGTTAACGAATATTAAATCGAATATATTAACGAGTAATTTATCGAGTATCTTAACGAGTATTTTATCGGTATCTTAACGAGCTACTCGCGAACATAATCGAGTCGAGCAGACCTTTGTTCAAGCTCGGCTCGTTTATGAACCGAGCTTATTTTTTTGTTCAAGCTCTACTCGTTAGTTTAATAAACGAGTCGAGTCGAGTTTTTATCGAGCCGAATATCGAACTACTCGTCGAGTGTATTGGTTCGTTTGCACCTACCCTACCCCCCCCCCCCAACCCTCCATGACCCTTGGCCCGCCTACACATAAATTTGTTAAACTACTTGGGTTCTTTTGTTTTTGGTTAATATATAATTTTATTAAGATTATAAAGATAAATTAATTAAAAGTCACTATTAAATATTTGACTTTTTTTAGTCCATAATAAAATTTTAACTCATTACAGTAAGTGTTATCCTCTGTTATAATATATGTTAAGTTCTGTTATAGTAAAAACCTCTCATGTTACTATTAATTAATTTCTTCAAACTATAATTTGGTCATAATCTGACTCAAATTATATTTACTTGTATACACTTGACAAAAGTATATGTAGTTGCGCCAAAAAACCTTGGTGTAGTCTGTGGTGATGTATACTTGTAAAACATGTTTGTAATATTCTTTCATTATTATTTGTTTTAATGACTATTAATTTATTTTTGTAACGAGAAATCCCTGCCCCAAAGAACTTATGCAGGTTTAAGAATTGATATTCGTGAGTCTTAAAATCAGAAATTAATAGTCTCAAAATTCTGTGTCCCTATATTACCCTATCTTTTCATTGGATCGGAAAAATTTTAAATCTACACACACCTCAAAAATTACATATAAACTAGTTAAGTCTCCTTCTCGTGACAGAAGTTCTCACCTCAATGACCCAGCTTAAATTTTATTTTGGACGTTGTATCTTTGAAAAGGTTAGGTTACTGACTTAGAGAAACGTTTTGTAAATCATTTGATAATATCATTCGGTAACATCACTATGAAAATTATGTCACATCAATAATTAAAATAAAAAAGTTAAAAACAACTCATAAATAATAATGTTATGATGTACTTTAATTGGTGTGTTATTTTAATATGTTACTAAATAATGTTACTAAACCATTTTCCTTGAACTTATTAGCTCTTATGGCGGATAAGGGATCACATTATG
Organism: Colocasia esculenta; assembly: GCA_014218235.1. Lineage (NCBI taxonomy): Eukaryota > Viridiplantae > Streptophyta > Magnoliopsida > Alismatales > Araceae > Colocasia > Colocasia esculenta. The sequence goes on from CM024760.1 coordinate 170,643,842, forward strand.
GAAGGAAATTATGTCATTTGTAATGGAAAATATTATGTCGGACACGTTGGTCAATGATTTTCTATATATACGGCAAGTTACGGACGAAGTTGGTAAGGCAAACATATATTTGTATTGGGGGTTAACCACAAATGCAAATTTAAAATAAATTATATATGATCAATTATACTTTTTAGTAAGGGTATGCACGTAAAAAACTCTTTCTTTTTCGTTAACTTAAATGTACAGTAAATATTGATGTGACGAATAAACTCTATATATTAATTTATAGGAAGACACGTCCATTCATATGATGTGGAACAAAGAATAAATATAAAACTTCAATATTTTCTCACATTTTTTCATCACATGAACATACACTACATATTTAAATATGCAGTAAATTAATATTACTTAGTATCTTTAGATCTAATTATTTCTTCTTTGAACCACACGCACACTATGATGCTTTATATAAATATATTTGGTTAGTCTAGTATATTCTAAAGTCATCCCACCAAATCCTAGGTCATTAGGGTCACATGGAAGGGAGAAATTAATTTAATCTACAAATTTATAAAGAATTTTGTTTTGAGTGCTTTGCGTAAATAGTGAGCATGTAAGTAGATTACTGCATTGAAGTAGGACACCAACGTTGGAATGGTCGCCTATGTAAAGGAAAATACTTAACACTGCGGTTCGTAGTTGTGTAACCTCCTCATTAAGGAGGTCATATATGTACGTTGGTATAAAAGAAAATTTTACCTATTTATATTTTTATATTCTTTTTGAAAAACCTCATTCTAAAATCCCTACTCGATTGTTTTTATAATTGAGTTGAAAGACTGAAAATATCCCACATAGTAATCTTCTTTTTTTTTTTTTTAACTGTTGTCTCATCTAATGAGGTTATTTAATTAAGTAGATGAATGTGTTCAAAAGAGAGCGGGAAATTAGAGAGGTACGAATTAACAATGATATTTTTTACATTATTTGGGATTTAAAATATTATTCAGATTAATGAATTTATAAAACACCAGAGAAATACAAGTGTTATTTTTTCAATTTATTTTCTATCCAATATGACAAAATGAGAGCTTTAGGAAGAGGTTTAGATTTTCTAAAAAATGGTGGTAGGATGGGTCCCGTCATTATATGAGGGTGGATATCACACAAATTTCTGTCATCAATATTTTTTGATAATTTTTCATATTTCATTGTCACCATTAGAGAAAGTGAAAGGGTAGGTATCTGTCACTTTAAGAGTGGCACGAGTGAACCAAATTTCAACAAGAAATTCCAAGGCAATTAATAATTAGCCTTGATTGCGTGAAGAGATTCATGAACTTATAATAACAAGTCCAAGCGTCAAAATAAGGACTGGTTATCAATGTTCTGAACTACAATTTATATTTTTATATGTGAAGGACTATATATATAATAATAATAATAATTTTGATTGGATTTTTATTAAAATAATTATATTTAATTATTTAATTATTTAAATAATCATATTTTAAAAATAATTTTCAAAATAATCATCAAATTGCCACGTTGGCAACCTAGTGACCGGGAGACGGGTTTGAAGAGTGGTCGATGTTAAGAATACCGACTTTGGAGTCGGCATTCTTCCTGGCAATTCTTGCGTTTGCACCTTCCTGTGAAAAGCGGTCGACCGCTCCTCCATCGGGTGGTTTTTTTTTATTTTTTTTAACACAATAGAGTCGGCATTGGCAATACTGACTTTGGAGTCGGTATTGCTAATGCCGACTCCGAAGTCGGTATTGCTAATACCGACTCCATGCTGACATTCGGTCTCTCGATCATTAGGTTGCCACCGTGATAATTTGGTGATTATTTTAGAAATTATTTTTAAAATATAATTATTTAAATAATAAAATAGAATTATTTTAATAAAAAAACCCATTTTGATTTCATCACCTATGCTTCATAGTTAATAAAAATCAATAAACGGTAGTCAAATTTTAAGGAATATTCAGCTAAGATAGAGACTGCAAGATCGTCAAATTAATTGAAGGGATGAGAATACCCTTATCGAGAGAAATCGACAAGTGTTTTGGCACGATTTTAAATTGAGGGCTTAGTTACTTGTTTTGCATTATTAACCCAACTATGATCCGGTGGATGGCCTTCGAGGGAATGAAACCGTATGGACATATGTAATGAAATATGATCAAACATATGATATTGATATATATCGATTTTAGAAATATGAGAATTCAACACACATTGGTGATTTATTTCTAGCCTGCATGGGACGAGTGCTCAACTATTGGACTACCTAAAAAAGAGACTCATGCTCATAAGGATGTCAATTATATATAATTATGTATGTTAAACATTTAATTTTTGCAATTAAATATAAAAAAAAACTCTTCTCCATGTGGTCTCTTGTCCTCATTTTTTTTCCTTAACCCTTACACATGCATACAAAGCTTACGGCGAAAAGGTGCTCAGGAACCCTCCAAGCCCTGAAATATCCGACGCGGATAAAATTTAAAGAAAGGACTTGGTGCACATTAGTTTTAGATCTCTGACTTCTTAAAAAAATTGTATAATTATATATTTATCTATGTGATTATAAATATGTAAATAAAAACTTAAAAATAAGTGCCAACAAATAAAGATTGATTGGTAATTCTCTCTAAAAATAATTATCTCATCTCCTGACTTGACATATTAATCGTAGGGAGTGTAGAAGATGACGTATTCATCTTGCACATCCAAAGTATGCACCAAATCTTCTCAAACTTAAAACCTAATTTCTGAAAGGTCTGAGAAAGAAGGCGAGTACAGCTGGGAAACAGCCGGCCCATTCCTACCTTACGAGTCTTTATGCCTCGCGACAACTCCCCTTCCCCATATGTTCTTTGTTGCCATCTGATCAAGAGCTTGGGGCGGCTAGCTAGCTTCCTCGCTTCACACTTTAAACAGTACCCCACATTTCACCTCACAATTGCCTCGACGACGTCCAGTGGGAGATGGCAATACAGATCTTATCCTTGTCCCCCTCCGGAATCTTCCTCCACATAGAACAAAACCAAGGCTGGCTGGCCGGTCCAAATCCACCACAGTTTGAGGCTATACTGCAGGTCCACTGCAAGCACTTGACGCGCATTTGAACTGAAAGACTTGGTTCAGAGCTGGAGAGTAGTATTGGTCGAGTGTTCTTGAGAATGCGCACTGGTTAAATTTGCACCTATAAAAGCGGTGGTGATCAGGGCGAGTGCATTAATCCCCATGCAGACAGCCATGGAGGGGAGTAGCTAGCTCGAGGTTGGAGTACTGCTCGAGGCAGTGCAGCGGGGATGGAGAAGGCTGCAGGCAGGGCACGGCGGCAGCTGGTGGAGTGCTCCTCCTTCTTGTTCCTCGTCTTGTTCTTGGTTTCTGATGTCGCCGTTGCCGACATCTCCATTGTGATAGGGTTGCCGCCTCTGCTGCCCATCTTTGAACCGCCGTCTCCACCTCCTCCTGATTACTACGACTACCCGCCGCCTCCCCCTCCGTACTACTACGAGTCTCCACCCCCTCCTCCGCCTTCGCCATCGCCACCGCCTCCTCCTCCGTACTATTACAGTTCTCCACCTCCGCCACCGCCATCCCCGTCTCCACCACCTCCTTCGCCATCGCCACCGCCTCCATATCGGTACAAGTCGCCACCTCCGCCCTTCCCTTCACCTCCGCCGCCGTCCCCTCCACCACCCTCACCGTCGCCACCTCCGCCCTTCCTTCACCTCCGCCGCCGTCCCCTCCACCACCCTCACCGTCGCCACCACCGCCTCCTCACCCTCACCTCCACCTCCTTATCGCTATAAATCACCACCTCCCCCCTCACCTTCACCACCACCACCACCTTCGCCGCCGCCACCCTCCCCTTCACCACCGCCACCCTCACCTTCACCTCCACCTCCATATCACTACAAATCTCCTCCTCCTCCCCCACCGTCCCCACCACCACCCTCCCCTTCACCACCGCCACCCTCACCACCACCACCCTCACCTCACCTCCACCTCCATATCACTACAAATCTCCACCACCTCCTCCTCCCCCACCGTCGCCACCACCACCCTCCCCTTCACCACCACCACCCTCACCCTCACCTCCACCTCCATATCACTACAAATCTCCTCCTCCACCACCACCATCGCCGCCACCACCCTCCCCTTCACCACCGCCACCCTCACCTTCACCTCCACCTCCATATCACTACAAATCTCCTCCTCCTCCCCCACCGTCCCCACCACCACCCCCCCTTCACCACCTCCACCCTCACCACCACCACCCTCACCCTCACCTCCACCTCCATATCACTACAAATCTCCACCACCTCCTCCTCCCCCACCGTCGCCACCACCACCCTCCCCTTCACCACCACCACCCTCACCCTCACCTCCACCTCCATATCACTACAAATCTCCTCCTCCACCACCACCATCGCCGCCACCACCCTCTCCTTCACCACCGCCACCCTCACCCTCACCTCCACCTCCACCTCCACCCTCGCCACCACCCCCCTCCCCTTCACCACCGCCACCCTCCCCCTCACCTCCACCTCCATATTACTACAAATCTCCTCCTCCTCCGCCACCGTCGCCACCCCCACCCTCACCCTCGCCTCCACCTCCATACTCTTATACCTCGCCGCCGCCACCCCAAAAGCCTACGTCTTCCCCCCACGCCATCCAGTGTACACTTTCAAGTCGCCACCTCCTCCATACCCCCAATAAGTACTTCCAGTAGACGCCCTCCCTCCACAGCAAAACCTTCACATGAATCGGAATCAAGAAGAAGCTGAGGACGTCGACGGCTTCGGGGTCTCATTCCGAGTTACTGAAAGCCCTCTCCATGGCCGGACCAAGTCCAAGCCGGTTTCAGTACTTAGTTTGATTAATTAAAGAACTTAATCTTCCTCGGCCGCAACAAGATGTTGTTTCCTCTGTTTCTGTAGCAGCTCTGATCTGGATTCTGAGTTACCCCAGATTCCAGAACAATATTACTCAATTAGCTACCAATTGCAGGAATTAATTGGACAAAATAATGTACTGTACGCACTGTTCGTGCATGCCGAGTGTATACTTCTGCACAAATAGTGACCATGCAAGTTTAATTTCTTTATAATATAGTGCGTAATGGAGTTTATATATAGTACATGCAGGAATCATCTATCCATATTAATTTCTCCTTTGTGATGCATTTAAAAGTGCGGTGTTTACGTGTGTACTGCTAATAATATTAATTGTTGCCGGTGAATATATATATTGTGGACGGCCGTGCTGGACCGGATTGGAGTACCTGAACCGCCTCGAACCAAGGAATCATATTTATTTTAGGGCAATAAAGATGAAAAATCTAGGGATACACAGTACAATAAGATAATTTTTGGGGTATTTCTGTAATTATTTCCAAGATTTGTAAAAAAAAAGAATAGATTTTTTATTTTTAAATAAAAACCAGCTTTTTACAGAATTCAAATATTAATATTATTTAATTAGATTCTTTCTGATTTGTCTAGGGTGTTCATAATACGTTCAAACCGTAAAACCGAACCGAACCAGCCAGTTCGGTTCGGTTCGGTTCGGGTTGAGAGGTCTGGCGGTTCAGTTCGATTTTGCATTGGAAAACCGAACGAACCGAATATATATTAAATATATTAAATATATAAATATATCAAAAGTGGGCTAGCGCGTCCCCATTCCATGGGCTGACCTGAGTTCGAAACTCAGGTCCCCGCCCTCTGGGTTTTAAAATCTGTGGTTTTTTTTTTTAACGGTTCAAACCGAACCGAAACGATTCGGTTCGGTTTGAAATTAATTTCGGTCAATTTCGGTTCACCCAAAAAGTGGGGTGAACCGAACCGAACCGAACCATGTTCACCCCTAGATTTGTCACCCAAAAAAGAATAATCTCACTTACAAACTATTGAACTTGAACATACAACTATCGTATAGTTAGTGCTTCAGGGTTTACGATTAAGGTTTATGATTTATGATTTACAGTTTAATGTTAAAATTTCGACTTTTAGAGTCTAAGACTTTGGGTTTAAGATTTAATGTTTGAAACAAAAAACTCGAACACGGTTCGGTGCAATTGGGTCTGAGAAAGTATCGAACTCTAGAAATCCGAACCACATTGACCTAGAATTTGTAGTGTACCAAACCGAAGCTCATCCACTCAATGTGGTTCATTCAATATGTCAAAGTGTATTCAACTTTTTTTTTTGACTAATAAGACATGTTGTCATTCAGTTAAAAAATGAGAAATGCTATGCTCCCGGCACTGTCGGGAGCATAGCTGCGCTGGAGGGGCCGCGCCCCTCCGCGCGCGCGCCACGTGGAGGGGCGGACCTCCCCAGCAATCAATGCTTTGTTTTTTTTTTTTTTTTTTTTTGTGCACTATTTGTGTGCACAAATGATATATTTGTGTGCACAAATACACATCATTTGTGTGCACAAATTGTAAAAAAAAAAACGCATTTAATGCTGGAGGGGCCCGCCCCCTCCACGCGGCGTGCGTATTTTAACTCACTAGTATAAATACTTTAACATTGTTAAACTCTTAATTTAATGTCTGATAATTTAAATTTTAAGTACTATTAAAATATGAACATAATAGTCGTATATATCGGACACAAAAACAGACGAAAGATAAAATGAGAAAGAGAAAAAAAATGAAGACAAAAACTATCTTTTCAAGAATTGATTGATAAGGTCTACTAAAAAGAGAGACTATTTAGGACACAATTTTCAGATAGGGATCAGGAAATATAAGTTCCCCTCTATCAGACTCTATAATTAATTTACCCTATTAAATTCTTGTTTCTTAATAATGAGAAATTGTGGATATCGTTACTTGACTTCTCAATATGCAAATGGGACTTACTTCACTTGCCTCACCCCCAATCATGTTGACGTCCACCACCGTCAAAGTTCTCTCTTTAGTTTCCACTCCTAACAACATTCATACTAAGGTTGCTAATAGATATCTGTTTTCCAATTTTTCGATCTGATTTTTTTTCAGTGGATGTGAAAATAATTGTTTTTACATCTATTTTTTAATTTTTGTTTCTTATAATATATAAATTTATTTTATTTATAAAATTTGTACTCTTAAAATTTTATTTCTTACTATTGAGAAATTGTAAATTAAGTTTTTACCTTCTCTTTAATTTGTAAATAGAATATAATTAACTTGTCTCTCCCCTATTATTTATTATACATATTATTATCAAAGACATCTCTTTTACCACTACTCTTAATACTACACACATCCAATCGTAATTATTTTTGATTTCTTTCTATTTCAATTTGTTTTAAATTTTCTTTTAAAAAAGGGATGCGAAAAGTGTTATTTTTGTTTCTGACTCCGACTCATTGATAGTCTTAATCTATACAAGTTATCAACATCCATACAAATTATAGGTTGCTACTAAAGTTTTTATTTTCTTTCATTTTTTGTTTTAAAATTTTAATAATAAATAGATGCTGAAGGTATCATTTCATTTACTACCAATTCCAACTCATTGAGAGCCCTAATTTCAATGGAATAGGTCAATTACACGTATCCTTTTGGGCCCATAAACATTTATACTTTCTCTATTTTTCTGATTTTATTGGAATCAATTGTTCGACATGTATCATAACCCTTCACTCAAAAATAGGGTGCATCAACCAGCGGCATGTACTCGCCTAATCAATGCACCAAGTGAAACTCGTTTGTTTTCACATGTGTTCACAAATTTTAAATAATTTCAAGTATTTTTCTTACATAAAAAATGTATCGCATGATTAGAATCCGACAACTATTTTTTTTTTTTGAGAAACATTTCCTACATGATGACGTTATTATTGGTCAGCGTACGACTACGCTGTAAACCAACATGTACGATGCCACCTGTTATACATACACACATGGTGCACAACTCCACTGGGGTTGTGCACAATTTAGTTCAAATAAAAAAAAGTGAGTAGTTTGGTTCGGTTTGAGTCATTAATGGATTTAGTTTTGTTTTAAAAATAGAATAAACACAATATATCTTATAAATATTTAGAATATTGTTATATACATATGTGAAAATGCAAATATAAATATTTTAAATTATCATTTTAATGTTTTAGTATAAAAGTCTATTATTTCATATGCATGCACGGTAAATATAAATAAAAGTTTGATTTGAACCAAACGAAATTGAATTTTTTTGTTCGGTTTGGGAGTATATTTCTCTTTATTTTGAGTTGAGAACCTCGTGTATGAAGTGTTTCTCATTCTTCTCTATCCTTTTAATCATAGAACTCTTTATGCATCCAGTAAGTTTATATTCGTGATTTTGTATTATTAATTTGATGTGAAAATGTTTGCATACTATCAATTTAAGCATGATATATGAAACTTTCTTAATATTAGGCCTGAAGGCTCTTATGAAATTATAAATTGAATGACACCGATTGGAACTCAACTCTCTATACCTCCTACACTCACCCCTCTCGATTGGTCCAGTTGCATGTTGAGTTGGAATTTTAAATTATTAAATAGAATAATTAATATAAAAATAATTACTGAATTAGAATATGTTAACAATTGAAAGGGTGAGAGGAAAAACTGGAATCGAAAGTTCAGAGTAATAGTTGTGTTAAGGCATGTAATACCGAGGTCGACTCAAGTCGAGGTGATCGTCAAGACGACCAATGCGAAGTCTCTGAGCTGAGACGACTAAGCCAAGGTGTCCGAGTCGAGGTTCACTTAGTCGATATAAGACGCGTGCTCCGAGCTCCTGTGGACACCAAAAAATAGGGATGCAAAGGGCATGCATCCAGTAGCCCAACCCATCCGAAACAGCCCTAAAAGACCACTAGGAAACCATTTAAAAAGGCCCAAGAGAAGCCCATTACCTAGTGCCCATCTACCCCATGTAAGGAGGTGAGCCTAAGCAAACTTAGCACCCCCACCACACCAACAAAAAGCTGCTGTAGCAGCAGCATGGCAGCAGCAAGGAAGCTTCCTCCCCAAGGCTGCTGGGTTGCGTGAGAGAAAAAAGAGAGAGCAGTGGGAAGAGGGCTTCTGGTCTTCCTCCTTGGGTTGGTGGCTGGGAAAAGAAGGGGAGCTGTTGGGGGGCTGCGTAAGAGGCTTGCAAGAGAAGGAAAAAGGTTGGGGGGCTAGCTCTTCTTCTTCCTCCCATCCGGCTGGTTGCTAGAAGGGGAGAGGGCTCCCATCTTGCTGGGCTGCGGGCTGAGAGGGAAGAGTAGTAGAAGGGGCTGCTTCCTTTCTTCCTGAAGTAAGGGGGGAAGAGGTTGGTCGTAGAAGGCAAAGGGGGCTCTCCCATTTTTGTTGGTTCTTCTTCCCAGGAAGGTGTCTGCGATTCCAAGAAGAGAGTGAAGAGATTAAAAGAAAGAGAGTGTGTGTTTTGTCTTTTCAATCACATTCTCTTCTTCTGTTAAATTCCTGTTGGCATCCCTCTTGTCATTGTACTATTTCTTGTCTTCTTTTGATGTTTATAAGGCATTGATGCCTCTTGACGAAAGAGCACATCATGAGTTTTTTTTAATGTTTGTGTGAGAGAGTACCCATCTCTTTTAGGCATATAATATATGGATGCACATGATCTATCCCCTGTTATGTCCTCTTTATTCCCTTCTTTGCATGAGACCTTAGCTCCCCATCACCCCATTTGGTAGTGGGAAGGCGGTTGGGTACTCCTCAGCCCATCAAGGGCAGTCCATGAGGAACCACCCATTGCCATGTCATGTTTTTTTTCTGTTTTAAAAGATCCCCTTCATTAATGTTTCTCTCTCTAAATGATGTGTCCCAACCGTGAGTGTTGAAAACCCAATACAAGGAGCTCATGTAGGACCATGTATGTGCCTCCTTTGATGGGTTTAGAAGGCAGTCAGACCTCTGTTCAAATCCCCTTATCACTGCCCCTGTTTCACTGTCCAGTCTTGCCGATTCACTTTTTTATGAGACCTTGAACACTAAGGGTCAGGTAATTGATACCTGGGCCATGTTCAGGTTTATGAAAGGTGTCATTATATGCCAAATGATCTGTGTTTCCGACGGGACGCCCAAACGTTGCGCGTGTTTTGAGAACCGTGCCTCCGAGTGCTGCCGAATCACTTTTCCGGGTGACTTTGAACATGAAGGGTTCGGTATCCAGTACCCATGCCCGGTTCAGGCCCATGGATAGATTCTCCATATTTTGAATAGCCCGTCAGCCCGGCTGGACGCTCAGATCATCTCCGGATTTTGAGAACCGTGCCTCCGAAGTGCTGCCGAATCACTTTTCCGGGTGACTTTGAACATGAAGGGTTCGGTATCCAGTACCCATGCCCGGTTCAGGCCCATGGATGGATTCTCCATATGTTGAATAGCCCGTCAGCCCGGCTGGACGCTCGGATCATCTCTGAATTTTGAGAACCGTGCCTCCGAAGTGCTGCCGAATCACTTTTCCGGGTGACTTTGAACATGAAGGGTTCGGTATCTAATACCCATGCCCGGTTCAAGCCCATGGATGGATTCTCCATATGTTGAATAGCCCGTCAGCCCGGCTGGACGCTCGGATCATCTCCGGATTTTGAGAACCGTGCCTCCGAAGTGCTGCCGAATCACTTTTTCGGGTGACTTTGACATGAAGGGTTCGGTATCTAATGCCCATGCCCGGTTCAGGCCCATGGATGGATTCTCTGTATGTTGAATAGCTCGTCAGCCCGGCTGGACGCTCGGATCATCTCTGAATTTTGAGAACCGTGCCTCCGAAGTGCTGCCGAATCACTTTTTTGGGTGACTTTGAACATGAAGGGTTCAGTATCTAATACCCATGCCCGGTTCAGGCCCATGGATGGATTCTCCATATGTTGAATAGCCCGTCAGCCCGCTGGACGCTCGGATCATCTCCGGATTTTGAGAACCGTGCCTCCGAAGTGCTGCCGAATCACTTTTCCGGGTGACTTTGAACATGAAGGGTTCGGTATCTAATGCCCATGCCCGTTCAGGCCCATGGATGGATTCTCCATATGTTGAATAGCCCGTCAGCCCGGCTGGACGCTCGGATCATCTCCGGATTTTGAGAACCGTGCCTCCGAAGTGCTGCCGAATCACTTTTCCGGGTGACTTTGAACATGAAGGGTTCGGCATCTAATACTCATACCCGGTTCAGGCCCATGGATGGATTCTCCATATGTTGAATAGCCCGTCAGCCCAGCTGGACGCTCGGATCATCTCCGGATTTTGAGAACCATGCCTCCGAAGTGCTGCCGAATCACTTTTCGGGTGACTTTGAACATGAAGGGTTCGGTATCTAATACCCATGCCCGGTTCAGGCCCATGGATGGATTCTCCATATGTTAAATAGCCCGTCAGCATGACCGACACTCAGATCATCTCTGGATTTTGAGAACCGTGTTCTGAAGTGTTGCCGAATCGCTTTCTCAGCTAGCTTTGAACATTAAGGGTCGGATAGTCCGTCCCCGTGCCCGATCCGAGCTCATAGATGGTGTCCATACATATGTGGGTGCTGCCATCCCGTCTGTCAGTTCTGGTTCCTCACGGATTTCAAGAACTGTGCACAAATAGGGCCGCAGAATCACCATGACTTGACATTTTGGACAAAAGGGCCGATAACTTAGTTCCCACGCCTTGTCTGGAATTGAACAGAACCCTTTCATGGTCTAGATGCCATTTCCTTCCAACCCGGCCTTGAATCCTCCGTTTTCCCCGTGTTTTGTGCATGGCAAGGGCTGCCGAATCACTTTGGCTTGTGAACAGTGCTGCCGATTCACCCCTTACTGAATGGCCTGGCTGCCGATTCGCTCCTGCTGATTCACCCCTTACTGAATGGCCTGGCTGCCGATTCGCTCCTGCTGATTCACCTTTGCTGAATGGCCTGGCTGCCGATTCGCTCCTGTTGATTCACCTTTGCTGAATGGCCTGGCTGCCGATTCGCTCCTGCTGATTCACCTTTGCTGAATGGTCTGGCTGCCGATTCGCTCCTGCTGATTCACCCCTTACTGAATGGCCTGGCTACCGATTCGCTCCTGCTGATTCACCTTTGCTGAATTGCCTGGCCGCCGATTCGCTCCTACTGGTTTACCCTCTGCAGAATGGTTTTAGCCGCCGAATCGTTTTGCTTGCCGAATGAAATGGATTGTGCATGACGATGTTTGGGCATATAAGGATCAAATGAGATTGAACCATGAAAAGAACAATGACAATCAAAGCATGTCAAAATCTCTTGCATTGCCAAATAAAAGATTTTTACACAATAGACAAAAGAACAAATAAATAAACAAGTATGCAAATTGACCTTAAAAGATGAATGGCACACACACACATCAAAAATCTCTTGCAAATTTGACTGCCATCTTGTAGTTTTATTTTGTGCATTTTATCGGATGTCCCGACTTAGGCCATAAGACCTTCTATTCTGGCGATTAATCAAGGGTTTTCTCTTTCCAAAAGAGATGTAATTAACGTCGTTGCGCTCAGGCAACGACGGGATTTCGGTCCAGGACCCGACACTCACTTTCGTTTGACGAAGTCAAACGGTGCGCACAACAGACCTAAAGCCTCCGACTCTCGGAGGCAGACCATTTATTGTCACCTCGGTGGCTGGCACGCCCGCGCTCTGCAATTGTAGGGTCATCTTTCGTCACCATTGCTCGTGTAGCATCCGACGGGATTTGAATTACAATGCGCAGCCATGAGAACATGAGACAACATGATAAATAGATCTTTTTAATTAGATTAAAAAAATTCCATTTCCACAGCTCCCGATCGGACCTGCATAGTCTACCGAGAAATCTCAGTGGAGAGACACTCTGATGCTCAAGTCAGTTGCTAATCGAGCAGAATGGTCTAGCTTAGGGAGTCGAACAGTGTACCTACATCTGTGGAGTGTCTGCCTCTTTTATAAAGATAGATCACAGGCGAAACAGTTGGAAGACCCTGCGAATCCTGTGGCGGATCTCTGTGATTGTCGTCGGATCGTGGTTGTAACCGCCATACCAGATCGTCCAAATCGTGGCCTTAATAGCCGTAATCACTAGGCCATGATATTCTGCCAGTACCTCATCGGTTGATGCATCGGCCGTTATGCGAGCCACACTTCGGGAATCGGTGGACAGGTCGCGCTCCGTATCAGTCAAGGCCGAGCTAGGTAATCCTCGTCCTTGGCCGAGCTTATGTTGTCGGCCCAAGGAGTGTCAAGAGGTCGTTCTGACCTACATGAGTCGTCGGCTTAGACGACGTCACGAGCTCTGGTCCAAACCACGTCAGAACGTCGGCTCTAGTACTCTGAGAGGTTGGCCTAGTCGAGGATCCGACGGACCTATGGGGACCCCCTCCCCATCAAGTTGTTTCATTGCATATGATGTGGGTACCAAGTATTACTATAAAAAATTAAGAGAAATACATATTGTTCTCTAAAGAGGGCAATAAAAATGATGTGAATTATCCTTCAAATAATTTTATTGATTGAAAATTCAATAAGACCTTTTTTTCCTCTCTCTCTCTCTCCTCTCTCCTCTCTCTCTCTCTCTCTCTCTCTCTCTCTCTCTCTCTCTCTCTCTCTCTCAATCAATAGAATTATTTAGAGGGCAATCCACATCACCTTTATGTTTTCCTTAGAGGCAATAAGTATTTCTAAAAAATTGACCAATCTTATCAAATAAATATAAAGGAAAATAGCTTTTTGGATAGAATATCAAGTCAAAAAAAGAATCTTAATGTTTTTTGAGAAGAAAATGAAAATCGAATCTTAATATTTTAATAAAGAAAATAGGTTTAAGGTACAGGAGAAATATTAGGATATAATATATACATACGGGTTGAGTTTTTGTTTTTTTAAAGAATTGTCTTCTCAAACTACATCACAAACATTTGATTATATGGCGATTAAACTATGATTTTGAAAAGCATGTTGAGTTGTAGAAAATGTACCTGACCACATCATTATTTTAAATAAAAAATAGACAAAATTACTTGTAAAAGCTATAGAACTAGCTACATGGAACTGAGAGACGGAATAAGGAGTAATCACATTATGTAGAAGAAACAAGATTTTATGTTCGGAATAGCTTGTCCCTCTAATTCCTTATTTTAACCCTTCAACAGGCTTAAATTCTAATGGGTCTTCGTATTGGGCTTTCTTGTGGGCTTTATTGGGTTGTTACTCAAATCAAGACTTGTTGTAACTTTTAGTAGGAATATCTAAATGAGTTGAAATTTGAACCATTACATAAAGGAGTGAGTCAGTACAATTTTATGTTATTTTTTTAAAAAAACTTATTAAGTGGGCCAAAGATCAAGTTGAACGAAAAATGATCAGCTAATGAAGAAGTTCAAGAAAATTTACAAAGCATACCATACAACTTGAGATCCATTTGTATAGGTGTCAATTGATTAATAAACATAGGTATGTGCAAGCTTAGGAGTTTGACCCATTCTTAGATCTTAAACTAAAGTAGAAAACACATGTGGGTGCTAAATCCAAGAGAAATGGGCACCACATGACTTGGATGTGGAGAGAGATCTATAGAGAGAGACAGAAACAGAGACAAAAGTACACATGTGGGGAGAAATAAAGAATATTCCTAGCATATGGGGAAACGAAATCTCTACTAGATTTACATATATTTCCAAAATATTGATGTGAAAGTTGGTTCAGAAAATACATTTCACAAAAAAAAATTAAGAATGCAAGGGCAAAATGGATCTCATTTCTATTATTATCTCTGTTTTAACCAAACAGAGAATAAATAAAAATCAAAATCAGAATATCTTTGTGCATACCAAAAGTCATAGAATAAGAAATAAAAATATCTAAAACTAAGATAAGTTATGCCTATTTTCAGTTTGAGGTTACTCTCTCTCAAAATTCTCTTTCCAAGCATCGACACTTGTGCATAAGAGGTGTCCATTTCCATTGCAACCTTGAGGCCTCATGTCTCCCTTCATCTAGTCTAATTCCTTCACGAGAAATTAGACTTTAACCTTGGTCATGATCTCCTAATGGCATTAATGTAAGTTCTAAGTCATGGGCCTAACATCACAAAGTTATAACTTTATTGGGCTAAAATAGAGGCCTTGTTCACTTAGCGAGCTTAGCTCATTATCCAATTGGCTCCAGATTTTTAAAATGGCAAGTGAAAGGTTTAGGTTATTGAACCTGAATTTTAAGCTGTTAGAGCAAAGTCGTCTACTTGGACCATTAGATACATTGTCTAATGCCTATTTGATCATAGTAGAGATTCACAATTGTAGTCAGGCAAGTGATATATGGTTTTTTGTGCTCGAGGTGTTGCCTGATGGTTGAACTCCAATTGCACACACGACGTTGTGCAGGTTTCAAGTCCTACATAGACATCGCCTTGGACGTTTTTTCGAAATTTTCATAAGAATAATTTAATGTATTTGTGTTTTGCACTTTATATTATACTTCTTTCTTACTATTGAATATGTGCATTGTGTCATCTTTTTATTGACCAATGAAAAGAGAGAAATGCAAGTACAAAGTGCACTAAGTTCTTCTCATTTTTCATAGGTAGCGTCGATCGGCAAGTTTTAGGCGAGGTGTTTGGGATGGCGGATGGGGCGTCGAGTATTGAACTCGGGGTAGGTGCTTTCGTTGTGTACAAAGCTAGTGACTTGATCACTAAGTTGAACAAGACAAAAGTGATATCTGATTTTAAAATGTCAAATTGAGAGATTATCATACTGGTCATTACTATTTCGATACGTGATTCCGTTATGCTCAACCCATCTCATGAGGTGTGGGTTTTCTTCACAAAATATTCTAGCAAACATGTTATATAATGTCCAGCATTTCCGTTATTTGATGGCGTAGATGAGAGAATCCGGGAGCCTGCTTATAATATATGGTACCTTCTCCACTAAGTCTGCATATAATCCAGTTAGAAACAACAGTATTCATCGTTCTGAGTTGCCAAAATTATGGTGCTCACTTATCGTGCATCAGGGGCATCCGTTTTTGGTTGGCAAGTTATGCAGAGAGCTGTGGCCGTGGATTCTGGAGTTGCAAATTTGTGAGTCCCTAAGGGGTCTAAGTGCTCATGCTGCTTATCTCCCAAGTCTTATGGATATGGATCACCTGTTTATGAGAGGAGACATTGCTTCGAGTTTATGAATTGTCTTCGGGGATGTGATGGGTCTGGGTAATCAGCTCAGATCTGTTGGTTTATATCGGCGTCGACTCGCTCCCACTGGGCTGATCGACAATATCGGCGTCGACTCACCTATATATATTTACATAAGGGGTGAGTCAAAATGGCAGACCCAGATAGTGTCGATCACGGTATATGAAATCGGATTCTCCTAATAAAGATGTTGTCCTTCATTGTTTGGGGGTTAGTGAGGGTTCTTTACCAGCAACATATCTGGGTCTGCCATTTTTATCATCATCTATGAAGAAAAATCATTGTTGGCCCATTGTGGAGAAAATCAAAAAGAGGGTGTCTTCGTGGAAGAACAAGTTACCATCAAGGGCTGGGAGATTAGAACTAATCAGATCTATTTTATCATCATATTCTGTTTATTGGTCTACTTCTTTTGCTCTTCCAAAGAATTTAATTGAAGAAGTTGAAAGCATCCTCAATAATTTCTTTTGGAATGGTGCCAAAGATAATCATTCTAGCATATGGTCAGTTGGGACCAAATATGCAAACCAAAAGTTGAAGGCGATTTGGGCCTCAAAAGACTAAAAGATAATGGAACCAAGCTTGTATATGGTGAATCATTTATGGGATATAATACAAAATAGAAACTCTTTGTGGGTGAAGTGGCTGCGTAGCAAATACTTTGAAAAGAAGAACATGTGGATCTTCAAATGCAAGCCTTACCATCCAAGTAGCTAAAAGGCATTTTGAAAGAGAGGGATTGGATTATTCAGCATATGACATTCACTATTGGCATTGGAGCAAACATTAATTTGTGGTACGATCCATGGATCAGCGGGAAGAGATTCATCAGCTATATGGCAGCAGATTGAGGTAGGATCTTGGTCTTCCAGAGAATACTACACTTGCATGCTTTATCCGAGATACCCAATGGAATCTGCCCCATCCAACTTCCCCGGACATGCTTTCACTTTGGCCACAAATAGCTAACATTCCTATTTCTATCACAGGAAACGATGGTATTTTGTGGAAGCATGACAATGGTAGCTTCGCCACTCAATCAGTTTGGAATGCTCTTCGGTCTAGCAAAACTCTTATTAATTGCAAGGAATGGATTTGGGATGGACCTACAGTGTCAAGATGGTCTTTATGTACTTGGCATGCATTTCTGGATAGACTCCCAACTATGGAAAATATGAAAAAAAGGGTTATGTGCAGGCTAGCAGATGTGTTCTTTGTAAGGCAGCCATTGAGAGCAACAACCATGTTTTTTCCAATGTCAATACTCTAATTGGATTTGGAAACAAATCCTGGTTAGATTGAAATTGGTAGGAAATAGAAACAACTTTGAAGGAGGAAATCAATCTTCTTCAACTAAAATTTTTGAGGAAGAAGACAACATCCTTTTTGGCCCACTTGATCTTGCGTGCAGTCATCTGGTGGCTATGGAGGGAGAGGTGCAGAAGAATTTTTGAGGAACACTCAAAATTAAAAATGCAAATGCTTCTTCACATCCTTGATGATGTCGGTCCGTCATGGAGGCTCATTTTTTCTCAAGCACTATTTCTCGAAGGGAGATAAAAATTTTCAAAATTTTTTGTATTTTTCCAGTCTATCATTCTCAATAGTCTTTTGTTTTATCTTCTAGATCTCATACTTTGTGATCAAATTATAGGCTGTGTGAACTTGAGTTAGTCTTTCTTAATCCACTATCTTGTTGAGATAGACTGCACTTTGTAAATACTTCTTCTTTACCAATACAATTACACTTACCGATAAAAAAAATGGATCCAAGCTCTCCATCTCAAATATCCAAAGTTGGTCCATAATGACTTTTGTAAGTTCGGGACGAACTTCATCATTATTTGATCATAATTATATGGATGGTAGGATTATTGTTCGTCCATGAAATTAATATCCTAAATCATCAACCTAAGATGTAGCATCCTTATGTTTTTGTCAAAACATATCTCGGGCTTTTGATTCTTTGTGCAACATGGAAAGTAGATGCTCTTGTGCAACTATCATTTGTCTCGAGCCGATAGTGTAATATATATTATCGATTAGATTTGATGTCAATATTGCCTTTGGATCAACATTTCAAAGAAATGCCCAGCAATGAGCAACAGCATGAGGATTCTATCTTGGAATGGTTTTGTTCCTAATGTTCATCATAAGTAACCAATTCTGATAAAGTGGTCTCCACGAAGGTCTAATTACATTAGGAGAAAAGTTTACTGTACTTGAAGAAGTGCAATAAATGCAATCCACGTAAGATTGCAGCTCATGTGGCGTCTTGTTGGGCGCTACGTGGTTTGTTTTTTTTTTTTTAATCTAGTCCATCTATTTTGAAGTCCAACTCTTCTATTTTAGAGTCTAATTTTTTTATTTTGGAATCTAATTTTTTTTATTTTAGAGCCTAACTTGTCTTCTGTTTTGGAGTCAAACTATTTTTTAGAATTATTTTTTTAATACAACCTTCTATTTTGGAGCTCAAGCCTTCTATTATGGAGTCCATTTTTTTTTATTTTAGAGCCCAACTTATCTTCTATTTTGGAGTCAAACTATTTTTTAGACTCTAAAATAGAAAGTCAGACTCTAAAATAAAAAAAAAATAAGCTCTAAAACAGAGGGATTGAGCTCCAAAATAGAAAAAATAGATTTAAAAAAAAACATCACATAACGTCCAACAAAACACCTTATGAGCTACAATCCTACGTGAATTATATTTACTGCACTTTCTCAAATACAATAAATCTTTCCTTACACTTATATACATACAGCTTCTAGAGGCAATCCCGGGCTGTGTGGGGGTGGCGGTTGGCTGCTCTCTATTCTTCATTCTTATAGTTAAACAAAACAGGTTGCAGAAGTTCCGGGAAGCTATGCATGTGAGACCAAGCAAAATGAAAATTTCAGAGCCGGGGAACAATGTCTAGAAAATCTCCATGGATATGCAGTTTTGGATTATTCGATACTTTGTTTTATTCATATATATAGCCTCTTGGTCAATGTTTCTTTTCTCTCGGGGATATACCTCGATAAATCTGTATTCGTTTACTATATCAATATAATGTCCTGGCCAATATCTAGTGGAGTTGTAACATGCCACTTCCCTCGAGTGGTGTGCTTCCACAAATCTGAAACTAGGTCATTTTTCTTTTAAAAAAAATAATTTAGTTAAGCACTAATAGCTTAGTGGTTTTTCGATTGTGCATGCCATATGCATGTTTTATCAAAATCTCTATTGTTGGAATTTGAGTATTAATCCTACGTCGGCTTTTGAGTTGAGATTTTTGTGCATGACTTTGAACTTGTGAATCACAACGCTGTGATAATTTAAGATATCATCATATCAATTTAATATTATAACATGAACATGGGCTCAACCCCACTTTTTTTATTTCTACTTAATTAATTTTTACAGCTCATCTTGATCATAAGAGGTAGTACAATTGGAACTTGGACAGTAATCCCAATCAGTCTAGGTGAAATTTCTATGCATGTAACTCTAAGTCCGTGAATCCCAATTTCGCGATTTAATTTGGAATATCAACTTTGTAATGATTTCTATTTTATTTTAATATTGTTATATTTATCTTCCTAACGCAAACTCTTTATCAATATATATAATTAAAAATTCTACGCAGTCATATTCTATTTGAATTGTCATTGCTACATTTCTCTGCACACACTCTTCTGACTGTAAATTGACACTAATTTCCAATATACCATAATGTTCTCTTCACGTATCAAATTTTTTTGGGAGACTAACGGTAAAATAATACAAAAATATATATGAGTCGTGATCTAGTGATAGCCCTCCATATACTTCAAGATAAAGAATTTTTTAAAGAACTAAATATGATCTAATAGACTAGTTTTCAAGAAAAAGAAAAATCCTGTGCATAGAGCTATATTATATATATATATATGTTGGACTTCTATCCATCTAGAAATAATATTCATAATTAGTGAGTCAAGATATATAAGAGTGCCCGACAGCTTCGAAGAGCACCTCTTTTCAACGACAGAAATTAAACTTAGTTTATGAACCCAAGTCGCCATAGCGGGTAGATTCACGAGAGCTGCATCAGTCCAAACACACAGGTTTGGCTCGTGTAGTAGGTGAATAACTTATTCAACAAAACGCCAACATATACGTGGGTCTGCCAGTATACAGACCAATGACCAACCCCTGAAGCACGCAGAAGACTCTCCTTTGTTAAGGTCATTACCAGTCTATAGAACCATTTATTTTTCCATAATACGCAGTCGCACCCTTCGAAGTAGTCGAAGCTTGCAACCCTTGGATTTGGGAGTGATATATGCATCACCACTGAACTGGTCATAGACTCATAGGTGTTGGAACAAGGCCATAAATATGACTTCATGTACACTCTATACATATAAAATGTGAGTGAGGTCCAAATCAAACGGCATAGTTTTAATTTGTCAAGAGGGGGATTAATTGGGTTTGTCAAATTATATGTATAGGGACAGGGCTTGCCAGAACATATATGCATGGACTTTGCTAGGCATGAATGGTGGGAAACTGACACATTACCTAAACATTAAGACCAATATATATATATATGGAATACGATGAGACAGCTCCGCGTGGAAGCTACTCCTCCACGTAGTTGTCAAGTTATGGGCTGCTCTTTCAAAGTTTGCCAACTTGCAACAATGGGAGTTCACTTAAACAGTTTCAGTTCTTAGTGATGATATGATGAGATCTCACTATGTGTGGGGTGTAAAAGGGATATATATATACCTAAAATTGGATCAATATGTGATGTTATCCTTTCCCTTCAAGAGAAGTACATCTCACTTTTCCTATATTATCTATCTTTACATCCTAACATATATATCCTTATTCTTTAGATTATATATCAAAAAATAAACGGATTACAAGATCAAGAACATCAGAGAATATTACATGCAACTAAATAAAAGCTTCTTGCCATGTTGATCCTACAAAGAGATTCTACTTTGAGTCATAACGACCCAAAAGTTATGTCAAAATGTTCCACGTTTTCTTCCACTATCAGAACGTATGGCATGAGGTCCATTTATGCATAATTTAAGGAAAATTACATATATATATATATATATTGACATTTATCGCATTCTAATACATACTCTTGAAACTTTTATATATACTCTATACCTCTAAAATTGAAAAAATATATATAGTTATATCACTGTGGTTAGCAATTCTTCGAATGGAACGAATATGTTGTTCCATATGAACATGACAGTTAAGTAAGAGGTAATACTAAATATCCTTTTTCAATAGAAACGAGAGAGAAAGATGACCTACTGTAGTTGATCGGATGGGGCTAGGGTCCAACAGTGAGTGAGAAGTGAGAGAGAGAGAAAAAATTTTTTTACAGAGCAGTAGAGAGCGAATTAAGTTTTTTTTTCTCCCTCTTAACTTTATCGTTATTGGGTTAAGTGAATAAAATGAAATAATAGAGGCATACATGCTAAAATATTCAGAATACAGAAATATAGGATTAGTATGTAGATTTTTGATATATATTCAAATATGATGTGTTTATATATATTATATATATATATATATATATATAATATATATATATATATATATCCCTAAATTTAACTTACCTTGGATCTGAAATGATCTAGATAAACTGATAAAGATGGATCTTTTTAAGAGTAGTTATCCTAGGGACCATTACCCTTCTTTTTAGGCCGGAAGGAAGGAACAAACATGCATATCTTATAAGGAAACTTCCTAAATGGAAGCTAGTCTAGTCGACTAGGATTAGAGAGGAATAAGCCAAAGCAAACATCCTAATCACATACTTGAAAAGATGCGATATAAAACATTGGTCCAAAAGGAATGGCTTCACACAAACCACACTACCTCTCTCTCTCTCTCTCCTCTCCCCCCCCCCCTCTTTCTCTCTCAATAATTGTTCAAAAGGCGGAAATATTCTAATTTCTAAGAGAAAGTTTGACTGTGGATTAAATGCATTTATTGACTTCTGTCCCCATGTTGGAGAGTCCACACGGGGAAAGGACTAGGACAAGTCCTCGCAGAACCAGTAAGTCTCTCCCCCATCAGAACCATTCGCTGTGATGTTTGAACACACAACACGAGAAAACATGCATATGTCTATATATGCCAATGTTTATAGCTAAAAAATTGCATGTTTGGCACCGTAAGATGGAACGTGGAGTGCGAGAGCTATAAAATATATGGGTGATTAGTTGTTGTCGTCCTATCTCTTGCTCTCTTCTACTCGATACCCGGTGCCTGCAGCGTGCATGTATATGCATGGTTGTCCTTTCTCAAACGACGTGAAAATATTTATTTTTAGGGAGAATAATTAATTAATTTTTATTTTTTAAAAAAAATATTTTAAGTCCTTAACTAATATTTTTAATCATAGTGATAAATAGATAACTATGAATATAATTTGTAAATAGTAGAAACTTAAAAATAAATCTCCAAAAAAAAGAATTGATTAGTAATTCTTCATTGTTTTTAAATGGGTATTGATGCGTGGCTCGATTAGTTGAACATTTAGCGTTTACATTAAGTAGAAAGAGTTTAATAATCAAATTTGTTAGATTTATAAAGAGATTTCTTTAAAATTTATAAATAATTAAAATTTTATGTGCGCATCTTAAATTTGTAATCAAAACACATATTTATACAGTTCAAAAGACTAGTATACAAATACTAAAAAATATATGTTTTAAGCCCTGATCACATATGAGCGCAATTAAATCGCCCGGGGCACCAGACATTTAGTAGTGATCATCATTTTGTAATGCATTTTCGGTTATATGTTCTTCATCTTATAAACAGATCAGGTTTTGGTATTCAATGAGTGGGTTAATGCTTAGCTCTTCTTGTATATTATCACGAGGTCTTAGGTTCAAATCTCATGGGGAGTGTGATTCTTAAAACAATGTAAGACTAATTAATTTTCTTAGCAAAATTAAGCAGAGTTTTTGAAAATAGTTTTCTACCAGCAAAATAAGAAGAACATATATGACTTGGTTGTTACTTCATAGTTGTTGTCCTTGCTATTGCTACACGGGTAAGAACTATTCGTGCAGTACAATAATATATATATATATATATATAATATATATAGTGTTATAGTACGATAAATCCGTGCTCGAGTGATGGGCCCATGCACCCGTCTTGTGTTTGCACGAGTAATTTCGGATGTTTAAGTATTGCCCTTACGTCATTGTCTGCGCCCTACCCTAAATGTAAATAAATAATGTTATGTTTTCGATTAATCTGAAATATAATTTGATGTAGAAGGGTTGTGCCCTTCCACAACTCGTCATGTGGAGGGGTACGACTCTAAGTATGATTAATATATTATTTTTATCTTAAAATAACGCACATAAATAGCACATTAATATACATAAATAACATATAATTAGTACACATAAATAGCACATTAATATATATTAATATATACAAATAATATAAAAATACACACAAATATATAATTGTTATTTATATGTACTAACATGTTATTTAGTGTGTACCAATGTACTATTATGTGTACTAATATGTTATTTATATATATTAAGGTAAACAAAAAAATGTATTTAAATATTCCTGAGGTTGAATCCTTCACATGACGTTCCCTCCACATCTAATTACGCGTTCAACTAATCGAGAGTATAGTATTTCTCAATGTAAAGAGTTGAATGCCACACCCGTAAGCAGAGTTGAATGCGTAAGTTTCACACATATTGCACATTTGGGAGAATACAAAGGATCAATTTTATCAATACGTGTGAAGTATTTATCTGATCGCTAGCCGCTAATTAAGCTTCGCCCATTCCGCCGGCAATATGAGAAGAACACGGCCAAGCTGGTTAGGGTGAAATCTGAACCAAAAATTTCATTACTAAACAATAAGAAAGCGACAACGCAGCGAAAGGCCGGATGTCGTTAAAAGCATAGAATATTCTTGCTATCTCGATCGGTGGGCATATATACGAGAAAAGTGAGAAATGCCGACAGTGATTTCAACCAGAGAAATATTCGGTGCACACAACGCGACCGGGCCCAAACTCGTTTCCCCGTTTTTCTTGCTAGAAAAGTGGAAGCCTCAGCTGTGAACAGGTAGATCAGGCAGCAGCCTCCGACTGCTGTCTTCTTTCCTTTGCATTTCTTCTCGATGTATGGCATCTTCGGACTGGCAGGCAGATCGAATGGGGGCAAGCCTCCAGCTCAGCTCAGCTCACCAACTCCCTCTCTCTCTCTCTTTCTCTCTCTAGCCAAATGGAATGGGCAAGCCTCCACCTCAGCTCAGCTCACCAACTCTCTCTCCCTCCCTCTCTCTCTCCTCTAGCCAAATCCAATCGAAAGTCTCCACCTCGGCTCAGCTCACCATCTCTCCTCCCTCTCTCTCTCCTCTCTAACAAATCGAATGGGCAAGCCTCCATCTCAGCTCAGCTCGCAAACTCTCTCTCTCTCTATCCAATCCAATGGGCAAGTCTCCACCTCAGCTCAGCTCACCAACTCTCTCTCTTCTCTTCTCTTTCTCTCTCTCTCTCGATCGATGGCATCTTCAGACTGGCAGCAAATCCAATGGGCAAGCCTCCACCTCAGCTCAACTCTCTCTCTCTCTCTCTCTCTCTCTCCTCTCTCTCTCTCTCTCTCTCTCTACCACCACTTGAAGCAGCATGTTGATGGCAAGAGCACACGACTAAATCAATGTGAACCCAGCAACCGGCCGTGGAAAAAGGAAGCAGAGGAGAGGACAATTATTCACGAGTCGTAGTAATGCAGCTTGCTATTTGCATTAAACTATGGTATCCTTTCTTCAGCATGAGCGTCCAGAGATCCCTATATAAAGGGGACGATGCCCCCTTCACCATGCACCTCACCGCTTGGCTTTGGGAGGCCAGGCAGGGATCAGAGTATACGTAGCGGCAGCGATCCCCATTCGGAAGCGTTGCAGCGGCCGTCGACGAAGAGCCATGGCCAGCCTTGGCAGGACGGGGCACCTGCCCCGCCTCTCCTGCTCGCGGTGGCGGTTTGCCTGACCGCCACCGTGGTCTCAGCAGACAGCAAATATTACGTGTATGCTTCGCCTCCACCCCCTATCGCTACAATCTCCGCCGCCGCCATCTCCTTCACTCCCCCACCTTACCACTACAAGTCCCCTCCGCCCCTTCGCCGTCACTCCTCCACCGTACCACTATAACTCACCGCCTCCGCCGTCACCTTCACCTCCGCCTCCCTACCATTACAAATCGCCGCCGCCTCCTTCACCGTCACCGCCGCCACCGTACCATTACAGTTCACCCCCTCCTCCATCTCCGTCTCCTCCTCCACCCTACCACTACAAGTCCCCACCCCCTCCATCCCCTTCCCCTCATCCGCCTTACCACTACAAGTCACCTCCTCCTCCGTCACCGTCTCCTCCTCCACCCTACCACTATAAGTCCCCACCCCCACCATCCCCCTCACCACCCCCGCCATACTACTACAAGTCTCCTCCACCTCCTTCGCCGTCACCACCCCTCCTTACCACTACAAGTCCCCACCTCCACCATCCCCCTCACACCCCCGCCATACTACTACAAGTCTCCTCCACCTCCTTCGCCATCACCACCACCTCCTTACCATTACAAATCCCCACCTCCACCATCCCCCTCACCTCCCCCGCCGTACCACTACAAGTCACCTCCACCTCCTTCACCATCGCCACCACCTCCATACTACTACAAGTCACCACCTCCTCCATCTCCCTCACCTCCACCACCCTACTATATAGTCTCCACCCCCACCATCCCCTTCCCCTCCTCCGCCATACTATTACAAGTCTCCACCTCCACCTTCACCATCGCCACCGCCCCCGTACGTTTACAAATCCCCACCACCACCGTCACCCTCTCCCCCTCCCAAGTATTACTACAAATCGCCACCCCCTCCTTATAAACATTACTAGAGTTGCATCGATCTTTCACGGCAGGCAAGTATATATTACTACAAATTGATATGCACATGTTTCTCTTCACATTCGACACTCGAGCAGTGGCTGATCGCTTCAGATATTTCCCTTTTGCAGCTGAACGATTCCTGCTTTTATATATTTGCTGAATAAAAGAGTACTTGGCCGCCACCTTATCTCCACGAGCATTCCTCTCCTCTTCTGTGATCACTTGCATGAACGGCACCCTTTCCTAGCTATACGGGGAAGTCACCACAAGCATGCATGCATGGCCAGGAGGTCTAGCTGGCGGCATGCATGCATGGATGCATGCATGCATGCAGTGATTGAGCTCGCAGGTTGTGTTGCTGGGTGCTTTCTCGTAAAATTAATGATGTCTTTAGTTATCCTTTTTCCTCGATTGGATATATATGTACTGCTCTTGCTGTTGTGAACAATTTGCAATAAAAAAGTTTCCCCCCAAGCTTGCATTTCTACATCTTCAGAGCCAATCTATTGATCTGAACAATGATTGAAGCTTATTGTGGACCAATCAGTGGTATATAGAATGTAATGGAGAAGAACTTTAATTGCTTTGGTACTGTGTAGATGTGGCCCAACAGCCCATATATACCTCCTTTGGTACTAACTGGGCTTTAAGGCAATTGGACTATGGGAGGGCATTCCTTCTTTTTCTCCTTGCTCTCTCTAGTCTCTGTTTCATGGTACATTAAAGTATTAAATATACTGCTCTAAACTTTAATATATATAAAAAAAAACAGTGGATGTGTCGTCCTTATTTGAGAATTATTTGAGAATCGAATTCTCACCACTATAGTAGGGTATGAGTACTCTATCGCACCAATATAATACAGTATACAATTAACCGTGATCTCTTGTCAACGGACTGATAAATGAGGTGTTTAGCTCTACGAGTGTCCTTCAAAGATATGGGGAGAGAGAGAGAAAGCTAGCTAGATGTATAATATAACAAATTTAGATACTTATTTATATACAAATGAAATATATAATAATAATAATAAATATGTATATAATATTTTATATTTATGCTTTTTTCATGATCTTCGTGCAGATCAGTTGATCATGAGATCAGTTAAATAAGTGTGACTAGCTTGTTACGTATCAAACTTGTGCAACAAGCATTACATGTTACGAACAACAAAAGAAGATATATATTAAATCGGCCGGGTCTAGAGGGTTGGATCCTCATGCAAGATGGTAGTCAAGTGCTGTGTACCCGATACTGGACCCGAAAGATACCGATTTGATTCAACCGTATCTATACTCAGATGGGAAACTTAAATTGTACTTTAACTGTGTAAATCTAATAGTTTGGGGTGTTCATATTAGGTTCAAGTTCAAATCGAAAAATTAAATCGAATCGAGTAATTCGATATGATTTACTTCGATTTGAACATGAAAAAATTTTAGTTTGGTTCTAAATCAAATCGAAAAATAAAATTCGATTTGATTCAGTTTCTAAATTTTATAAATCAAATCAAACTGATTAAATCAAATTATAATAAAAATTTTAATATATATATATATATATTTATCAAGTTTATTTATATATTTACGTAAAAATATATATGATGGAGGGTAAAATGTTCATCAATATTTAATATTTATTTCAAAATCTTATTTGATAGCAATTTATTAGAGAACACAGTGATTAAAATCTTATTTAAGATTAAGAAAATCTAAAGGCCTATTTATTTTCAAGTTAAACTGAACCAAACTGAATTTATTTCGATTTGATTGTGTTTTTTCAAGAGACTTCGGTATGATTTGGTTCGAGTTGAATTCGAATTTGATTTGATTTAAGTTTTTAAATAAAATTCTATAAATCAAAGCATGAACACCCCTACTAATAACAAGGTAAAAATATGCATACTTTCAAGTATGCAGCAATTTATTCTTTAAACCATACATGCCCCATTTATATATATATATATATATTATACTATATATATAATATATATTATTATATATATATATATTTCATCGCTTCAAGATTTAAGAAGGTAACACACAAAGAAAATCCAAACCCGTACTGTCCATCCATCCGTTTACTGGGGGTTTTCAAACCGGCCGGTTAAGTTGGGTCTCTGTGCTTTGGGTCTGTTGAGACCCGACCGGATGGATCCTATTGACGGAGACCCGTTTAATCTTTCAAATTATTATTATTATAATTATCATCGTCGTCATCATCAATGTCCTGGAGAATACCTGAGCCTGGTTGGACTTGTTCTTAATCAAATGATGATATATATATTTATATAATTGCCCTATACTTGATTGGCCAAAATTCACAAGGATTTTT
The DNA here is from genome assembly GCA_014218235.1 of Colocasia esculenta. Lineage (NCBI taxonomy): Eukaryota > Viridiplantae > Streptophyta > Magnoliopsida > Alismatales > Araceae > Colocasia > Colocasia esculenta. The sequence continues at coordinate 170,672,258 of CM024760.1, forward strand.
TTCAGAGGAAACATTTAATTTTGTGAAGGACTAGGTCATTATGACGGCATTATGGAGTGTTTTGCCTTTTCTTTCTTTTGGTCACATATATGGGGAGAGGATCCAATTAAGTCCTATCTAATAGTTCGATGCACATCTGTGTGAATTAATGATTGTCTTACTCACATTTATCAGAATTTCTAGAGCCAAAATATATAGTCAATTCTTTTGATTTTTATTTCTTTTTAAATAGAAATTTATTTAATTAAAAAATAATGGAGAATTAAAAGCAACTTACAAAATCAACAGACATTAGTTAGACAAAGGGTATGACGATTCGGATAATGTGAAGGATAGCCCAAAGAACGAAGAAAAAATAAATTAAAAGATTATGTAGTAAAATTAATTTAAAAAATATGAATTGAGGATATGAGTTTTTTAATAATTACAAAGAGAATAATCTCCAAAAAAATGTACGATGATGAAGTAGAGATTGGGGATGAAGACTAATTAAGCGATTAGGAGAACTAGGTAAATTTTATTTTTGTTTCACCTTAGCAGTTTACTATTTTATCTTCAGAACACAACAGGTCGCATATATTTCCCTCACACACATCGAACCAAGATTTGTCGTGTTGTTGCACACGGTCGTACCATATTGTACCTTACTAGGGGTTTGGCGAGCCCCTGACACAATACCATATAATTTATTTTATTCTTTTTTATTATTTTATTATTTTTTGTGTGAGTATCGATTGGTTAGAACCGCACTAGCACAATTCGATCCATACTGTGTCAGGGCAAATTCGGTACCATTAAATCATCCGGTACGACAAACCTTGCATCGGACAATGAAATGATCACACTAATATATCATGGCCTCAAAGTTTCAAAACATATATAAATATATAATATATATGTGTGAAGAAAATTGTTTCTTCACATATAGTCTTGAAATTTTGTCCTCATCAAATATAATAAATATATTCTATATTTAATAATATATCAATTATATCTCTTTGGTTAATTATCTCCGAGAATTTAAGGAATACCCATTAAAAATATAATGGACGGAACTAAAAAAAGTTTGAAAAGATAAAAAATACACTTTCCGAAAAAAGGAGGAGTGTGCGTATATAAGAGAGAGAGAGAGAGAGAGAGAGAGAGAGAGAGAGAGAGAGAGATGAGTTGCATAGAGAAAAAGAGAGGAGAGAAGTGGGGGTGGGAGAAGATCTAGAGAAAGACTTTGTGCACTTTGAAAAGTACATAAAATGTACTCCACATGGGTTGCTAATTCATGTGGCACCAAAAAATTGGTGCCACATAAATTTTTACCCATGTGGAATACACTTTTACACTTTCTCAAAATACATAAAATCTTTCTCGAAGATCTAAGTGAAGGTAAGTTAATATTTCCACCTCCTGCAAATTATGGTTGGGTTCACTTGATGCATGGTAAGTTTTTATTAATGTAATATATTTTAATACAGACTACAGTTGATGTGAAGAAGATTTAAATCAGATATATATATATATATATAAAAACAAAGATTCTTATATTCCAAAGATATGTATGTACTTATTTCTATTTGATCATTATGCCGTAACTTTCTGTTCATGTACCAACTTTTCTTGGGACTTACTAAGGGTAAAGCATTTAAAAGATTATTTAGATGTACCGCGGATCTCATTATGGGTATACAATATTATTGTCGATAAGTTGTTCTATATGTTCTATTTCTATTGAGTCTAACTATTAGCAAATCGGTTACGTGGAGGAATTTGATCTCGTCACCGGTGACGTTAGACATGTGTTGCCACTTTCTCCAAAATCATATAATTCAACATCAAATGTTAATTTTACTCTTTGTTAATTAATTCTTCTCAACCTATTGTCAACAAACATTAATAAATTATACCACGTCGGCCTTCTCTCTCTCTCTGGAGATACCATAATTAAGGGCCTCTGTGATAACGAGATAAGAAGATTAGGTATAAGTAAATTGGATATAAATTATTTGTATTTAAGGATTTTTTTGGTTTGAGATGGTTTAAATGAGAAATAATTATGTAGGAGATAATTTTTAATGTGATGTAACACAGTGTGTATAATTATCATCTATTTATCTCTAATTTAACACTATTTACCTGTGTATAAATTTACACACGAATTTCAAGAGTATAATAATATAATAATTAATAAATTATTCTAGGGATAACTTTTATCACCCTTACATAAAAGAGATAATTATCACCCACTTTATCAACATTTTATCCTAGATAAATTTTATCACCCAGAGATAAATTAAATACGTACATTTTCAAATTACTTGTGAGTATAAAAATGGTGATAAAAAAGAGATAAACCTCCTTATCACGTAATCAAACCGGCCCGAAAGATTTTGCATGTGATCGGTACAATAAACTGACATGTTGATCTACTATCTCTCTAGACATATTATAATTATTAATAAGGTGAGATAAAAATGCACGATACATTGGAAAAGCCATCTTTCTCCACTACAAAAATTAAATTTAGTTAATGAACATGATCGCTTTGATAGTCGGCCCAAGGATGTTCACCCAATAATAGATTGACACTAGCCCAATATCTACATCGATTCACTTTGACTCTATTTCGACCCAACAACGACGTCAACTCAAAGAAAAAGGTGGTCTAAGTTGATACCCTCTTGGATTTAAATCCACATTAGTGTTCAAAGTTTTTCTCCACCTAGTCTGAACTTCCCGACGATAGATTTCGAAGCCCATCATAATCCGTCTTCGCCCTAAAAGTCGTTCGACTCTTCTAGAAGTCTCGCTCAATATAGATCATCTAGCCAAATACCACTTAGAGTCTATCTAATGCGAGAAGTTCGACTTAAACTCAAATGGTCAGCCTATATACAAGCACATATATATAAAGGCGGTCCAGGGTTTTAGTACTCGATCTCGGGTTGCTCACCTACTCTTTTCCATCTCTCCATTGAATACTCTTGTTTATTTTGCTTCCTCTCCACATATTGACATCTGACTTAAGTGTTAAAGAGTCGATCTTAAAAACTCTTTCTTGAACTTGATTTTGTGCAAGTTGGATTGACGTCGGTGGCTTCACTTTCCTTCTCTATTAACAAATTCGAACTCTTCATCTTAACATGCATCTAAAGTTGATCCGTAACGATTTTTCCAAATTCGACTTCATCAGAACGCAAGTCACCGTAGCTGATAATTAACAGGAACAACACTAGTCCGAACACACATCAGATAAATTTGATTTATGCAAGAGATCGATACCTTATTAAAAAAAATGCCATATAACATATATATGGGTTTGTGGTGCGGACCAATGATCGACCCCTGAAGCACGGAGAGAATCTCCACTGGGTAAGTCGGCAGTCTAGTCTCTTTGCAAGCTGTAAAATCATCTTTTTTTTTTCTCCATGTTCACACTTGAATTCGGAGTACGCATCACCAAATGCAACTAGTCACATTTAGATATGTTTCTGGATAGAGAAGGGTGGAATCTGAATAAGCTGAGAGAGGTGTTCCCAATGTCCATAGTGATACAAATCCTGAGATTGCCAGTAGCAGCCGGCAGTAGTGAGGATAAGAGGATATGGTTACCAGGCAAGCATGGAAGATTTACAACAAAAAATGCATATGACCATATTAGAAAAGGTAAGATGGAGAGGTGAGATTCCAATACAACCTGGGCTGAAATTTGGAAACTGGCCTACTACTCCAAGAATAAAAATCCAGCTCTGGAAAATGGCGTGGGGAAGAATTCCTACAGGGGAATACTTAAACAAATGCAACATAAGAGTGGAACCAAGGTGTCAAATATGTCTGCAGGAACTGGAAGACCAAGATCATGCATTCATAAACTGTTTAGGGTGTCACAAGTATGGTTGGAAGTTTCTAAGCATTTGAATTGGAAAGATACCAAAAGGGCTGCAAGATTTGTGGGAGAGATGTTCAAATGGCAGAAACAGCAGGTCCAAACAGTCTTATTCGAAAACTGTCATAGCTTTTGTTCTAGAAGCAATATGGAGGAGAAGAAACAACATGTCTTTGAGGCAGAGGGCCGACCGTTTCATATAAAGTTCAACACCATTTTAGAAGTAATCAGAAGCTATGTAATTGCAAATAGTTGGCACCAAGAACAAGATTTCTCCTGTCACTGAAGGTGGTGACCAGAAAGAACAAAAAACGTGAGGTGGAGCTGTCAGGATCAGATACCTATACAATCTTGCAACATGAATCGTGGAAAACCCAGAAAAGGGAGGATTAAAGGAAACTTTGATGGGGCTAGAAAGGAAGGAAAAATTTGGTGCACTCAGGAGCAGGATTTATTCTTAGAAACGATGAGGGCCCTCCCTTCTTGCTGCAGGAGCTGCTTACCTTGACCATAGCTCAGTCATCAAGCTGAAATCCTAGCAGCTAGATTGTGCATAACAAGTGCAGATTCATACAGGGACCAAAACTATGAAGGCTTCATAGTGGAGGGGGACAATGCAGAGGTTATATCAGCTATAAAAGATCCAGATAAGGCCCCGTTGGAAATTAGAGAAATAGCGAAAGAGATAAACACCATGCTCATCAGATGGCCGCTTCACAGAATTAATTTGGTTGGCAGACTTGCAAATAATGCGGCGGATTGGCTTGCAAAACAAGCGAGGATCGCGAAATTCAACATCAATTGGACCTATGCGATTCCTGAAGATCTTGATATCATCTGCAGGGAGGATGCCTCAAAGGAAATATTAGGTGCTTGAACCTCCCTAGAGAGGTTTTAAGCTGATTAGTTTTTTGTTCACATTCTGGAGTAGGTAGTTTTGTTTAAGTATTGATGTTTAAGTTTGGTTAATTAGTTCTTCTTTTCTCTTTCGAGCCGTTAGGCTCCACCCAACTACCAAAAAAAAAAAATGCAACTAGTCACGGGTGTTGAACAAGAATATAAAATTTACTTAAAGTAATACACACAATATATTGATATATGAGGGTGATTATAAGAAACGATAATTACATAAAATATATTGTGTCCCATCACAGGGATCGATATCATTAAAGGTTGTGATACTAGTCTTTAATTTGGTATCTATGCGGAAAGATGAAATTTTAGTAAGAAATGTCAACAACGATTTGGTATATATTGAAAGTTACAACGCGATTGGTCTCCTCTAGTCCGCACGCGGTGGGGCCAAACTTTTTTTCCTCGTGTTTTTGCAAGAACAGTGAGTGGCTCAGCAGTGAACAGGTAGAACAGGCCGCAGCAGCCTCTGATGACTCCGGACTTCGACTTGTCCTGAAATCACTCGTGCGACAAGTCCGACTCACTTGAAAAATATTTATTACATTTTTGAAAATATAATAAATATATTCAAGAGCAATAAATTTATTTGAGAGGGACTTAATGAAGTATTTATACAGTGATATATATGGTAATTCTCTATCTAGTGCCACATGAGGTGCTATATGCGTTGGTGACATTGTGCAGAAATGGTAGGCGACGAACAATAACATAGCTCATTAGTTGATGAAGTACTTACACAGTGATATAGTGGCTTGCTTGGTGTCACATGTGATGTCATATTGAGTTGGCGAGCGATGAGCGAACGTCCATAGTGGTGGACGGTAGCAACGGCGATGATAGTAGACGGTAGATAGTGGTAGACGACAAATTGTAATAGATTTACAAATTAAAATTTTGATCTTAGAAATATAAGTTTTAGATTTTAAAATATAATCTTTAGAATTTAAAAATTTTGACTAGATTTTTAGTACTAATTTAAATTAATAGATACAAATTTTGGACTAACAAATGTAGCCCTTATGGTTTAAAAAAAAAGATGAATTAGACTTTATTGTAATAAAATTTGGGCTCATGGATATTAATTTTGAACTTAAAACTATTTTTTAATATTTAAAAATTATTGATTAGACTTTGATAGTTACTTTAGACTTATATACAGTGATTTTGGACTCAAAAATTATAATTTTAGATTAAGAGTAACTATCATCTACCGTCAACTACTATCTATCACTATTCACCGCCACTTGTCATTGTCCGCACATTGCCTACTCTATTCATTAGTCCACGTGAAACCCTACATAACATCGTACGAATTATTAGTCACTACGTAAATAGAATAACTTCACATGTACCAATGCAGTAAATATTACAGTCAAACATACTATAGCCTCATATTGTGCAAATCCAAAAGAAATATCCGTAATTACACTTATTTTCTGATCTTATTTTCTTTCCATTATTTCTGACTGCATTAAAAAAAAACACTTCAAAATCCATTGGGCACCGACAGGGCAGGTAGTGACCCTTCTGACCGTCCTCTCCACGGCTGCTCAGCTCACCAACTCTCTCTCTCTCTCTCTCTCTCTCTAACACACACACACACAGACCCTTCTGCCCGCCTTCTCCAGAATCTCCACCTAAGCTTAGCTCAGCAACTCTCTCTCTCTCTCTCTCTCTCTCTCTCTCTCTCTCTCTCTCCACTTGCAGCATGTAGAATAGAAGGCAAGAACGTAAGACTATGGGAACCCAGCAAGCGGCCGTCGAAAGAGGAAGTAGAGGGGGCACAATTAATATTATTAATCGCGAGCTCGTAGTCTTGCAACTTGCTATTTGCATTAAACGACGATGTCGACCTTTCTTCAGTATGGCTGTGGAAGGATCCCTATATAAAGGGGCCGATCCCCCACCTTCCCCATGCACCTCATAGCTTGGCTTGGCGGCCGTCGGGGAGGGATATCAGAGCTGCAGCGTCTTGTAGAGGCCGTCGAAAGGCCATGGCCAGCCATGGCAGGGCGGGGCGCCTGCCCTGTCTCCTGCTGCTCGCGGTGGCCGTTTGCCTGACCGCTACCGTAGCCTTAGCAGATACCAAGGAGTATGCGTATGCCTCAACGCCGCCATACCACTACAAGTCCCCACCGCCTCCATCCCCTTCCCCTCCTCCACCGTACCACTACAAATCCCCACCTCCACCTCCACCTTCGCCGTCGCCGCCGCCCCCATACCACTACAAGTCACCGCCTCCTCCGTCACCATCTCCTCCTCCACCTACCATTACAAGTCCCCACCTCCACCATCCCCCTCGCCTCCACCACCCTACTACTACAAATCTCCACCCCCTCCATCCCCCTCCCCTCCTCCGCCATACCATTACAAGTCTCCCCCTCCTCCTTCACCATCGCCACCGCCCCCGTATCACTACAATCACCACCTCCTCCATCTCCATCACCTCCACCACCCTACCATTACACCCCACCACCACGCAGACAATACAGGCCTCCACCACACGTGTACTACTACAAATCCCCGCCGCCGCCACCACCCTCTCCCCGTCCCAAGTATTACTACAAATCGCCACCCCCTCCTAAGCATTACTAGAGTTGCATCTTTCACGGCAGGGAAGCTAATTAGTTAGGCAAGTATATTAATTTCCTTCATATCGATCGATCTTTACTATAGCGTGTAAGGAGAAATATAAAGTGATCACATGCACACATGGGTTTCTCTTCATATCGAGCAGTGGCTGAAGCTTTACATAATTGCTTTTTTGCAGCTGAATAATTACTACGTACCTTTATATGCCGAATAAAAGAGTTGGCCACCTGATGTCCATGAACACATCCCTCTTCTTTTGTCTTGTATGAAGGGCACATATACGAACAAGTCCACAAGCATGGCCAGGGGATCGATCGATCGAGGTGTGCATGTATGCATATACATATGATCGATGCGGAGATATATATTGAGCTCGCAGTTCGTGGTTGCTGTCTGGGCTTCTCGTAAACATAATATATGTGTTTGTTAACCCCTTTCCTCCTCGATTGGATATGTACTGCTACAGTAGTTGTTGCTACAATTTGAAATAAATAGTTTCCCTCAAGGATGCATTGCTACACCTTCAGAGTTGATCTATATTTATCTGAATACTGATTCTTCTTTGGTCTATGTATATATGCCAGTTCCATCGACGTTATTCAAACGTAAAATGGTAGTACTGTGCAGCCGATATATACCCGATCCAAAAAGATACAAATTTGATCCATCGTGATCCGTCGCAAATAAATTAATCTATAAATTAGCCCAGTTTAGCGGGTGTAAAGAGTGAGTTAGCAAGAGATAACGGTTGGGTTAGGCTCATAGGACGATTTGACGGAGAGATAAGTTAAATTAGTTAAAATATAAATTTTTGGATAAAAAGGGTAGGAGCTTGTGAGGTTAAACTATCCACTTTTTTGGAGGGGTAGTTTTAACCCTCCCTAATTTTCGGACTCATATAACCTCTCTCAAATTAATTTTAATTAAAATATGTTTTAAGTAATTTTCAGTTAAAATAATCAAGAATTTCTTATCTCCTAAACAAATCAGCCCATTAATTAATTATAAGAGAAAAACATGTGTTTTCAAATTTTCAGCAATTTGTTCTAAATCATACACGCCCAAATTCAAGTTTCATCTCAAACATGGTGTGGATCTGCCCCACCTATACCAACATGGATCCGATTAGTTAATTAATGGAGGACCATTTAATCCTAGCTCCAAACTAGATAAACATTTTATAAACTTTTCAAACATATTTGAGGTGCACTTTTAGGCCATGTTTAGTATTAGGATAGATCGGGTTCTCAAAATTTTGAAGATAGATATCTTCGCTCTATCTTCCGGTCTATCCTAATATCAAACATGCTAATCTTTTATCGAATGGGCATAATTATTGCCCGTGTATTGGCCATACGGGGAAATTGGATAAAAGTTTATTTTCATATGCATTTGAAAAGTGTAGTTAATATTTCTCTCCAAAATATTATTGTCAAGATCTCCACAATATTGGCCGGTTCCCAGATGCATAGCTTTTGCAAATTCTCAAAACCTTTTCTTGTGGCCATGTTAGATGGGATTTCCTATGTAATTAAATGGAGAACACTCAGTACGCATTGTGAAGAAAGCCTCCGTAACATGCTGGAAGATTAGAGCAATTGTCCTTCTTAGTTCTACGCCTGGTCAAATATGAAAGGGCAGGCAGTAGTCATGTCCAATATTATGGATTAGAGTTTGGTCTCACAAAAAATTTAACATGTGATATGGTCAGTCCAAATCTCTATCGAATATCGGAGATAAGACGACCATGTATGGTCTGAGACGACCATGAATGGCCAGAGTTCAGCTCTCTGGAAATTGAGATGAGAAGGAGAAACATGTGTATTGTCGTCTTTGATGTTGTCTCAACTTGAAAGACAATTAATCTCAAGAAAATAAATTTGAAATCGACTATGCGACGATCAAGTTAATAGAAAAAAAAAACTCAATTTAAGAAGATGGAGTATAGAAAGAATTGTTAATGGGACTATCAGCTAATTGACACCTATCATTTTTGAGTTTTAGTTGCGACGGTTGATGCTTTTTTAAAGATCCATCGAGATAAAAAAGGATGAGATTAAATTCTTTCTTAAAACTCTCTTTTATTCTTCCTCTTATTTGTGTCACGTGAGCCGGGCAAGATCTAAAACTATTGAGGCTGGTCGAGCGGCCCTATCAACATTTTATCACATAACTCGAGGAGACGGGATCTCCTCAGCACCGCGCAGGAGGAGATCTCAATCAATACAAAATAAAATTTGACATTTTACATTTAAACTCACCCTGTGTAAAAAATTATACGTTTTACACAGAGACTTCAATACAAAATGTTATTATTTTGTCCTATAAGATCCCCTCTTACGTGGTATCGAGAGGATCCCATCTCTAATTAACTCGAACCCATTTTTGTAGAGCTCTCAAATAAGACTTTCATAAGGATGTGGCATATATAGAATTAGTACACTTAGATGGATGTCGACACTCTGGCCTCTGACGTTGTCAGACTATTTTCTAGAACGTCTAAACAGATGTATGAGTGAGACTTTTATTTTTCCTGAAAATATTTTTTCTTTAATTTCTAAGTAGGAGGGAAGTCACTTGTTTCTTTTTCAGATATCTGAAGACATCTTTCTAGAACGTCTAAACAGACGAATGCGTGAGACTTTTCTTTTTCCTGAAATTTTTTTTTCCTTTAAGTAGGTGGGAAGTCACTTTTTTTTCAGATGTCCGAACAAATCCTAAGCTCCTCAACATAACCACACACCCAACGCCGCCGGCCGCCGCCCCCCACCCGGCAAACCCCTTTCCATTGCTGCCGCAAGTGGGCCAGCACTAATTTGCAAGCAGCTAGCCCAGCTCAACTTTGGCGTTCAAGGATGTGGTTTGGGTTGGCTTGCATAGCCCATATTCCAGGGAGAAATTTTTAAAAACAACCTCCTTTTAATAAATATTTACCAAAATATATCCAATTTAAAATATTTATCAAAGTATATCTGATTCTAACTAGGGGTGGTGATGGGCTGGGTTGGCTCGGGTCCAGCTCGGTCTCAAACGATCGGCCCGGGCCCGGCCCAGCCTAGGGTGAGGTCCGATTTTTAGAAACTCGGCTCGGCCCAGGACAATTATGTAAGGCTCGGCCCAGGCCCAACCTGGCCCGATTTTATCTTTTTTTAAAAGTATTATTATTATTATTATTTTTACAATAAAATTGATGTTCATCAAATTAAAACAACATAAAATAAATATTAGACTAATCTAGATAAACTTATTTCTAGTTGTTACAAATATGAAATAAATATTAAATCATTAAACATGGCACCACAACATAATTTTTAATATAAAATTTTAGAATATTAGAATTATCGTCGTATCACTTATTTTTTCAAATACTGTAGTCTAGTCTCAGTTCGTGGGATCAATACCGCGTCTGAGGTCTCCACGGATATAAGAATATGTCTTCAAGGAACTGTAGCTACGGAATAAATACCGTAGTCCAGCCTCAGTTCGTGTAATTAGTACTATGTCTAAGGTCTCCGAGGATATAAGAATCTATCTCAAATGAGCAGTAACTGTAGAATAAGTGTCATAGTCCATTCTCAGTTTGTGGAATATCTTCCACATCTGGGGTCTCCAGAGATACAAGACAAACTATTCTCAAAGGAGCAGCAACAGCGGAATAAGTGTCGTAGTCTATTCTCAATTGTGGAATATCTCCCACATCTGGGGTCTCTAAGGGTATAAACATCCATCTCTGAGGAGTTGCAACTACAAGACAAGCATTGTAGTTTGATCTCAGCCCGTGGGACAATTGCCATGTGAGATCTTTGAGGATTTAAGAGTTAAAATCGGGTTGCCATGTTTGATATTTATATAACCAGATTATCTTGCATGAACCGTATATTATCACATCCCTTTTTGTGGCGGTCCGGGGGATTTCACATTGAGCTTTGACAATCCATGCTCGAGATCCCTCAAGACAATATGATGGAGCCACCTTCACATTGGTCGATGGTTCGAGATGGCGTCATTATGCTTCAACGTTAGGAGGATTCAATAACTCATGGAACTACATTTGACATCGCCTCGGACACATACACCCTCCAGTCTTTCATGTTCAAGAACTCTGAGGGTACACTATTGAATATATGCTCGCAGTGCATATCTTGCGACATTTCTGTAAAAAAAAATGAGTAAAATGATGAACAAAAGGGTTCAAAATAGAGATACCCGTCGGACCTACTCTGGTTTCACTGCCGAGTAGGGGTAAAAAGGACAAGAGAAACCGGGTCACGGTGAAAACCCGAAAGGGCGTCGTGGGCAAAATTGAGAACCCTGCTACGTGAACATCCGAAAAGGCGCGTAGGCAAAAGCAAGAAGGGGCTGACTCTGGTGAAAACCCGAAAGGCGCTTGGGTTAGTAATATGGTTAAAAAAAAATTGAAAATGAAGGGAGTCAAATGTCAAAATGGCAAGAAGGGGGAGTTCCATCCTTGCTCTTTCAAGAAATCTTCTTTTTGCTATGCATTCTCTAAATCCAGCTATGCACTCTCGTCAAAAGAAAATCTCAAAACTTGGACAAGCTGTCTCATGCCATCCATGCCTCACGTTTATATATACTTGCTTCTGCCAAGTAGGACCCTAGGCTTAGATAACCACTGCCTTTTCAAAATTGCAAATAAAGTCCAGCCTTGACTTCTTGCCTTGGCTGGTCATTAGATGTTTACCTTTGGAATCCATGTTGAAACCAGCAAATAGGTTTTCCAGGTTGTCATTTTGCAATCGACTCAAATAACCTCACACCATCTACCAACATCATGGTATGATGGGTGGTTGAGTTCTATTCCACTCATAAACTTCTCTTTATAATATATATATATATAAACAAAAAAAACAAAAGAAGAGGCTTAAAATAGAGGTGCCTCGCTGGACTTGTCTGGGTTTCCCCTGTACAAGGGTAAAAAGAGCTAAAACCCGGTCACGATGAAAACTCGTAAGGGCGCCATGAGCAAAATTGGGTACCCCGCTACATGAAAACTCGAAAGGACGTGTAGGCAAAGGTAAGAGAGGGTCGGATTGGGTGAAAACCCGAAAGGGCGCTCAATTCGATAATGAGGAAATAAAATCAAAGACACATGCCAAAGACAAATAGATTTCAAGTCTCTAGAAAGGAAACCCTGACAGAAGTTGTCCTTGCCAGTGCCAGCTGAAGCTCATCTTCATGCCAATCAAAGTTTATCTTCGCGCCAATGAAAGCTTATCTTTTGGCTAGCTGAAGTTCATCTTCATGCCAATCAAAAGTTGTCTTCGGGCAAGTCGAATCTTGTCTTCATGTCAGTCGAAGCTTGTCGTCGTGCCAGCCGAAGCTCGTCTCTATACCAGCCAAAGTTGGTCGACACCCAGAGAAGCAAGTGTCAGTACATAATGGTGTCGACAAATGACTAAATTGCAGGGGTCGACACATGATACACTCTGGCTAAATCTGTGGACACCCAATGAAGCAGGTGCCGACGAATGACTAAGTCGGTCGACACCAATAGAAAACAAATGTCAAAGAAGAAGCTAAGAGCACATTAATCTAACTGTGAGCAAAACGACGCTGATAAGAGCTACAAGAACTCCAAGGAGACAGTTTGGTTATCACAATCAGAGACAACGGTGTGGCAGTGGCTACCTCTTCCTGCTAAGGCCTCAACGTTCCTGAGTACTTAGATTTTTGAGCTTTTAAGGCAACCAATCGGCAACACAATTTAGAAGAAAGGAAGCAGCAAGGTCACTTGCTGAGTCTGGAAGGAGCCACCAGATCCTATAGCAAGCCAGATTGCCCCATTGGCTCATACAATAGGCCACCATAACCCAATGGATGGTTGACCCAGGAAGACCACCAGCACACATTGCCTCGCCAATCGAAAGAGGTCACTGATTTAGGGCTCTCGTCGATTCAAGAAGACCGTCAATGCAAAAATCCTATCTTCAAGACGTCCCACCGGGTCCAAAATCTGAGCAATTCGAAGAAGACTGTCAGTTCAGTGCTTCAACCAGCTCAGGATTGCCACCGGTCCAATGCTCTCACCAGTTGGAAAAGCCCCGGTCCAGCAATCCTCACAAATTCAGTGGTTGTTAATCCAGTGAACTCACAAACTTCACAAGATGTTCACAGTATTTCTTATTGACTGTCAATATCAAGACGACGATGTTAATTCTGATGAAACCACCGGTATGGCGACAGGTCAGAAGACCGCTAGTACGGCTACGAGACAATAGACCATTAGGCACTACAAGACAACGTAGCAACAAGAGATCGACAGCAATGAGAACGAATGATAATAGAACACAAGAAGAGTTCAAATGAGGCCATGAGGGGTACACCTGCGGACGTTGCTCCGCTCGGTCCTCACTTGCACCGTCTCCAGGTGGGGGGCATTTGTCTGCACCCATGTTCTTGTGGCCAATGGGCTGTGAATGGGCCGGCGGCCCAAGAATCAGAAGCAAGCAATCCGGTGCAGCAGATGGCATCTGGGTAAATATGTACAAGAAGGGGGCTACCTTGGGCTGGGGCCTTTGCCACCTCAGCCCTCAAAAGGTGGGCTTTAAAACCCCCTTTTCCCATGCAAAAGTTGGGGGGATCGGATCAAAGGAAGGGGAGAGAAGCTTCTGGAAGGAGAAAGGGGCTCTTTTCTTGCAGCAAAAGAAATCAGAGAAAGGAGGAGAAGGGTTCTTCGGCCGGGTTCACACGGAGAAAAAGTAGAAATCTGGGAGGATAGAAGAAGAGGGGTCCGGTTCCCTAGGTTTTTTTTCATATATATCTGTTATCTTCTGTTCACTCTGTACCTCCTCTCTTTGAAGGAAATTGTGAAATATATGCATAGTTGGATATATTAATTTGCAATTTTTTGAGTTCTGTGCGTGTTTTATCTCTTCCATTTCTCTAAATGCCGAGTTGTTCTTTTTATTTTTGTGGTGTATCCATGGAGACGTACTTGAAGAATATTGAGGAGGGGCATATGGCATTTTGTTCAGTGGATGATCGTATGACTCTTCCTTCTTCGTTATAGCGTTCTCCAACCTTTTTTTATTTTATTTCTGTTTGTTCCCATCGTTGAGCAGTGAATAATCTCTGTATATGCCGAGTTGGATAGCCTCATACACCCATCTCGGTACACAGAGGTTCACATAATGTTATACTCTGGTTTCTTTTTTACTTCTTTTTTTCAGAACCGATTCGAAGTTCCTTTACTGGGAGGTTGTCCCATTTTAAATCTATGGATGTTCCAGAACAGCAGCCCGCCATTTCATGTTCTGTACATTTCCCTTCACTGGACCCTCACCTTCACCATGTGAGGAGTATCGGTTATTTAATGTGTAAACATTTTTGCACCCATTTGGATGTCTTAAATCGTTGTTTTCTCCCCTGAAGTATGTTGAAGCATTGAATGGTGGCCCAGCACAGTGTCTGTGTAGTGTCATCGTTCAACCTTCTTCTCCACCTTTGGTCTATCCACTTCCTTCATTTTGAGGGCCTTGAACGGTGGCCCTGGACAGTGCCTGTTCACCCTTCTTCCTTACCGTTGCATCATCCTTTCATTGCATATGTGATCCGGTGGCCCTCAAGGTCGCCAATTCATGAACGTACGCTATGGAAAAGGTCAGAAAGAAATGGTATTTCATTTCGATACAATGTTTCATCGGTTTTGTCCCGTCTTCCTATCTCGGCATGCCAGTCTTCTCGGATACGCCTCGAGAATCGATGTCGTGTGCTGTGATGTTGTTGCCCTTGGCATCAACATCGTTGTTGGCACCGTCTCCATCGTGGTGGACGGATGTCATGCAACCCCCCCCCCCCCACCGTGCAAACCAAGGGGAGGTGCTGTCGAATTTTTCCCTCGCGCCTTTAGCCGGAGGCCATGCTTTCACATGACTCCTTTGCTTGGGATCGGTGGCCCGGTGAACCAATGACCGTCCTGTATGCTATGAGATTTAACACGAGTCTTACGTTCACCCGCTTCTATCGATAATCTCCAAATATATTTATGCCGACATGGCCGCCAGGTAACTTGCGTCGCGATCCGACACCATTGGCAAATACCATGTCGCCACTGTTTGACGAACATTGTCCCGTGGACGTCACCTCGGGTTCATAGGTTGGTACCTGGGTACCACCCCGACATACGGTGGGCAGGGGTGGTTACCGTCAAGTCGGGTTATATCGTATGACCGGATTTCTACCAATTTAATTTTTATTTCTTCAGCCGTGGTTTCATCGGCTTGTGTTATATTTATGCATGTGTGTGCGAACGAGACAAATGAATGTCGGCATGTTATACGACGTATAATCATTGTGTCCAATATGAGAACAAATAAACGAGATAAATAACGGAAATAATAATAGCAATAATAAATGGACAATAATGATAATAATTGAATGGAAATCACAAGCAATGAAGGAATAGATGAAGACATTAACAGGTATTAACACAACAGAAGAAAACAACAACAAACAATGGTAATAACAAAAAGGGAAATCTTAACAACAAAATAAATAATAAATGAGCAAACATGGCCACCGTTTAGCCACCACCAAGGCCGCCGTTCAACCCCTTGCACACATGCACAGGCTCCCAACCATGGCCACCGTTTAGTCAATGCACACACCCAAACAGTAAAAGCTACCGTTCAGCCCCTAGGGCTGCAAACGAACCAATACACTCGACGAGTAGCTCGAAATTCGGCTCGATAAAAACTCGACCCGATTCGTTTATTAAACTAACGAGCAGAGCTTGAACAAAAAAATAAGCTTGATTCATAACGAGCCGAGCTTGAACAAAGATATGGTCGACTCGATTATGTTCGTGAGTAGCTCGTTAAGATACTCGATAAAATACTCATTAAGATACTCGATAAAACACTCGTTAAGATATTCGATAATTACTCGTTAATATACTCGATTTAATATTCGTTAACATACTTGATAAATTAGTCATTATGTTATTAGATATCATATTAGATAATTATTTGTTAAATATAAAGATATAAATATATTTATATATTCTTAACAATTTATTATAAAATTATAAAAAATTATGAAAATTTATGTGTAAACGTCCCCACACAAACAAACCCTATTTGCACAATTGCACTGTCGAACCCCCAAATCCCATTCCCATTCGGCGCTTTCCAAGCTTCCAGCACCTTCCCCCCTTCCCCACCCCCGGCTCCCAGGTCGACGCGGCGGCACAGCGCTTCCGCACCCCCCCCCCCCCCGGCCCCTCCCAGCTCCCAGAGGTCGACGCAGCGGCACAGCGTTCCCCCCCCCCCCTCGGCCCCTCCCAGCGGCGCAGCGCTCCCCCCCCCCCCCCCCCCCGGCCCCTCCCAGGTCGACGCAGCGGCGCAGCGCTTCCACCCCCCGCCCCCTTCCAGCCTCCCAGATCGATCGACGCAACGCCTTCGCAGTGCCTTCTAGCCTCCCAGGTCGACGCAGTGCCTTCCAGCCTCCCAGGACGATCGACGCACAGCCTCCCCCCCCCCATGTCAAAAATTTTATTTGCCCCCCTCCCAGTCCTAGGTCGACGCAGCACCTTCCTGCCCTTCCCATTTCTATTTCCCCCACTCCCAGGTCGACGCTGAGGGCGAATAAGGTTTGGCGGACTGATTCCAAGGGCGGCACACGGCGCATCGACTCTTCTCTCCGCGAGCAGTGCAGGGGTTCAACGGCCAGTGGACCAGGTGGTTCCTCCATCTTCGCATGCTTCCTTCTCCCTCTCCAACTTCTCACACGGTGGACCAGGTGATTTTTAGACTTTTGTTTTGTTTTTTTGTTTAGACTGAACTGTTGTTGCAGTAATATTTATGATTTTTACTTTCATTTTGTTCTTCTATTTTTTTCTTAGAATGACATCACAGATTTGCAGTAACCTTTTTGTCATGTGTTTTTACATATTTTTATGAATGTTTGTGTTTATATGTTGTTGTTTTTTGTTGATATTTAGTAGGACGCATGAGCTAGCAACAGTGGAAGTTCTGAGGTGTGGTTGGGGAGGCAAGGTGATTGCTTACATAGGGAGGCGAGGTGACTGCGACAGTAGCTGAAAGCAAGTGAGAGTGAGAGCAGCTTGTAAGGTATGTCTTCTCAAGAGATAGAAAAAGTTGCTCACTGTTGCCTTTAGAGCTTGTATCTTCTAGCGTTGCTTCTTCTTCAAATGTAGTTATGGATAAAGAATGTGAGCCGATTAATAAAACAATGGATGAAGTTATTGTGTGGATGAAGAGGCTAATGTAGAAGATAAAGAAGAAAATCCTTATGCAAAGAAGAAAAGAAAGAAGACATCTGAAGTTTGGTAAAATTTTCAGTCTGTAAAACTTGAGGGTAGAAAAGTGCAGTGCAATCATTGTAAAGCTAAGCTTACAAAAAGTGCAACCGGTACTACCACACAGTTTAAAAGGCATTTGATTTCTTGTCCCATATATCAATTGACGAAAGGACAACAACAAATTAATTTGCAACACTCTGTTCCAGAATCTAATTCTGAAAGTGGAAGTGCAATTCAAAAAGTTCAAACTTGGAAGTATGATCATGCTAAAGTTAGAGAGATTGTTTCTCATATGATTATGGTGCATGAGTTGCCTTTCTCTTTTGTTGAGTATGATATGTTCAATATATTGATGAAGGCTGTCAATCCTCTTTATCAAAAGATCACTGAACTACTACAAGGAATGACTGTGTGACTAGTTATGAGATTGAGAAGAAGAGATTGAAAACAATGCTTAAAGCTATTACTAGTGTTAACATCACTACAGATTTGTGGAAGTCTGGGCAGAAGGTACAACATATGGTGGTAACTTGTCATTTTGTTGACAATTAATGGAAGCTACATAAGAGAGTGATAAGCTTTGTTGCTGTGCTTCCTCCTCATTCTGGAATTGTTATTCATGATGCTCTTTATAAATGTTTAGAAGAATGGGGAATTGAAAAGAAAGTGACAACTATAACAGTGGACAATGCTTCTTTCATTTGATCATTTTCTGATTCAGGATATAGAAGCTTCAAGGTTGCTGGAATCTGAAGGCATACAGACACACTTAACATTTGCTGGTCATATCATTTTATCCAACTACTGTATGATGTCATTTTTTTTGTTGGCAGATACCTACAATCATGGAAAACATTTATATATCTTCATCCATAAACTTGATTATGCATTAGTTACAATTAGGAAGGGATATTACATATGGTGGGAGGACTTATAGTTGTTGAATATTGATTATGAAGCTGTTTTCTTCATGCAGAATGCGTTTTCTAGGGAACCTTGTTTCTTGTTTAATTTCTTTATCCCTAAGGGAGCATGTATTCGGATAGTTCAACAGCTTGATCAGAATAAATACTTCAGAAAGACTGCTATGCTGTGGGGCTGTGTACAATCATGTGGGAGCAGAAGGAGATCCACTCAGAAAATCCAAGGGTCTATTCAAAGGTGATCTGCTATTATCAAGAGTCTACTATGAAAAGGGAAATGAAAGATTATCAAGAAAGATGACATGGTGAAGCACTACTTCTGCAACATGAACATAGACCTCTCATTCAGAGAGTTTATGGAGTTATATCTATTTTAAGAAAATCCAAGAGGTGAAGTTGAATCAAATTGTAGAAAATCCCTGGAACTATGTATGTGGCCATACAATCTCATGATTTCTTGTCATAAAAGATCAGCAACAAGAGCATAATAAAGAGACTGTAATTGGTGGTTGGGGCTTAAAACTTCTGGAGAAACTGCAAGTGATCATGCTAATGCTTCCACGGATGTGTCAATTTGTACAAGTTATCAAGAAAGTAGTATGGTAGAAAATGCTGGTTCTTCCAGGAGTATAAATGTTCTTGTACCTGCTGGAGTCCATGGTGGTCCATCAAAAAAACTGGGGGGCCCATCCAGTCTTACTGAAAGGTGGAATCTGGAGGGCACTGTGACTGTGGTGGATGGGATATTGGATGTCCTCTCACTGTATTGAACAACAGATCCACAGACATGGGGACACTGAGTTTCAACAAGATTGTCAAGAGGATCAGAAGTCATTAAATTTATTCACAGAGGTGAGTCCATATCTTGCTTCTATCTCTTAATTTGGTCATCTTCTTTGATATTTTATGCGTCCATTAAGTAATGTGAATTAATTTGATTACTCTGTCCCTCTTGGACAATTGCAATCTTGCGACATATATTCGTTTGACTCTGCTATGTAATTGATATGTTTCTTTTCTTCTTCTTAACTTGTTGCAATCATGTTAGTTTCCACATTATTAATTTGGACCGCAACCAAGGCAGGTCTATGACACTGAAACTGCTTGTATTGTTCAGGGCACAAAGCAAGGTGAAGCCTCTCTGAGGATGGTTAATGTTCAACAAGGATTGTACTTTGTTTATTTTCCATCCAGTCTTTCTGCTATGCAGTCCTTCTCAATAGATGTGATGTCTCTTTACTTAAATTTGGAGAGAGAAAAAAATCTGATGAATAAATTTTGCAGGTCATCTTAACTGTTAAAGTGGAAGATCGTGTATATATGTGTTTATGTAGTATGACATTAGGGATATTTTTGGGGTTTTAATTTTTTTTTCTATGGCATATTTTGGTGAAAAATTGGTAGCATATTTGTATAACATGCAACAATTTATATAGTATGACATTAGGGGCAATTCTTTTTTTTTTTCTGTGACATATTTTTATGTAAAATTAGTAACATAAGCCTATAACAATTTATATTAGGGGCATTTTTGGGTTTTTTAATCTTTATGTTGCATACTGTGATAAAAAAGTTGGGAGTATAAGTGCATAGTTTGTAGCCTAGTTGTCATGTTAAACGAGCCGAGCTCAAGCTTGAGCTCGTTTTTGTGTACAAATTTTGATCTGAATTCGAGTTTGAGCTCAAATATGTGAATGGTTAAACGAGTCGAGTTCGAGCCTAAACTCGTTTAGGCAAAAAATTCGAATTCGAACTCGAGCTCGCACTCGAGCTCGTTTATGTAAACGAGCAACTTAACGAGTCGAGCTCAAACATGACAAATATTTACCGAGCCGAGTACAAACATAGGTCAAAAACACTCGACAAGTATCGAACCGAATTCGAACACGTCAATAAACGAACCAGCCGAGCTCGAGCAAAGTGTTACTCGGCTCGGCCGGATAATTTGCAGCCCCTAAGCCGTGCACACACACAACACCCACCGTTTCAAACCCATGTGTAGACATACTCCCATGTGGGTGTGGCCCCCTTCTACCATCATTCCACACCCTCTCTCTTCATTTATTACCCCATCTCTCCTCCCTCCACTCATCAAACTCTTTCTCTCTCCATCCACCATGCACAAAAAAAAACAACAGATAAATCCCTCACCCACACACCAACCCATTTTAATTAAATTCTCCCATTTACAAACCCCCCACCGTTCCACCATCACACTCAAACAGTAAAGGCCACCGTTCCATCATCCCAATTCTTATTTCAAGCTCACACCTCCCCTGACTTTGGTAACGAGTTAATATAAAATTAATTTAGAGTTAACTCAAAATATAGTTTGGTAACAAAAAAAAATTAACTCAAGTGGGTTAGATTAAAAATAGATCAGATGTGAATTAATTCACAATTTTTCAACCCACTTATGGAGGTAGATTTGAGTTAATTTATTGAGTTAACTACTTTTTTATTTAGGTGGTATAGAACATTAATTGCTACTTTCTCTTTTTCCAACACAACATTAATTACTACTTTCTCTTTTCAAGTCACTTTTTAATATGAAAGTGGATTAACAGTGGATTAACTCACTTTATCTTGCCAAAATAATAGAAGAGAAAGTGGGTTAACTCACTGTAATTAAATTGAGTTAACACAAAAGAAAATAAATAGAAAAGTGAGTTAACCCTACATAACTTTAGATAACTCCAACCCATTGTCAAATTGAATAAAATGCATGCATACAAACACACTACGCTCACACACGTACACCTCCCCCATTTTATTTGGATAACCAAAACAACGATTAAAAAAAACCAATAGGATAATAGTTAATGAAGCATAAAAAAAATTTAAAAAAATGATAATAAACGAATAAATCAAATCGTTTAAAATAACCTTAATTAGTACAACTCCAAATTAAGTCTAAAAAAATGCAATATGATAATTTCATATCAAAAAAATGGTAATCAAAGGAAATCTCAAACCAAATCATAAAGAGATGTGGATAGTTTTAGATCAAATCCTACAATACAAAAAAAAAATGCAACAAAAAAGGAGAATAAATAATAACTTTGAAATAAACTCAAGATAAAAAAAAATCAAACAAAATAATTTTAAACAAAGAAATCAAGTCAAATAATTCTGAGTTAATTATTTCTAAACAAAATTTCAAATTCAAATAAGTTAAAGAGAAGCAAATTTAAATAAAAAGATATATGAAATAATATGAAAGTCATACATCAAATCAAACAATCAAAAATTAAATTAAACCAAAAGACCAATAGATAAAAAGGTAATTCAATAAATGACCAAAATGAAAAGAACAAAATCAAATCAAATCAAATAATGTTGAAACCAAATCAACCCCTTTAAATAATAAATATGAAATAACATCAAAAATACATTAAGTGTTATCTTTTGGGTTGTCTCGCGTTAGGCGCAATCTTATCGGATGTTTTCGTTAAAGATTACGAGACTCTTTATTCTGACGATTAATCAAGAGTTTTCTCTCTTAGAATGATGTAATTAACGTCGTTGCACTTAGACAACGATGGGATCTTGGTCCCGACCCGATCTCCATTTTCGTTTGACGAAGTCGAACGGCGCGCGAATAGACTTAAAGTCCTTCGACTCTCGAAGCAGAACACGTTGTCGCTTAGGCGATTGACACACTTGTGCTATGCGATTGCAGGTTCATCTCTCGTCACTATCGTTCAAGCAGCATTCGACGGGACTTGAATTCACAATACACATCTATACACATAAGAACATGCATGATAAAAAGAACTTCAATTTTAAAATATTATAATAGAATTAAAATTTTTCATTTCCACATCTACCATCAACCACTATCTATCACTATTCGCCCTCACATGTCATTGCCCGCACATTGCCTACTCTATTCATTAGTCCACGTGAAACCCTGCATAACATCGTACAAACTATTAATCACTATGTAAATACAATAACTTCACATGTACAAGTGATGTAAATATTATAACCGGCAAACATACTATAGCCTCGTATTGTGCCAATCCAAAAGAAATCCCCGTAAATACACTTATTTCCTGATCTTATTTTCTTTCCATTATTTCTGACTGCATTAAAAAAACACTTCAAAATCCATTGGGCGCCGAACCCATCTGCCCGTCCTCGATCTTATTTTCTTTCCATTATTTCTGACTGCATTAAAAAAAAAACTTCAAAATCCATTGCGCGCCGACAGGGTTCTGACCCTTCTGCCCGTCCTCTCTCTCTCTCTCTCTCTCTCTCTCTCTCTCAGTCTTGCAACTTGCTATTTGCATTAAACGACGATGTCCTTTCTTCGGTATGGCTGTGGAAGGATCACTATATAACCCCTTCCCCATGCACCTCATAGCTTGGCTTGGCGGCCGTCGGGGAGGGATATCAGAGCTGCAGCGTCTTGTAGAGGTCGTCGAAAGGCCATGGCCAGCCATGACAGGGCGGGGCGCCTGCCCCGTCTCCTGCTGCTCGCGGTGGCGGTTTGCCTGACCGCCACCGTAGCCTCAGCAGATACCAAGGACTATGTGTATGCTTCTACGCCGCCATACCACTACAAGTCCCCACCGCCTCCTCCTCCATCCCCTCCTCCACCGTACCATTATAAGTCACCGCCTCCGCCTCCGCCTCCCTACCACTACAAATCCCCACCTCCACCATCCCCCTCGCCTCCACCACCCTACCATTACACCCCACCACCACGCGGACGTTACAGGCCTCCACCACAGGTATACTACTACAAATCCCCGCCGCCGCCGCAGGCGCCACCCTCTCCCCTTCCCAAGTATTACTACAAATCGCCATCCCCTCCTAAGCATTACTAGAGTTGCATCTTTCACGGCTGCAGGGAAGCTAATTAGTCAGGCAAGTATATTAATTTCCTTCATCGATCGATCTTTACTATAGCGTGTGAAGAGAAATATCAAGTGCTGAAGCTTTACATAATTGCTTTTTTGCAGCTGAATAATTACTACGTACCTTTATATGCCGATAAAAGAGTTGGCCACCTGATGTCCATGAACACATCCCTTTTCTTTTGCCTTTGTATGAAGGGCACATGCAGTTGCCCCATTACATATACGAACAAGTCCACAAGCATGGCCAGGGGATCGATCGATCGATCGAGGTGTGCATGTATGCATATATATATACATATGATCGATGCACAGATATATAATATTGAGCTCGCAGTTCATGGTTGCTGTCTGGGCTTCTCGGAAACATAATATATGTGTTTGTTAACCCCTTTCCTCCTCGATTGGATATGTACTGCTACAGTAGTTGTTGCTACAATTTGAAATAAATAGTTTCCCTCAAGGATGCATTGAGTTGATCTATTTATCTGAATTCTGATTCTTCTTTGGTCTATGTATATATGCCAGTCCGATCGATGTTATTCAAACGTAAAATGGTAGTGAAGTACTGTGTAGCCGATGCCCGATCTAAAAAGATACAAATTTGATCCATCATGATCCGTTGCAAATAAATCTGTTTGGTATTTGAATAGACTGAGGATAGAGTGGAGTTATTCTTAAAATTTTGAGGATAACCCTGCTATTTTGAGGATAACTCCACTCTATCTCCAATCTATCTAAATATCAAATATAAATCCAATTTGGCGGGTGTAAAGAGTGAGTTGACGAGGAATAACGGTTGGGTTAGGTTCATAGGACGATTTGACAGAGAGATAAGTTAAATTAGTTAAAATATAAATTTTTGGGGATAAAAATGGTAGGAGCTTGTGAGGTTAAACTATTCACCTTTTTTGGAAGGGTAGTTTTAACCCTCCCTAATTTTCTGGCTCACATAACCTCTCTCAAATTAATTTTAATTAAAATATACGTTAAGCAATTTTCAGTTAAAATAATCGAGAATTTCTTATCTCCTAGACAAATCAGCTAATAAGAGAAAAACATGTACATGTTTTCAATTTTTCAGCAATTTGCTCTAAACCATACATGCCTAAATTCAAGTTTCATCTCAAACAGAGTGTGGATCCGCCACACCCATACTAGCATGGATCCGATTAATTAGTTAATTAATGGAGGCCCATTTAATCCTAGCTCCAAACTAGATAAACATTGTTTACACTTCTCAAACATACTTGATGTGCACCATGTTTGGTATTAGGATAGATTGGATCTTTAAAATTTTGAAGAAATCTTCGCTCTATCTTCCGATCTATCCTAATACCAAACATGTTGTTAATCTTTTATCGAATGGGCATAACATGTCGTATGTGTATTGGCCACGGGGAAATTGGATAAAAGTTTATTTTCATATGCATTTGAAAAGTGTAGTTAATATTTCTCTCCAAAATATTATTGTCAAGATCTCCACAATGGCCGGTTCCCAGATGCATAGCTTTTGCAAATTCTCAAAACCTTTTCTTGTGGCCATGTTAGATGGGATTTCCTATGTAATTAAATGGAGAACACTCAGTACGCATTGTGAAAGAAAGCCTCCGTAACATGCTGGAAGATTAGAGCAATTGTCCTTCTTAGTTCTACGCCTGGTCAAATATGAAAGGGCAGGCAGTAGTCATGTCCAATATTATGGATTAGAGTTTGGTCTCACAAAAAATTTAACATGTGATATGGTCAGTCCAAATCTCTATCGAATATCGGAGATAAGACGACCATGTATGGTCTGAGACGACCATGAATGGCCAGAGTTCAGCTCTCTGGAAATTGAGATGAGAAGGAGAAACATGTGTATTGTCGTCTTTGATGTTGTCTCAACTTGAAAGACAATTAATCTCAAGAAAATAATTTTGAAATCGACTATGCGACGATCAAGTTAATAGAAAGAAAAAAAAACTCAATTTAAGAAGATAGAGTATAGAAAGAATTGTTAATAAGACTACAGTTAATTGACACCTATCATTTTTTAGTTTTACTTGCTGTTTTAAAGATCCATCCAGATAAAAAAAAAAATGTGGATTCCAATATGAGATTAAATTCTCTCTTGAAACTTCCTTTTATTCTTCCTCTCCTTTGTGTCACGTGAGCCGGGCAAGATTTAAATCTATTGAGGCTGGTCGAGCGGCCCTCTTAATATTTTATCACATAACTCGAGGAGACGGGATCTCCTCAGCACCGTGTAGGAGGGGATCTCAATCAGTACAAAATAAAATTTGACATTTTACATTTAAACTCACCCTGTGTAAAAATTTTACGTTTTACACAGAGATTTCAATACAAAATGTTATTATTTTGCTCTGTAGGATCCCCTCTTACGTGGTACTGAAGAGATCCCGTCTCCAACTCGAACCCACTTTTGTAGAGCTCTCAAATAAGACTTTTATAAGGATGTGGCATATATAGAAGAGAAAGACTTATTGCACTTTTATATTACACTTATGTGGCATCCAACAATTAGATTGTCACTTTATCACTCTTCATGTGAGGGGTGTCACATGAGTTATTGTCTAATTATATTGCACTTAAAGTGTAATATGTAAGTGCAATAAGTCTTTCTCTATATAGAATTAGTCTTTTTACACTTAGATGGATGTCAGCGCTCTGATCTCTGACGTCGTCAGACTGTTTTCTAGAATGTCTAAACAGATGTACGAGTGAGACTTTTATTTTTCTAAAAATATTTTTTTTTTAATTTCTAAGTATAGAAGGGAACTCACTTGTTTCTTTTTCAGATGAGTAATACTTGGTACACACCTTGGCATGGTACACTCTATAAAGGTGTGCCATGTCAAGAGATGGGCTATTATAATAATACCCCATCTCTTGGTTTTCCAACCCTAAGGGTTGGTGGCAATGTCAAGAGATGAGGTATTATAATAATACCCCATCTCTTAATTTTCCAACCCTAAAGATTGGTGGCACACCCTCATTAGATGTACCATACTTGGTGCACACCAAAAGGTGTCCACCAAGTATTTCTGTTTTCAGATATCAGAAGACATCTTTTTAGAACGTCTAAAAAGACGTAATCGTGAAACTTTTCTTTTTCCTGAAAATATTTTTTTCTTTAAGTAGGTGGGAAGTCACTTTTTTTTTTCAGATGTCTGAAGAAATCCTAAACTCCTCGACATAACCACACACCCAACGCCGCCGGCCGCCGCCGCCCCCTACCCGGCAAACCACTTTCCATTGCTGCCGCAAGTGGGCCAGCACTAATTCGCAAGCAGCTAGCCCAGCTCAACTTTGGCGTTCAAGGATGTGGCTTGGGTTGGCCCGCATAGCCCATATTCCAGGGAGAAAACTTTAAAAATCTTTTTAATAAATATTTACCAAAATAGATCCAATTTAAAATATTTATCAAATTATATCTGATTCTGACTAAGGGTGGAGATGGGCCGGGCCTGGATCAGGCCTGGGTTGGTTCGGGTCCAGCTCGGTCTCTAATTGATTGGCCCGGTCTCGACCCAGCCCGGGGCGAGGTTCGATTTTTAGAAACTTGGCTCGGCCCAGGACAATTATGTAAGGCTCGGCTCAGGCCCAGCCTGGCCCGGTTTATCTTTTTTAAAGTATTATTATTATTATTATTTATACAATAAAATTGATGTTCATCAAATTAAAACAACATAAAATAAACATTAAACTAATCTAGATAACTTATTTCTAGTTGTTATAAATATGAAATAAATATTAAGTCATTAAACATAGCTCCACAACATAATTTTCAATCTAAAATTTTAGAATATTAGAATTACCGTTGTATCACTTATTTTTTCAAAAAAAATTATCGGGCCAGCGGGCCGAGTCAAGCCCGGGCTCGGCCCAATCTTACTCCGGATTGGGCTCAAAATTAAAAAAAAAAAGATTAAACTATGCGGCCCAAATCCATATAAAATTGGGCCAGGCCACCAGGCCTTCGGGCAGCCCGACCAGTTGGCACCCTTAATTTTAACATGTTTACAAAATTATGTCGGAATAGTTTAAACAAATATGTTACAATTTATACAAATTTGTGTAATTATATAAATTTGTGTAAGTTATAACATATTTATATACATTTCAGCAAATTTGCGTAAACTATAATATATTTGTGTAAGTTACACAAATTTATGTAAGTTATAACATATTTATGTGAATTATAATAAATTATATAAGTTGCGACATATTTATATAAGCTATATAAATCTGTGTAACTAATCGAAACATATTTTTGTAAATATGTTAAAACCAAACATAGTTTTGTAAATATATTATAATTAAATATATTTAGATAAATATTTATTAAAAATTATTTTTTAAAATTCTCTATTCCAAACCTCATCGACCACCATCCTTTTGGTTGTCAGGGCTCTCTCTCCCTCACAACTGCACTCTAAACTTAGATGAGAGCGAACGGCCGAAGTGGGAAGGCAGATAATTAATTTATAAAGGGATTAAAGAGAGAGGCAAAAGAAACTAACATAAAAGAGTTAGAGAGAGAAAAGGAGATGGGAAGAGACATACATGCACCGAGAAATACTTAAAAATCATATGTTATCATGTGAAGGTAGATAACGTATGAGTACTCATCTAGACGTATAATAAGTCACTCTCTTCTGCACCACCACTTGCCTCACATAGTCACATCTCTCTCCTTCTTATATGTATGTATTACTTGGACACCCGTACGATGCATGATAATTATTTATAAAATATTAAATAAAAAATATTTATAAAGATATATAATCTGTTAAAATTTGAATATCATAAACTTTTTTTATTTATCTTAATACTTTTGTGAGATCTGTGGTGGCTATTTCTAGCCCCCTAGGCTTGCAAGGCCCATCATGGCCCAACACGACACATCATGCTCCGACAGGCAGGCGCGGCCTTTTGGCAAGGCGCCACGTGTCCTCGGGTACAGCCCAAGGCTTCTAAACATATTCTCGACGCAAGGACAACCTCCAGGTCCCAAGGGCAGTTGCCGAACACCCCGCAGCCTATTCGGTCCAGGTGCTCTCTACCGAACAGGTCCTGCTCGAAGCACGCTGCAGCCCCATCGACACAAGTTGTGCCCCGGGCACCAGAGACCGAACAGCCGGCCCAATTACCGAATGGACTCCCTGCTCGGTACCTTCCGACCAAAGAAGAGTAGGGAAGTTCTTCACCTCCCAACAGCGGTTACGACAGCAGCGTATAGCACACGCCCCACGATTAAGGGGAGCATTAACCGCATGGCCCCTCAACGGGCGCCTCGATGGATAACTCCCCACTAAGGGCGCCAACTTGCGCGCCCTTTCCGACGTCATCAAAGGCTGGCATGTCCTCCTTCTTCAGAACCTTCGCCTATAAAAGGCACAGGTAACTCCCATACAAAGGTATAAGGCAACTCTGGCCAAACACTCACCTCCACGTGAGGCACACACCAGCGAACCCTTCTTCCTCAAGCCTTTCTACAGTCACCTGACTTAGGTATCGGAGGGTTCCCCCCGGTTCTTCAACCGGACCCCCCCTAATCCAGTTCTGGTCTTTGCAGGCTACCGTCCGCACCGGCGACCGTCTTCCTTCATCTCCCATTGGAAGTCCGTTTGGCCCCAGCCCAAACAAGAAAACACCACCACAAGATCTATAATTGAGAGGGTGAGAAAATAGAGAAAGAGAGCGTGAAAAAATATATATCTATCAACTTGCTCATGTCACGTCCCGATAGCAGTAAAAAATATAGGATTGCGACAGATAATAGTAAATGAGTAATTTACTTATGCAGATACACTAGCTCAGCGCACTTCCAGCCACATCACTATACTTAAATTTTTTCTGAAAAATGTTAGTAAAACAGAATGAGCATAAAAATGCCCAGTAAGTTGCCCTCTAAAATAATTTTAAAACTCAACTAGTAAGTAACGATTTTAATTAACGATTAAACAGTTGTAACAATAAGATAAGACGAAAAATGATAGGCATAGAATAATACGAGATTTCATGATGTCACAATTTAAATAGAGCAACATATTTTTTTAGATCTATGTAACACGTGTCATGGCACGAAAAAGAATTATTATATTAATATGCTGATATTCTCACAAACAATAGTTATCACGTATGTGATTACATGACAGAGCCATGCATGTAATCACATGAGAAGGTCTTAAGAACGGCACACAATTGCATAAGAAGGTATCAAGCACTTAAGGACACGAGAAAGGATAGCACGCATGTTCTAGAAAGGATTATCACGCATGTCATTACATGAAAGAACCACACATGTAATTACATGAGAATAGCATGCACTTGCATGAGAGGAAAACGCGCACATACTGAAAGTGATCAACACGTATGTAATTACATGAAAGGGGTCACGTATGTAACTACATAAAAATGAAAGAGATGACAAGAGTCATGCAAGTAATTACATGAAAATGAATTGACAAGAATAATTTGCACTTGCACGAAATGGAGTAGAAAACACCTAGAATGCTTGTGACCAGGTCGTCATCTACCAGTTGGGATCGGTGGGAACACAAACCTTTCCCGAGACTAAATCAGAACCCAACAACCAGCATTAGTTTGTGTAACACGATTGTCGACTGCCATTGAGCACGTAGTTATTCGAGGAGTCAAGATAAATGACAACGACAAGAGAAGAACATCCACCAGTTTGACAGGAATAACCCACACTCGCACAAAATAGAGTAGTAAGCAACTAGAATGCTTGTGACCAGGCCGTCATTGTTAGTTGGGATCAGTGGGAACACAAACCTTTCTCGGGACTAGATCAAAACCCAATAACCAACATTGGTCGGTGTAACACGATTGCCGACTACCTTTGAGCTACTCGAGACTCAAGCTAATAGCATAGTATACTGAACAGTCTATGACAAATTCGGTCAACCATGTTACAGGAATCAGTCAACTAACTTGATGAATAATTTAGGGGTGTACAACGGTTCGGTTCGGTTCACCCTGTTTTTGGGGAAACCGAACCGAATTATTATATTGAACCGAACCGAACCGAACCGGTTCGGTTCAAACCGAAATAAATAAAAAAAACTTGTAAGCGGGTTCGGTTCGGTTCGTTTCACCCTGTTTTTGGGGAAACCGAACCGAACCGAATTATTATATTAAACCGAACCGGTTCGGTTCGATTCAAACCGAAATAAACAAAAAAAAAAAATTTGTAAGCGGCGGTCGCGAGATTTGATCTCGCGATCTCCGCAAGCGCAAGGCACCAAGGTGCTATGCGCTACAGGTTTTTTTATTTATATTTGTATTAATAATTATTATATGTACTTATTAAGTTCAAAATATGCAAAAAAAAACCAAACACTTTAAGCGAGTTTTGATCTCGGGACCTCCATGCGGAGGCTGCACCAGGACTTACAACCACTGCGCCACGAGCAGATTTTTTTATTTAATTCAATTATTAATTAATTATATATAGATATTCGGTTCATTTCGATTTCCCAGCTTGAAACCGAACTGAACTGGGACCTCCATGAAACCGAACCGAACCGGCCGGTTCGGTTCGATTTTTTGATTTGAACCATAGTTTGCACACCCCTAGAATAATTAGACATTAATTGAAAGGAATTGGTTGACCTAAGTGGATAAATCAATCAACTAGACATGTCGATCGATTACTGAACAAATCAGACAAAATCGGTCGTCCGAAAAGGAGGAATTGGTCATCCGAAACAACCAAATTTGTCGACTAGACAGAATAAAACAGTCGACCCACCTAGCCAGTAGCTTGGTCCTGGATGTGATGAAGGATCGGTCGACCGATTCCGGTAAGGAGTCAGAATCGTACGATCACAATTCGCACAATCTAAACAGACTTGGGAATGGAAATAAACACTCAGGGATTGTAGGGAGGGACCTATACTTTAACTGTACATATTTTCTAAATTTAATAAAACTCGTTAAACCTCTCTTTCAAATTCTTTTCTCTTTTATCAGTTGAATTGGAGGGGGAATCGATCGACCGAAATGTCCAAGTCGGTCGTCCGATTACGGTAAAAACCAGAATCATAGAAACTCGAATCACACTGTCTAAACATGCTTGGGAGTAGAATTGAACAGTTAAAAAAGATAGAGAGTAATCTATGTTACACTTATGTGTGATCGTCAAGTGGAGATGAACTCCCGAACTCCTCGTCTCACTTCTTTCTCTTTTCTTAGTGCACTACACTCTATCTCTCTCTTCTTTGCCTATGCACCTCCTTTCTTTCTCTTCTTTCTTTCTTCTTTCTCCCTTCTCAGCTTCCTGCAACATGAGGAAGGAGGATGAGAGAGTGGCGGTGGTGTGACGGTGGACAGAAGAAGCAGTGAAGAAATAGAAAAAGGAGAAATAGGAAGAAGAAATTGGAGAAGCGGAAGAAGACGTAGGAAGAAGAAGAAGAAATGGGAGGGGATTTTATAATGGTTAGCCTTGCTGAAATGATCCTTATCATCTTATGGCCAATCTAGATAAAGATCAACCACAGCACGTTGCCTTAACTAGCTTAGCCCCCAAGTCTCCTATTAAAGGAGCTTACGTAATTACGTAATTCAATTTAATTAGTTTAGGTTCTTTTAGGTCACTAATTTTATATCTAAATGATATCTAATTGGGATGAAAATTTAAACATAAGTTAATTAAGAAATGATTCAAATTTTGGTGATTTTAGTTTAATTTTTTTGATTAATTTTTCGTCGAGTGAAAATTATCCCAAAAATTATTAAGTCGACTTAATATCATTATCCGCACATCATTAAGTCAAGATATTTATATTTTTGAGATCAATATATTTTTATGGTAATTATGATGTTGTTAGATTTTATTTTCGTTACCGAATTCTGATGACGCCTATCGGAGTACGCACATCTGAAGACAGTATCAGAATCACATTAATTATGTGAAAAGATTCTAAATTCAAATATAATCATGTTCTTGTATCTTTTATGGTAATCAATATATTTTTCTAATGTTCAATATCTTATTATTATTTAAATTCTGAGTGTTACAACTCACACACTCTAAAAAATAGAGAAAGAGAGATACATTGGTAGAAGAACAAACATCAACCATCCAATCAACTAATATGCTAAGAAAACAACTAATATGTTATCCAATTATATTTTTCTTTATTGTCAATTGTGTCAACACTTAATAGCTAAAATTTTATATTCTCCAAACCTCTGCTCAAGGTCTGCTAAGCTACAAATTAAAATCTAAATATAAGTTTATCAGAAGTAAAAAGTTGCTAATTAAAATCTAAATATTTACATGGAAAATGATATACATTGTTCTTTGCCCCGTTGTTGTTTTTTCTGGTTTGCTTAATCGGTTGCGTCACGTGCTTTAGACCCCTCTGCGTATAGGAAGTCTCTAGCTAGTGCTCCACGATTTATGTACCCCTTTCTTTCCTTATGTTTTCAGCAATATATATAAAAAGTAACCGATAATGACACTGGAGGTTCACTCCTTTGTCATATCAATTAAAAATAAAATAAAATCCAAATGTTTCCATGTAAGTTGTCAATTGAATGTAAATCGCATCCAAAGTTTAGACATTTCTAATCACATACTAACATGAATTCAAATCAAGGCATGCAAGTTGATTATGAATCTAGGATGTCAAACTGTTCATTTAAACTCAACACTATAAAATAGATCATTTAATTTTAAAAAATAAATTTAATAAAACACTATAAAACTTGACTCCTAAAATATTAACAATCTATAAAGAAAAAACAGCTCAAGTGTTATTCATAAATATTAGTAAAACAAATATATAGACATAAGAGCAGTGGATCTATGCAGAGAAATAAACCTAAGAGCCTCACATGTTGCTTATTTGTTATCTGAATGTGGTGATTTAATTGTTCCACAATTTCCATTTAAGGTCTTACCTGATAAACATGTATATTTACTTTTTATCATCTTTAGATAAACAATAAAAAGAGATGCTCATCAGTATGTCATCTAGCACATATGAACGGCATAAACATTCTGTTAAAAGAAAAAAATGGAAGTTATCTCTTTCAAATATATGGTTGCACATGTTTGATCTAATTTGTACAATCTATTTTACACATTATAAATGCACAAGATCATACATACAATGAAAAATTGAAAGAACAAAAAAAGAAAGTTATTTTTTTCAAATATATAGTTGCACAAGGCAAATATATAATTTATCTAATCACTGTCAAATCTTCTAACAAAAATTGGAAATTATTATTGTGCCAAATATATAGCAGCACATGTTTGTCTATTTGGTTTATATAATTAATTTTCAGAAACACAACCTTATAGAGATATCTGATCATATATATAGTAGCACAGGCCGAATATATAACTTATATGACCACATCGATATCTTCTAACAAATATATATACAATGAAAATAACATTGTTATAAATGAATTAAAGAGAGAGGCAAAAGAAACTAATATAGAAGGGTTAGAGAGAGAAAAGAAGATGGGAAGAGACATATCATGCACCGACAAAAACATAAAAACTATTTGTTATCATGTGAAGGTAGATATCGTACGAGTACTCGTCCAGACGGATAATAAGTCACTCTCTTCTGCGCCACTACCTGCCTCACATAGTCACATCTCTCTCCTTCTTATGTATGTATGTGTTTTGAGAAAGATTTATTGCACTTTAAGTGTAATATGACTAGACAACAAACTCATGTGACATCCAACAATTAGATTGTCACTTTCTCACTCCTCATGTGAGAAGTGCCACATAGATTATTATCTAGTCATATTGTACTTAAAGTGTAATATACAAGTGCAATAAACATTTCTCATATGTTTTTGTTTGAGCGTGGGCCAGTCTAATCCGCATCAAATTTTGGCCCAAAATCCCCCCCCCCCCCAACCCAACCAAAAAAAAAAAAAAAAAACATGTCTTCCACCTATCTAGGCATCACTTGGGCTCGGCTGGGCTGTGCTGTAGAACCTAGTTTACATAACTTTTTTATTCTTTGGTTGGAAACTAATATAATACATTATCCTACATAACTTTTTTATTCTTTGGTTGTAAACTAATATATTACATTTATCCTTCAGAAAATATTCTTATCCTGCTCCTCACCAGTTCATGTCCAACTCCACTTCTTTGGTAAGAGCCCAATTTTCCTGGATTACCCGGCAAACCCCTTCCATTGCTGCCGCAAGTGGGCCAGCACAATTCGCAAGCAGCTAGCCCAGATGTGGTTTGGGTTGGCCCAAATAGTCCATATTCCAGGGGGGGGGGGGAATTTAAAAGCAACCTCCTTTTAATAAATATTTACCAAAATATATCCAATTTAAAATATTTACCAGGTTATATCTGATTCTAACAGGTTTAGAAAACTATGACAGAATAGTTTAAACAAATATGTTGAAACTTGCACAAATTTATTTATGTACTTACATAAATCTGTGTAAGTTATAACATATTTATATAAATTTCAGAAAATTTGTATAAGTTGTAATATGTTTGTGTAAATTACACAAATTTATGTAAGTTATAGTATATTTCTGTGAATTATAATAAATTATATAAGTTGCAACATATTTATATAAGTTACGTAAATTTGTGTAACTTATCGAAGCATATTTTTTGTAAATATGTTAGAACCAAACATAGTTTTGTAAATATATAAGAATCAAATATATTTAAATAAACATTTATTAAAAGAAGATTATTATTATTTAAAATTCTCTATTCCAAACCCCATCCACCACCATCTTTCTCTCTCTCCCTCACAACTACACTCTAAACTTAGATGAGAGTGAATGACCGAAGTCGAAAGGCAAATAGTTATTTATAAAGGGATTAAGAGAGAGGCAAAAGAAACTAACATAGAAAAGTTAGAAAGAGAAAAAGAGATGGGGAGTGACATACATGCATCGAGAAATACTTAAAAATTATTCGTTATCATGTGAAGATAGATATCGTACGAGTACACATCGAGAGGGATAATAAGTCATTCTCATTTGCACCATCACCTACCCCCATCTCTCTCCTCCTTACGTATGTATGTGTTTTTTGTTTGAGCGTGGGTCAAACTAATCCACATCAAATTTTGGCCTAAAATCTCTTTCTCAAAAGAGTTCGAATCTTCTCAGTACATAAGAGGATTAGACTTCAACCGTCACCAATGAGGTGAGGGTGTTTGGTGAAAATTAAAAAAAAAAATCCAAATCAAAATATGAAAAGGTTTTAAAAAAGAGTTTTTTTTTTTTTTTGCAAAATTTCAACCAACCCCCTCACCCCATTGATGATTGATGGAGTCCAATCCTCCCATGAATTTGGAGGATCTTGACTCCCCCCCACACCCCCTCCTCCCCAAGCGATTTCTGGGGGTGTTCACTATTCGGTTCAAACCGAAAAATAAAACCGAACCGAGCGATTCAGTTTGGTTTGGTTCGGTTTGAATATGGAAAATTTTTGATTTGATTCCAAACCAAATCGAAAAAGAAAATTTGGTTCGGTTCGGTTTCTAAGTTCTAGAAACCAAACCAAACCGATTAAACTGAATTACAATAATAAATTTTAATTTGTATATATCTATCAAGTTTTTTCAATATAATTATGTAAAAATACATATTATGGAGGTTAATATGGTCATCAACATTTAATACTTCATTTCAAATATTATTTGATAGTAATTTATTAGAGAAACAAGTGATTAAAATCTTATTTAAGACTAAGAGAATCTAAAGGCCTATTTATTTTCAAGTTAAACCGAACAAAATCAAACCAAACCTAATTTAATTTGGTTTCAAGAGACTTCGGTTTGGTTTGGTTTGAGTTGGGTCCAAATTTAATTTGATTTGGTTTCTTAAAAATCTCATATAAATCAAATCAAATCAAACCATAAACACCAATAGCGATCTCATAGGGCTGAACCCAAAGTGGGCATCACTTGGGCTCTACTGGGCCGTGTTGTAGACAAGGTTCGTCGTACCGTCCGGATCGACCGTACCGTATTCTCGGTAGAAAGGTACGTACTGTACCGTACCGTTGAAATACGGTAGAAAAATGACTTGTTTGATTTGTTTTTTTTAGTTTTGTGACTTGATAAATATTTAAAATAAACAAACCTCAAAAGAAAATTCTCCATCCAAATTCAAGATAGAATTTCCATCTCATCTCGTACAAGCACCCTTTCTCTCTCCCCTTTCTCTCTCATATCCTCTAGAACTATTAGAGATATCACACATTCTACAGCCTAAAAAGGGTTGATATGCTCACGAGGTCTTCATCAAAGTTGTTCAATTCTTTTTCAGCTTCGTTCTCGAAGTGGAATCACCTCAATTGGTGATCTATGTCTAAAGTTATAGTAAATTATTTTTTACATTATCTCTCATATCATGATCTATATATATATGATTATCTTGCCATCCACATCTCAAACGAAGATATATCTCTCCGAGACTTCTTCATGAAAGTTGTTCCCCACAACTTTCTCTACAAACTCCAACTAGAATCACATCAAATGAATATATGTGCTTAAAGATACAGTGGATTATTCTTGACCTTCTCTCTCATATCGCGATCCAAACTAGCAACGAGTGCGGCCTCTCTATAGCCTGGACGAGGATGATCTAATCTTTGAGTTCTTCATGAAATTTGTTCACGATATGATCAATGTATTCCATTAGATCAACACCAAGAATTCGAAAATAGAAACAAAACTGTAACGTCTTAAAATGTATAATAAAATATTAATATGATACTAAGAAATTAAAAGAGATAGTAAATTATACGTAAGACATGATCACTTATATAAAATATAATTATCTTTAATTTTAGAATATTTTTATATTATTAGTATAATTTTGGTACTATCGTTGATTGTGTGCACTTCAACAGGACGACATTCGGTTCCAAAAATAAAGTCAAATATGAAGTCATCATGATTACTAGAAAAATATACTGATTTTAAAAATATAAAATATTAAAAAATATTGATGCATAAATGTTGAGATTAAGTTGACTTAATAATTTTTGAGATAATTTTTATTTTACAAAAAATTAATTTAAAAAATTAAACTATAATTACTATAATTTGCATCATCTCTTAATTAGTTTATGTTTGAAATTTTATCTCAATTAGACACCATTTAGACCTCTTAAGTGCACACAGGGTTTGTCGCTATACGACGAACTCTCTGTGCACTTCAACGGGACGACATTTGGTTCCGAAAATAAAGTCAAATCTGAAGTCATCATAATTACTAAAAAAAATATAATGATTCTAAAAATATAAATATCATGAGTTATTGATGCATATATGTTGAGATTAAGTTGACCTAATGATTTTTGGGACAATTTTTACTTGATAAAAAATTAATTTAAAAAATTAAACTAAAATTACTATAATTTGTATCATCTATTAATTAGCTTATGTTTGAAATTTTATCTCAATTAGACACCATTAGATCCCTTAGATGTTGAGATTACGTCGATCTAATGATTTTGGGATATTTTTTACTTGACGAAAATTAATTTAAAAAATTAAACTAAAATTACTATAATTTGTATCATCTCTTAATTAGTTTGTGTTTAAAATTTCATCTCAATTAGATAACATATAGACCCCTTAAATACACCGGATGTGAGAAGTAAAGTTTAAAAAAAAAATAGGCCTGCCACGTGGCAAACCGTGGCGTGCTGGTGCGGCACGCCCGGGTCACCCCAATGGGTGATCCAACCGTGCCATGGCACGGTGCGGTTTGGCCAAACGTTGTAGAACCTTGTTTACATAACCTTTTTATTGTTTGGTTGAAAACTAATATAATACCTTATCCTACATAACTTTTTTATTCTTTGGTTGTAAACTAATATAGTACATTATCCTGAAGAAAATATTCTTATCCTGCTTCTCACCAGTTCATGGCCAACTCCACTTCTTTGGTAAGAGCCCAATTTTCCTGGATTATTCATGTGACATGTCCAACTCCAGTTCCCCTTTGGGCCATGCTTGGATGTAATTTATGAAAACCTGAATAAGTTTATAGCAAATATATTTATAAAAAATACTCTTACCATTAATGTATCACCTTAACTATCATTATAACAAGAGCCACTACCATAAACCAACTCGTAATTAGAGATTTATGCAAAATAGGTTTCTAAAGAAATTTCGATTCTGTGATAAATATAGAAAATGGGTTTATACTAGACCATTTTTATCTGTTCATACTAAGGTTACAATATAAAGAGCTGATTTATGATAAAATTAAAATTTATTTATGACGTGCATCTAGATAGCCCCTTAAATGGATCATTTAATTAGTATTAGCATTGCAAGATAAGATATGTTTTTTTTTCTTCTGAAATTTGTGTCAGCATTGCATGAGGAATATATATAATCTTGTCAAACTTCGAAGAAGCTCCCATCATTTAGAATTCAGCGAAACTTTTGGACGGATTATGATTTGTATGATCGACATGAATTAAATTTTCTTGTTTCTTATTATATCTTATTGAAGAGTTATTATCCCAACACTCTTCTGATTAGGGACCTGATCATTTTATTAGGGCTTTAACTACCACTTTCTGCGAGTCGGTTATAGTCTTCTGTCACATTAAGTACTGCTAAGGCTCTCACTATACATAATCTCGTCCACAAACTATTAGGTCTTACAAATCGCCTTAAACTTGAACATAAGAAAGTCTTCCCATAGTTCCTCAACCTAGGCCATGACGTTTTTCTTTCCTTGCAAGATCCATGACATCATTGCCCCAATTGAGTTCTCACATCTCTACGAGTGTAGCAAGAAGAGAGAAGGAGTTCCGACCATTTTTTGACCTCTAAACTTATTAAATAAGAATTTATTTAAACGTTATTAAATCTAATTAATAGGACTTTTTATTTTTTGAGAAAATTAATTGGGGGTCCCTGTCAGAGTCAGTACTTTTTTCCTAGTCCATATCAGAATACCGGTAGATGTAAAGTCCCTACTTTTCTCCAGGTTTAATTTTCGGTCCCTACTTTTCACACGTCACCATTTACGACCCTCCACCCACGATTTCTGTCTCCTTCGCTTCCGTCTCTTTTTCCTATTCTCATCTTACCCTTCCGTCATTCTCATCGCCTCTTCCCCAAATGACGCTGACATGAAGACCCGTGAACTCTGACCGATGGGAAGTTACACTTACATAACGTGCGGATAAGTGTTACAGCAATCAATAACAGCACTTACAAACAGCGTTCGGAGGACCGTTCTTCACACTATAAAAGGAACCCAGGGTCATACCTATCCTTCATCACAAGCTTCTAACTCTCTTGTTCTTCCTATCTTTCTTGCTTGTTTTCTTCCTCTTTATTCGCAGATGTCTTCATCTAACCGTGCTCCCCAGAGGGATGGTAAGGCACCTGCCTCACCGGTGCCATCGTCGCCCCCGACTCTACCTTTCCCGGAGACGTACAGCCCCGACTACTGGAACGATTTTTACGTTGGGTGGACGATGGCTTTACAGAAAGCCTCTCGGCTGTACCGCCACAAGGGCATCACCAACATCCTCCCTGACATCGGCCCTAGGGCAGAATACATCGTTCCTCACCTTCCTCTCGTCCCTCCCCGGCCCGCTCCTATTCCTTCCCTCCCGCATCCACCGAGTAATCGGGTTAGGGAGTTTAGAATGTCTCCCTCCCCGACCCGTTCCTCCTCCTCCCCTCCCCTCCCATCCCGGTCACTTCCTTCTCCTCCCATCCCGGTCACTTCCTTCTCCTCCCCTCCCCTCCCCTCCCATCCCGTCACTTCCTTCTCCTCCCCTCCCCTCCCCTCCCATCCCGTTCCTCCTCCTCCCCTCCCCTCCTTCTCTGTTGTCCTTATTCCTCCCCTCCCCTCCCTTCTCTGCTGTCCTTCTTATTCCTCCCCTCCCCTCCTATCTCTGCTATCCTTATTTGTC
Source organism: Colocasia esculenta (assembly GCA_014218235.1). Taxonomy (NCBI): domain Eukaryota; kingdom Viridiplantae; phylum Streptophyta; class Magnoliopsida; order Alismatales; family Araceae; genus Colocasia; species Colocasia esculenta. The sequence goes on from CM024760.1 coordinate 170,712,663, forward strand.
CCCTCCCCTCTGTTTCATTCCAGTGTCCATGCTATCGGGTTACGGAGTTTAGATTGTAGCAGTGCTTGTGTATGGAATATACATATTTTCCTTTTATGCAGTCTTCTATGGGCTTGTATGTGCTCTCTATGATGCGTGTACTGTAATACTAACAGGTTCCTCTGAAGCGGTCAAGCTGTATTGCTGGAACTATAACTCCATAGCATGGACACTGTAATGAAAAAAGGCACATACTGTAACACCGGAAACTATTAATGTAATAATCTAGTTGTAGCTTTAGTTCTCGAACTGTAACCTCCTATCATGCATACTATAAAACATAAAGGTTACGACTGTAACAGTATTCCCAATATAACGTAAAAGAAGACTGGTCCTGTAGCGCTGAAGCTGTAAGTCTGTACTGCTCCAACAGTAACCTTTAGCGCTCAAATTGTAAGTCTGTAGTGCTTGTTTAAGGAATATATCTATTTTCCTTTTATGCTTTCTTCTGTGGTCTTGTATGTGCTCTCTATGATGCAAGCGTAAACGTATGTGCTTTCTCTGAAGCGGTCAAGCTGTAAGACTCTCATGTATAACTGTAAAACCATAGTTAAAGACTGTAACAGCATTCTGCGTATAATGTAACGAGTAGGTGGTCCATCTATACCAAATAGCATGTATACTATAATGAAAATAGGTACTACTGTAACAGATTTCAACTTATACTGAATTACGACTGATTCGTATCCCTCGTGAACAGGATAGGTAAGACTGTAACAGGATTACATATACTGTAATAAGGTAGGCATAGATTGAGCGCTCAGCTGTAAGACTGTACTTCTTCAACTGTAACCTAGTATCATCTATCCTGTAATGAGAATATGCAGCTATTGTAACAAGTTTGTACGTATACTGTAATACTGTAGTTATAGGTGTGCGATCAAAGCTAAAGGAACGATGTACTGCTCGAACTGTAACCTCATAGTATGTATACTATAATGAGAATAGGTAAGTACTGTAACAGATTTCAACTTATACTGTAATAATGTGTTCTGGAACTGTAACCTCCTATCATGTATACTATAAAAGTATAAGTAAAGACTAACAGGATTCTACATATACTGTAATAAGGTAGGCGTAGCTGGAGCGCTCAAGCTGTAAGATTGTACTTCTCCAACTGTAACTTCGTATCATTTATACTGTAACAACAATAGGTAAAGACTGTACAACAAGTATCATTACAATGGTTAGAAATTAGTACGTGCGGCAGTTCTCCTTCAGTTGTATACGCTATGAATGTCCTTGTGCATTGAAGTACGCTTTGATGAAGTGCAAATCTTGAATGTCCCTACGTGCTAGACATTCCATGTATTTGCAAGTGAAAATTTCGCAGTCATCTCCCGATCCTTGTAGTGGGCATGGGTCGGGGTAGCGTAGCGGCCATTTATCTGCATCTATGTGCTTTCCCTTCAGGTAACTTTTCAGTTCCTCCACCTGCATGAGAGAATGAACAAAAGAGTTCCAGCAACTTAATGTACATTTAATGTTACTGTTACGTATGTAACAAAAGTGCTCGCGCTCTGTAACCAATGTAAGCATTGTATGTAACACTTGTCACTTACATATTGTGGAATGTCAGGATGATGTTTGTTTCGTAATGATTCGTACACGTGGAACTCTTTTTCCTTATTGTGGATGACCAAAAGAGCCCAATGGTTCGTTCCAACATGCATGGGGGAGAAGATGAGGTCGAATTCATTTGGGGCGCGGTCCAATTTTCCGAAAGCGTATTCGAAATGTTGTTCCTTGCTCTTATCGTCTCTGCAAGATTCGACATAACCCTTTAAAGCGGCTCCCACATATCCAAAATTCCAAAAAAGGTCCGGGTTCTCTTCACGGGGGAGAAACAAGTAAGCGTTGACGTAGCAGTCAATTACGACCGATTCGCTCTCCCTCGCGAACAATAGCTCTCGGATGTCATGAAACGAGAGGAAATTGTCGTATCCTTCCACAGTGCCGTGGAACATGAAATCTCTACATGTAAGAAAACATCTTTGGTAAGAATTAAGACTGTCATTCAGTAATTGACGATGTAATATAATGCAACAGAAAAGGTCGAAACTGTAAACATGGTACACATATACTGTAACACGTACTCATTAATGATGCACTCATCAAAAATCGTTCAATCAATGACCTTTCCGCCACTCCTAATGCTTCCCGGGGCGACGTAATCTCGTCTCTCCTCTTTCTTGCCCCTTGGAAGTGTGTTTGTACTCTCTTGAGAGTCAACAAAGATCGGTTCAGAAGTAGACCTTCACTTTCGTGCTTTGTGGTGCGGAAAATCGTCTAGCTGTGATAGAGTAAGTAATAAAAGAATTTTCTGTAAAACAATTATAATGTAATTGTAACGAACTCTGAATAATACTGTTATGTCTCATGAAGGGTTCTGTAACCGAATGCTCAGCTTATGTATATTCTGTAACGGAAACCATACCGTATAAACTCGGGTTGTCGTCTTATCCTCGTCCCAGCTGAAACTCGTCGGGATAATGATGATGGGGATATCTGACGCCGCTTCCTCTTCCTTTCCTTCTTCTCCTCCTCCTCTTCTCATCTGCTCCCCGTTCCTCTTCCTCTTCGCCTCCTCCTCGTCCTTCTTCTTCCTCTGGTCCTCCTCCTGCTCCTTCTTCTTCCTCTGCTCCTTCTTCCTCTTCGCCTCCTCCTCCTCCTTCTTCTTCCTCTGGTCCTCCTCTGCTCCTTCTTATTCCTCTTCTCCTTGTTCCTCTCCCTCCTTCTTCTTCCTCTGGTCCTTCTCCTCTTCTCCTCTGCTCCTCCTCGTTCCTCTTCCTCTCTGCCTCCTCCTCCTCCTCCTTCTTCTCCTCTTCGTCTCCTCCTCCTCCTCCTCTTCCTCTCCGCCTCCTCCTCCTCCTTCTTCTTCCCTGCTCCTCGTTCCTCTTCCACTTCGCCTCCTCCTCCTCCTTCTTCTTCCTCTGGTCCTCCTCCTGCTCCTTCTTCTTCCTCTGCTCCTCGTTCCTCTTCCTCTCTGCCTCCTCCTCCTCCTTCTTCTTCCTCTTCGCGTCCTCCTCCTGCTCCTTCTTCTTCCTCTACTCCTCGTTCCTCTTCCTCTCCTCCGCCTCCTCCTTCTTCTTCCTCTTCGCGTCCTCCTCCTCCTCCCTCTTCCTCTCCGCCTCCTCTCCTTCTTCTTCCTCCTCTTCGCTTCCTCTCCTCCTCCTCCGTCTTCTTCTTCCTCTTCGCGTCCTCCTCCTCCTCCCTCTTCCTCTCCGCCTCCTCCTCCTCCTTCTTCCTCTTCGCTTCCTCCTCCTCCTCCTCCTTCTCTTCCTCTGCTCTTCATCCACCTTCCCCTTCTTCTTCGCCTCTCTTTTTATTCTTCTCGTCCCCCTCCTCCTTTCGCCCCCTCTTTTTCCCTTCCTTCGCCTCCGGGATGTGCCACTCGGAAAATTCCCGCCGCGACCTTGTGTGGACGGTTCTCCTTGCTGTACTGAGAATATGAAAGTCTGTAAATATCTATGAAAGACTGCTGTAAACGTAAAAAATAATTTCTGTAACTTCGTATACAAAAGACTGTAACAGAGAAGGAATCAAACTGTAAACGTAGACTACATGAGTATTACTAAGTATACGAATGACTGTAAGAGAGAAGGAATTAAACTGTAAATGTAGAAAACATTTTCTGTAACTGAGAAAATGAACACTGTAAGTACACAAAACATTTACCTGGACGTCGGAACTCATCTCTCTGCCACGACTGTGATCGTACTAAAGCTGTTGGGAGCTCCGGTGGCGGTAGGGCTAACATTGCAGATTCTGGATCTGGGGGGGGGGATGTTGCCACTGAGGCTGCCGCTCAAATTGTTCCTCCAGTCTATGTAGCCTTCGGTCCATTGACTGGAGGATATTGTTCTGCCGGTGTAACTGGTCATTCTGCCGCTTTAACTGGTCATTCTGCCGCTGTAATTGGTCCTTCTGTAACTCGATGATAATCCTCTGTTCCTTGGACACTGTTACGATCTCCTGAAGAATGCCTTGTATACAGTTATCTGATGTCGGGGTTTGGGAAGTGGTTGACGTGGATGCCTTCAATCGTCGCGAAGCTGTAGGTCGCTCCTGATTTTCATTATCCTCCAAACAGACCTGAATTAACGCAGGTACAGATATAAGTCATATATGAAGATAACACAGTTCCAGGGGTAAGTGACACTTACATCAGAGCGTCGCAACCCCCATAGTAGGGCGGATAACTCCGGTCCCTTACCCCGGCAATCCCAACAGAAAAATAGGGGATCTCTTTCGGGATGATCTGGTTTCCATCTTAATTGGTGCGTCAAAAACTATGCCTATATCATTAAGAAATAGATAATGCGTATCAGAAACGTATGTAACAGATACATATGTCCTCTGTAAAAGGATTCTACGTGTACTATAATAGATTCATATGTCGTCTGTAATACACACCGTTAGGTACTGTAACAGACGACATCTGTAAACGTATATAACAGATACATATGTCCTCTGTAAAAGGAGTCTTCACATACTGTAATAAACACTCTTTGGTACTGTAACAGACAACTAAGGGTACTGTAACAGTAGATATGAGGTATGTAAAAGCATACTCACACCGAGAGCGGGAACACAACCGGTTAGGAAGATGGTTTTGTTGGAACCAGCTGCTGCTCCGAATGCCTTGACCCCCGATATCAGGTACTCATGGATGGCGGCAGCCCAATTGGCGTTCTTCATCTCATGGAGGTCGTCCAGGTATGGCAGAATGGACAGCAACCCCGACGTCCCACTTGTGGGGAAGAAGAAACAGGAACAAAGAAGTGCAAACCAAAGCTTTACCGAAATCTCAACAGCTAGCTCACCCTCCTGTGGAACATACTCCTTAAGTTTCAAATGGACATTGTCTGTCCATGTTTTTTTTTTTTGCTTCCAAGGATGCGGCGCAAACTAGCTTTTGTCCCTCAGCGTTCAGATTGATAGGTGAACCAATATTGGGTATACCCATAACTGTTGCTAGGTTTGAAGGGCGAAAAGGCAAGCTGCAGGGGCCAATCTTAAAACGTTCTTCTCCATCGAAACGTCTCATAAGATCGACTATGAATGAAATCGGGTAGGTCACCATTTCGCATTTGACATACGCATGAAATGGTGAATTGCTCATTATCTTCAGATGCGCGCTCCTAAAATGCAAATCTTGCATAACCGAATGGTAGAAGGAAAGCGAGCATCGCATATTAAATTCATTCTTTTCTGCAAAGAGAAGATCGGATCTTAAAAAAAAAAAAAACATTCATTCGACAAAGATCGGACTCAGGGAAAGAACAAGTATTACTGTAACGTCGTGTGCTTTTCGGATCCATGTGGATCATGTGTATTGTGGTTGTGGCGGCCGTTGTGAGGCCAATGTGAGTTGGTGGTGTGGAATGTGTGGATGGATGTGTGGTTTGATCAGGTGAAGTGCAGGGTTGGTCCTGGAACCGAATAGGACCAGCTGCAGTTCTGTTGGAGTTGGCGTCCAGATGTGTGGCCGTTTACTCCATGAACTTGGCGGCACAGGATGTGGACGTTTAGGGTGGCGGTTGTGCTTGGCGGCATGGGGGTTGACGCCAACCTGAGAATTCTGCAGGTTATAGGGTCACCCGAGAGCAGGTTTTCACCCTGCTTCTCTCTCCCTCTTGCCCCAACTTCACGCCCCCGTGGTTCTGAAGCTTCCAATAGGTACTGAGGGATGCTGGGAGGATCGTAGAACGCGTGGCGTCGCTGAATCGCGCGAGGAAACGCCGTGGCGTGGTGCAATTCTCGTGGGAGTTCGCGGAGGGTTCGGCGTGAACCGGCAGATTGCGGGAGGTTCTAGCGTGTTCTGAGGTAGGGGACGAACCCTGGTAGCTCCGTAGAAACATTAAAACATGACAAACCTACCTGAATCAGCATGATAATGCGTTTTCGGATCAAGTTGCACCATGCGGGGATAATGGGTGGTTTGAATAAATTAATGAACGAAGCATGCTATAATGGGTTGTTTTGGGTTCTTGCATGTTAAAGGAACTGCTTTTGTATGTTTTTATGTAGTTTGAACGGTTAGAAAACCCGTAGAGCCGGATTAGGGTTTCTGCAGGTTTAAGGCCGGAGAACTTGGCGTCAAGATCGCTTGTCGCCAAGCTCATCAGCCAGCATATCAACGACCAGATCCCTTGTCGTTGACTGCTTGTAAGCGGCAGTCGATCTTGCCGCCTACTGGTTATGAACAGACATGACTAGTTATGGTATTTTATCGGTAATGCATGTGTATTGACACATGAGGTGCACTGAGTGCACATGGTTCCCCGTGTTTAGCAACAAGTATGCATTTAGTTACTTACTTTCGTATTTGCGTGGTGTTCACGCGAGTCGAGTTGGGTTCACGTGTGGTGGACTGTTCTTACTTGTGGTTTTACGTGAGGTTTCACATGGTTTGTGTGTGACGTGCACGTGGTTCTTGTACGTGGCGAGTAGTACGACGCCTACCGTGGTTACCTCTCCAGTTGGGTGCCCCAGGTTCTTTGTGAGCCAGGTTGTTAGCTCGGGGCTTTGTCCCGGTACTTGTGTTGTACCGTCGAGGTCTGTGTCGTCTGACCTGGACACCCTCACTCTTGTGTTTGAGTAGCACGTCCGGCTGAGGGAAAGACGACAATGGGACAGTGGCTGTTGTACTTGTCTTTTAGTCACTTGTAGCGCGCTCGTAGTTGGGGGTACGGACACCAGTAGACGTGTTGGACCCCAGCTAGTCCTTTTCCAGTGCCTCACTCTAGAGTGTTCCGGGCTAGGATCTCTAGAGGTGCCAGGCATGGGCCTGTGACCGTGTGGTCCGCAGGTGGTGGTGTTGGTTGGTCTCCACAGTTGCTTGACCTTTTCATGTGGAGCGGCAGCTGGACCTTTCGTCCGTGGCTGCGAGACTGAGAGGTAGACCTGTGTTAGCTTGTCCGAGTCAGTTACTGGTGTCCGCGAACCAGTTCACGTGACTCGTGTTTGGCTGTCTCTACTTTAGCTTGTACACCTGTATTGGTTTGCCGTTTGTTATTAAAGTGTTTCTCATAGTCAACAGATGGTGAGTACTTTTACAGCTTTAATATCATGTTTAACTGTTCTATAAATTGTTGGTATTATTTACTGCTTTCGTACCTGTGTTTTGGTTTGCTCGGTGTTGGGGGAGTTCCCTACTGAGCCAGTGACTAGCGAGGCTCACCCCTACCCCCACAGGTGAGAGCGAGGAGGACGTTTCACGACCGTCGTCCAGTTCGGAGCCGCGTCGTAGCGGTGCAGGGTCAGTACATCCAGCTGTGTAGTAGCAGCTCCAGCAGTGTAGTGTAGCTAGTTTGTTATTTTCTTCTGTTGTACCTCGGGGTATGCCCCAGGCTCTTGTACTTCTTTTCAGTTTTGTGGAAATTTGGCTATGTAAACTTGTGAATTATATATACAAAATGGTGTGTTCCTTTGTATTTACACGGACTGTGGTTTGGTATCCCTTGCGAGGCTTCGGCCCGTTCGCGGGAGGCGGACTCGGATCAGGCACGTTATCGGTTTAACGGGCTTGGCCGAGCGTTCCGCCACAGTTGGTATCAGAGCAAGGTCCGTGTTATATAAGGAACTAGAAAGATACATAGCCTTATTTCGATCTTTGTACACTGCTGGTAGGACCCTGGCTTTTGATAATTTGTTGTTTGATTTTTTGTTTGGTGTTTTGTTTATGTAGAATTTTTTAATGGCTGATAGAAGATTGGGGTGGTGGAGGAGATGATCCGAGGAAAGCACCCAGCGTATGATAGAAAAATCTGGGAAAGCCTCACGGATATTCGGGCAAGGAGGATCAGCAGGCGCCAGTACCACCGGTTGTAGTGCCACCTGGGATGGAGAGGCTGTACCTGTAGCTCCAGTTCCGCCGAGAGTGGAGGTGCCTTTTGCAGCACCTGTGCCACCACCACCACCAGTGCTGATAGCAGAAGAACCAGTGATGCAGGTGGAAAAGTTTCTGAGATTGCAGCCACCTACCTATTCAGGAGGGCCGAATCCAGATACTGCAGAGCATTGGGTTCATGAGATTGAGAGAGTTTTTGCGACTATGAGGTGTCCGGCAGCGGATAAAGTTGTGTTAGCTACTTACCAGTTGAGGGTTTTGCATTGGAATGGTGGCGACTGAAGATGCAGACCACCTTTGCAGGCAGGACAGAGGAGGCTATTACTTGTCAGAATTTCTCGATGTATTTAACGATACATCTTTCCGATTCAGTACAGCAAGTAAAAAGAGAGCAGTTTCGGACGCTTCAGCAAGGTACTCTTCAGTCTTAGAGTACCAGATGAGGTTTATGTTTATGGCACTTAGCCGATATGCGCCTTATGTAGTTTCAGATAATAATGATGGTTGAGTACTTTATTAGAGGCTGAGAGTGGAATTGCAGGATGCAATAGTGCCTCTTATGTGTAAGACGGTGGAATAAGCAGCTCAGAGGGCAGCTACATTAAGAGGTCATTCGGGACTCGTCAGGTGGGTGATCATTCAGGTAGTTTTCGTCTACCGCAGCATTCATGGTGCAAGTAAGGGTAAAGCACCAGCAGACCTTCTTCATCAGGCTTTGGTAAATGGGGTCAGAAATTAAAAGCCTGCATTTAAGGAAAAGGAAAGGATGGGGAAGGTCGCCCGCAGTTCCAGCAGGGCCGAGTAGGCCTAGAGGTAGAGGAGTCGCAGCAAGTACTGCCAGCCCTGTTACTCCACCGGGATATAGATGTTATAATTGTACCAGCCGGACATTTGATCCGCAATTGTCCCTATCCAAGAGAATATGGGTATGGAAGAGGTGCAGCAGCAGCAGCCTCACAGCCCAGCATTTTCAGCCAGCCACAGTCAGGTCGTGGCAGAGGAGCCCGCAGCAGTGGTGAAGAGGCCGGTTTGGCTATCCCCGAGCCCGGGGCGGAGGCATCGAATATGATATAAGGTACTTTACCTCTTTAGGAATATTCAGCAAGAGTTTTATTTGATTCGGTGCCTCTCATTCTTTTATTTCCGAAGAATTTCTGGATTGTATAGCTCATCCTTTTGAAGAAAAGTCTTGTGAGTTGGTAGTGGAGGTTCCTTCAGGTGAGTTTGCTCACTTCGAGCTATGTAGATGAAGCTCCTGTTATGATTAAGGGAACCAGATGCCGGGTCGGTTGTATGCCCTGCAATTGTCAGATTATGATATTATTTTGGGTATGGATTGGCTTGAGATGTATGGAGTAATGTTAGATTGCATAAAGAAAAGAATCAGGTTTTGTCATCCCAATGGTGCAGTATTTGAATATCAAGGTATGCCTTTTTATACCTTTAAGTTTCTAATTTTTGCAATTAAAGCTAGAAAGTTGATAAATACTGGATGTGTGGCTTACTTAGCCTCGGTAAGTCTGGTAGAAGCTAGTCAGTCAATTGAAGCAGTTCCCGTGGTTAGAGAATTTGCTGATGTTTTTCCCGAAGATTTGCCTGGTTTAGCTCCACACAGAGAGGTGGACTTTACCATTGAGTTGCTGCCAGGTACCATGCCGATTTCTAAAGCTCCTTATCGGATGGCACTAGCAGAACTTAAGGAATTGAAAAAGCAGTTAGAAGAATTGTTGCATAAAGATTTTATTAGGCCGAGTCATTCCCCGTGGGGAGCGCCGGTATTATTTGTGAAAAAAAAAGATGGAAATTTTCGGATGTGTATTGATTATAGAAAGTTGAATGATGTGACCATAAAGAATAAGTACCCGTTGCCAAGGATAGATGATCTGTTTGATCGGTGCAATCAGCAAAGGTATTTTCTAAAATGATTTGAGGTCCGGTACCATCAGTTGAGAATTAAAGAGAGGATATAGATAAAACAACTTTCAGAACCAGATATGGTCACTATGAGTTTGTGGTTATGCCATTTGGGTTAACTAATGCTCCTGCAGGTTTTATGGATCTGATGAATAGAATTTTTCATCCGTATTTGGACCAATTCATTGTGGTCTTTATTGATGATATTCTGATTTATTCAGCATCTGAAGAGGAGCATGCAGCTCATTTGAGGTTTACTCTACAGTTGTTAAGAGATAACCAGTTGTTTGCCAAATTCAGTAAGTATGAATTTTGGCTGAAAGAAATTCAGTTTTTGGGTCATGTTATCTCAGCTAGAGGAGTAGCAGTGGACCCAAGTAAAGTAGAAGCAGTGATGAGATGGGAAGTGCCTAGGACAATAACCGAGATTATAAGTTTTCTGGGATTGGCAGGTTATTATAGGCGCTTTATTCAAGATTTTTCTAAGATTGCAGCACCTATGACTAAATTGACCAGGAAAGGTGTGCCATTTGTGTGGTCCGATGAATGTCAGAAAAGTTTTATGGAATTAGAGAAGAGACTTACCTCAGCACCTATATTGACATTACCGGCAGGGAGTGGTGGTTTTGTGTTGTATACTGATGCTTCAAGAAGAGGTCTTGGAGCAGTGCTTATGCAGCATGGTAAGGTGATAGCGTATGCATCTAGGCAATTGAAGCCAGTAGAGGAAAATTACCCCACTCATGATTTGGAATTGGCAGCAGTTGTGTTTGCCTTGAAAATGTGGAGGCATTATCTGTATGGCGAGAGATTTGAGATCTTTACAGATCATAAAAGCTTGAAGTATATCTTCTCGCAGAAAGATTTGAACCTTCGCCAGCGCAGATGGATTGAATATTTGAAGGATTATGATTTTAGTTTGGCTTACCATCCGGGTAAGGCCAATGTTGTAGCTGATGCCTTGAGCAGAAAGGCATATGTAAGTTTGATGATGATTAAAGAATGGAAATTGTATGAAGAGGTAGTAGAGAACTCATTGTATGTGCCCAGTAGTCAGCGACGGGCAGTACTAGCTGCTAGTGCTGTAGAGCCGTCTTTGTATTGGCAAATTGTTGAAGCTCAGAGAGCAGATGTCAGTTTAGCTGAAATTGTGAAAATGGAAGGAGTTACCATAGATGATAATTGTGTGGCTAGGCTCAGAGGCAGATTATTTGTTCCAGCTGAAAGAGAGGTAAAGCAGCGAGTATTGAAAGAGGCTCATAATTAAGGTACACTATTCATCCGGGTAGTACTAAAATGTACCATGATTTGAGGAAGCATTTTGGTGGCTTCTTATGAAGAAAGAAATAGCAGAATTTGTTTCAAGGTGTGCTATCTGTCAGTAGATTAAAGCAGAGCATCAGAAGCCTGGAGGTTTGTTGAAACCATTGCCTATTCCACAGTGGAAGTGGGATGATATTGCTATGGACTTTGTGGCAGGTTTACCAAGATCGAGTTCATGGCATAATGGAATTTGGGTATTTATTGATAGATTGACCAAGGTGTGCAGACTAGTGGCAGTAAGTATGTCTTGGACAGTGGACAGGTTAGCAAATGTTTATGTTGAAAAGATTATTCCACTGCATGGTATTCCAAAGACAATTGTGTCTGATAGAGATCCAAGATTTACTTCTGGTTTTTGGAGAAGTTTGCAAAGAGTAATTGGTACTGAGCTGAGGTATAGCTCCGCTTATCATCCCCAGACAGATGGTCAGACAGAGAGGACTATCCAGACGATTGAAGATATGTTGCGAGCTTGTTGTTTAGTTTGGGGAGGTAGCTGGGAGCATCATTTGGGAATGATTGAGTTTGCCTACAATAATAGTTATCATTCCAGTCTTGGGATGGCATCGTACGAAGCTTTATATGGAAGGCCATGTAGAACCCATTTGAACTGGCATGAAGTGGGAGAAAGACAATTAGTGGGTCCTGAATTGATTCAGCAAACCACTGAAGTAGTGAAGCTTATAAAAGAAAATTACAGGCAGCTAAAGTAGCAGAAAAGTTATGCAGATGTCCGAAGAAGACCACTTCAATTTGAAGTGGGAGATTTTGTCTTTTTGAAGGTTTCCCCGAGTAAAGGCATTATGAGGTTTGGCAAGACTGAAAAATTGAGTTCAAGGTATGTGGGACCCTTCCAAGTGATTGAAAGAATTGGGGAAACAACTTATAAGCTGGATTTGCCAGCAAATTTGCAGATGTGCATGATATTTTCCATGTTTCTATGTTGAGAAAATGTATTGAAGATCCAGCTCAAATAATCAGATATCAAGGTGGTGACCTGAGGCCGGATATGACTATGCCAGAATACCCAGTTCAGATCACAGATCGAAAGACAAAGAAGCTGAGAAATAAAGAAATTGAGCTAGTTAAAGTGAGATGGGAAAATAGGTTGGGTGGTGAGGATACCTGGGAGTTAGCCAAAGAAATGGCTAAAGGGTATCCCTATCTGTTTGAATAAGTCTTTGTATTTCTTTTTAGATGATAGTGTTTGTAAAGGTGTGTATGCATAAATTGTTTAACTTCGAATTGTGTTATGAATTTCGAGGTCGAAATTTCTTTTAGATGATAGTAATGTAACGTCGTGTGTTTTTTCGGATCCATGCGGATCATGTGTATTGTGGTTGTGCGGCCGTTGTGAGGCCAATGTGAGTTGGTGGTGTGGAATGTGTGGATGTGTGTGGTTTGATCAGGTGAAGTGCAGGGTTGGTCCTGGAACCGAATAGGACCAGCTGTAGTTCTGTTGGAGTTGGCGTCCAGATGTGTGACCGTTTACTCCATGAACTTGGCGGCACAGGATGTGGACGTTTAGGGTGGCGGTTGTGCTTGGCGGCATGGGGGTTGACGCCAACCTGAGAATTCTGCAGGTTATAGGGTCACCCGAGAGCAGGTTTTCACCCTGCTTCTCTCTCCCTCTTGCCCCAACTTCACGCCCCCGTGGTTTGAAGCTTCCAACAGGTACTGAGGGATGCTGGGAGGATCGTAGATGCGTGGCGTCGCTGAATCGCGCGAGGAAACGCCGTGGCGTGGTGCAATTCTCGTGGGAGTTCGCGGAGGGTTCGGCGTGAACCGGCAAGATTGCGGGAGGTTCTAGCGTGTTCTGAGGTAGGGACGAACCCTGTAGCTCCGTAGAAACATTAAAACACGACAACCTACCTGGATCAGCATGATAATGCTTTTCGGATCAAGTTGCACCATGCGGGGATAATGGTGGTTTGAATAAATTAATGAACGAAGCATGCTGTAATGGGTTGTTTTGGGTTCTTGCATGTAAAGGAACTGCTTTTGTATGTTTTTCTGTAGTTTGAATGGTTAGAAAACCCGTAGAGCCGATTAGGGTTTCTACAGGGTTAAGGCCGGAGAACTTGGTGTCAAGATCGCTTGTCGCCAAGCTCATCAGCCATCATATCAACGACCAGATCCCTTGTCGTTGACTGCTTGTAAGCGGCAGTCGATCTTGCCGCCTACTGGTTATGAACAGACATGACTAGTTATGGTATTTTATCGGTAATGCATGTGTATTGACACATGAGGTGCACTGAGTGCACATGGTTCCCGTGTTTAGCATACAAAGTATGCAGTTAGTTACTTACTTTCGTAGTTGCGTGGTGTTCACGCGAGTCGAGTTGGGTTCACGTGTGGTGGACTGTTCTTACTTGTGGTTTACGTGAGGTTTCACGTGGTTTGTGTGTGACATGCACGTGGTTCTGTGTACGTGGCGAGTAGTACGACGCCTACCGTGGTTACCTCTCCAGTTGGGTGCCCCAGGTTCTTTGTGAGCCAGGCTGTTAGCTCGGGGCTTTGTCCCGGTACTTGTGTTGTACCGTCGAGGTCTGTGTCGTTTGACCTGGACACCCTCACTCTTGTGTTTGAGTAGCACGTCCGGCTGAGGGAAAGACGACAATGGGACAATGGCTATTGTACTTGTCTTTTAGTCACTTGTAGCGCGTTCGTAGTTGGGGGTACGAACACCAGTAGACGTACTGGACCCCAGTTAGTCCTTTTCCAGTGTCTCACTCTAGAGTGTTCCGGGCTAGGATCTCTAGAGGTGCCAGGCATGGGCCTGTGACCGTGTGATCCGCAAGTGGTGGTGTTGGTTGGTCTCCACAGTTGCTTGACCTTTTCACGTGGAGCGGCAGCTGGACCTTTCGTCCGTGGCTGCGAGACTGAGAGGTAGACCTGTGTTAGCTTGTCCGAGTCAGTTACTGGTGTCGCGAACCAGTTCACGTGACTCGTGTTTGGCTGTCTCTACTTTAGCTTGTACACCTGTATTGGTTTGCCGTTTAGTTATTAAAGTTGTTTCTCGTAGTCAGCAGACGGTGAGCACTTTTACAGCTTTAATATCCTGTTTAACTGTTCTATAAATTGTTGGTATTATTTACTGCTTTCGTACCTGTGTTTTGGTTTGCTCGGTGTTGGGGGAGTTCCCTATTGAGCCAGTGACTAGCGAGGCTCACCTCTACCCCCACAGGTGAGAGCGAGGAGGACGTTTCACGACCTTCGTCCAGTTCGGAGCCGCGTCATAGCGGTGCGGGTCGGTACATCCAGCTGTGTAGTAGCAGCTCCAGCAGTGTAGTGTAGCTAGTTTGTTTATTTTCTTCTGTTGTACCTCGGGTATGCCCCAGGCTCTGTACTTCTTTTCAGTTTTGTGGAAATTGGCTATGTAAACTTGTGAATTATATATATAAATGGTGTGTTCCTTTGTGTTTACACGGACTGTGGTTTGGTATCCCTTGCGAGGCTTCGGCCCGTTCGCGGGAGGCGGACTCGGATCAGGCACGTTATCGGTTTAACGGATTGGCCGAGCGTTCCGCCACAATTACTATTTCGCACAACTGCGAGGCTGGTTTCTTCAACTTCCATGGCCATCAACGTTTGTTGCGCCGCATCCGCCGTAATGCTCTCATCTCAGCGCTCGTAGGAGATCGACGGCTTGCCATCTTTAGAGGGGGGAGAGAGATGCTTCGGCTGGAGATGTAACTGAAGAATGGGAAACTGTAACAGAGAAGAGGGCTGGTGCAGGAAGGGCGGTGCATGTGTATGGGGAACCAAAAATGCATGATATATGAATGGGTGGACTCGACGTGATGGCGGTGCACTGCAATGATGAACATCGGGCGGCTGAAAATAATGGGTACTCCCGACGATGGGACGTGCAAGCTATCACAACCGTTCGTATAGAGCTTTCCCGCCATAGCAATACGCACTCCCGCCAATTTGACCCCCAGTCCTGGCAACTCATACATGCTATTTACGAACATTGCGCGCCACATTTCTTCGTCTTCCTCATCCTCTGCGACCCAATGGAGCAGCTCTTTGGAAGATGTTCATTTGGAGATCAAAGTTTCGTTCTTTTCATCGAGAGGGACATGGATTGGCGGCATTGCTGTTAGGAGTTTCCGAAAGGTTGGGTGCAAACATGCAGGAGAACGTGCTGAAGTATCTTCTTCCCACGGATACAACGTTGAACAGGTCTACTTGACGATGGGGATGTCCAAGCTATGTTTGATCTTCACAAGTGTCAAGGAACATCATTCATAAATCTAGTCATTCATGCGGTGGACAATCGTTGCCTCGTACACATGCTAGTCGTCAGTCAGGTGATCCGCAACCACTTGACAGGTATGTACCCCATGCATTCTTCACCAACCTTCATGTTATCATGCATTCTTCACCAACCTTCATGTTATCCCATGCATTCTTCAAAAGCCTTCAACTTATCCCGTGCATCATGTACTATGTATGTACATTATTTACAGAAGTACTTCAAACACGCATGGCGCTTCTTTGGAAACCACAGAAACTATCCTGCTTACCAGGAAGCAGTTTGGAGTTGTACGACCGAGGACACGGAGCAGAAGGTGTACTACCAGTCTTGACGTAATATTCCGTAGATAGAATACACTCAGTAGGACAAGTCTTCATAAGCAAAGAGCTATAGCAGATGGAACTGACAAATTACGTGATCGCACGAGGATTTAATTGGAAATATTTGAAGAATGACTCAGTACGATTAACTGTACGTTGCAATGTCTCTGTTGCCCGTGGCGCCTTCATGCGTCCGTCGTTCGTGAAGGTCCACAATTTGCAATCAAGAGTCTCAACAACATACACAGCTGTGGATGTGACATTATGAGCGACGGACATCCACGGACATCTAAGAAGTGGGTAGCAAATGCTGTGATGGGGAAACTAGTTGATAAACCCACCTACAGAGCAAGTGAAATGATGACAGACATCCGTCGGGAATACGGTATCTCCATCCCTTATCATCAGGTATGCCATGATTTTATCATACGGTACCTCTACTGTAATGTATAGATCCTTAACTGTAAGACTCTGACCCTTGTTATGTGACAACTGTAATATATATTGTAAGGGTCTGTATTGTAATAACTGTAATCACTTCGACGTATACTGTAACAATACATGCAGGCCACTGTAATGTATAAGGACAAGTACTGTATGCCATGATTTTAATTCATTTTACATCACGACCTCTACGATAACTGTAATCATATACTGTAAGGGTCTGTATTGTAACAAGTGTAATCATTTCAGCGTATACTGTAACAATATAAGCGGGGCACTGTAAGGTACAAGGACAAGTACTGTAACGATCTAACATACCATGTATCATCATATCAATAGGCATGGTGGGGCAAAGAGGTTGCTGTCAGTTCTCTATACGATGATTTCAGAACACTATCATATGTTGAACTGGTACAGCGAACGTGCATTACAGTCAAATCCGGGATCGATTTTGTCTCTGAAGTGGATCCGAGACTCAACGTTTCAAACGCTTTTTCATATGCTTCCAGGCATCTGCATATGGTTTCGAAGTTGGTTGCCGACCTATGATCTTTTTGGACGGAACTCATATCAAACATCATAGAGTACAAGGGGTTATACTTGCAGCAAGTGCCTTAAACGGTAACAACGAGCTGTTCACTGTAGCGTACTCCATCGCAGATTCGAAAACATATGACAACTGGGTCTGGTTTCTACAAAATTTGAAAAAGGCATTACTCTCAGATAGAAGATCGCACGTTCCTATCAGACAGGGGGAAAGGTTTGAAGGAAGCGATTCCTGACATATTCCCAAATGATCATCACGGCTACTGTTTCCAGCACATCATGTAGAACTTCAACGACCAATGTGTAGGGAAATATACCGCCCCTTTCAAGAAATTACTTAGAAAAATTCTAGAGCGCATTGCGTATGCTGTTACTGAACAAGAGTTCCAAGACGCAATGATGGCAATGGAGCTTAACTCTACTGATGCGAAAGAATGGGTGCTCCGAAATGATGTCGACCATTGGTCCTATGCTCGTTTCCCGGACAAAGTTCGATATTACATACACACGATATGTTTTCATCATTCCGCCATTTAGGTTCTTACAGTTAGGCATTCCATGTCTTATAGTAGCAAACATACATTGTTACAATAACTGTCATCTTACAGTTACAGATATACATTATTACAGAGAGTGTTATATATGGTTACAGTATGTAGTGGAAATTTGTTACAGATGTTTGATGATAACCGGATCGATCTTTACAATTCATAACAGGTTTGGCGAGTTATACTCTAATTTGGCGGAGTCATTCAACAATTGGATACATGATGCGCGAAGTCTACCAATACTCCAGATGGTTGACAAAATTAGAGTGCAAATGATGGAAATGGCTGCAAAGAGGAAAATCGATGCAGCCTTGTGGGATACACCATATTGTCCTAAATATAAAAAAAATCGAAAAAAACATTCAAGAAAGGAGAAGCTTAGGAATCCGTCGTTCAGACGGAATCAAATTTGAGTTATTGAAAGTATGAAGACGTACGCCATATACATCCATGAACAAACATGCTCCTTGGGACACTGGCAACTTGTCAAGATTCCTTGCAAGCATACGTGCGCAGCAATGGCAGTAACAAGGAGGCCGTTACTCAATATGTTTCAGCATTTTACAGCACAGAAGTGTACATGGCTGCATACGAAAGAAACATTCAACCTATCCCAACATTTGACATGTCGGATCCGCCTCAACCATCAGATGTTCTCATCAAGCCACCGACAACTAAAAGTTGTTAGGAAGACCGAGAAAGAGGAGAATACATTCAAGAGGAGAAGTAGATCATGCATATATTTGTTCTAGGTGCAAGCAGATAGGTCATAACCGAA
This sequence comes from Colocasia esculenta, assembly GCA_014218235.1. NCBI lineage: Eukaryota > Viridiplantae > Streptophyta > Magnoliopsida > Alismatales > Araceae > Colocasia > Colocasia esculenta. Next base: position 170,730,694 of record CM024760.1, read on the forward strand.
GAACTTGTAGCAACCCACCCACATCCTGACGGATTTTAAATGTTGTATTATTTACAACAGAAGGTCGTCCTGATATTCCAATATACAGTGTATGTAATACATTATTGCAGTCTACGCACTACACTGTTACAATTCCCTACTATGCTATTACAGTTTCAATAATACACTTGCACAGTTCGCGCACTTACAATACGTTTTGTTGTACAGTGTACGTAATGAAGTGTTACAGTTTAACTCTAATACTCTTACAGTTGACCTGTGTACCGTCGAGCCGGGGTGACGGTGGCACCGGTGAGGCAGGTGCCTTGCCATCCCTCGGGGGAGCACAGTTAGATGAAGACATCTGCGAATAAAGAGGAAGAAGACGAGCAAGAAAGATAGGAGGAAAGAGCATTGTCTCCTCACGATTTCTGTTACAGTATATGTATAAGATGTTGCAGTTTAAACACTAACCTCTTACATTTTCAGCACTACACTCTTAAAGTTCGCGCATTACACTCTTACAGTTCGAGCACTTACGTATTATGTTACATTATACGTAATAAAATGTTACAGTTTAAGTACTAGACTGTTACAGTTCGAGCACTACAGTGTACCTTAAAGAACAGTCCTGTTACAGTTTGAGCACTACACTCTTACAGTTCAAGCACTACAGTCTAACATACAGTTTTACATTATACATTATAATCTGTTACAGTCGTTGGTCATGTTGATTAAGTATATATAAGGGGATGTTACAGTGTGTTATTGGTACATGTTGAGTTTGCATGATACAGAGCACATACACAAGCACACAGAAGACTGCATCAAACGAAAATGCTTATCATAAACAAGTCATGTTACAATAACTCTCTACTCCTACTCTACCGACCACTCGGTAGAGCACGGAGGGGAGGAGGCGGAACGGTCAGGAGAGGGATGGGAGGAAGGGGAGGAAGGGGAGGTGCCAGAACGGTCAGGGGAGGAAGGGGAGGAAGGGATGTGTTCTACCCTAGCGCCGATGTCTGGGAGGATGTTATTGAGGCCCTTGTCGCCGTAATTCCGGGAGGCTTTCTATAAAGCCATCTTCCAGCCATCGTAAAAACTGTCCCAGTAGACGGGGCTGAAGGTAGACTGTCGCAACGGGGGAGCCGGGGGCGACGGTGGAACCGGTGAGGCAGGTGCCTTGCCATCCCTCTGGGGAGTACGGTTAGATGAAGACATCTGCAAATAAAGAGGAAGAAGACGAGTAAGAAAGATAGGAAGAACAAGAGCGTTAGAAGCTTGTGAAGGATAAGTATGCGGCCCTGTGTTCCTTTTATAGTTGTGAAGAACGCTTCATGGGCCTTCGAAAGGAGCTGTGTAAGTGATGTCAATGGTTGCTGTATCAGTTCTTGGCACGTTATGTAAGAGTAACTTCCCATCGATTACAGTTTACGGGCCTTGGAAAGGATCTAAGCGTCAGCGTCGTTTGGGGAAGAGGCGATGAGAAGGACGGAAGGGTAAGACGGGAATGGGAAAAAGAGACGGAAGCAAAGGAGACGGAAACCGTGCGTGGAGGGTCGTAAATGGTGACGTGTGAAAAGCAGGGACTGGAAATTAAATCAAACGAAAAGGAGGGACTTTACATTTACCAGTATTCTGACAGGGACGAGGAAAAAAGTACCAACCTCTGACAGGGACCCCTAATTAATTTCCCCTTATTTTTTTCACTTTAATGCCTCTAATCAGATTCACTCTCCTAGGCTCTCCTCCGCATCACACTTTTTGGTTGGCTCTTTGGTGGGCCCCACTTGACGCCACATGCATCGACGAGGCGGCTTACAAGATCCTCCCAAATGCGAGAATTTGGATCGTCGATTTTAGAGTGGTTTTAAAAACAGAAAGGACAGTGGGCTCGCTCGGATCAGATCAAAACTCCCCGTATATCCAGGATGGTGTGGCGTCCCCTTTTTTGCAGAAAAGTTCCTTGCCGACAGGGACGTACGTCCAGCCAATGGGAGAGCGGTTTGCCATGGATAATTGTGGCACCATCCCCTCCATAGGATAAAACTAGATATCTGCTCTCTGGCTATTGTCTGTTAAAATAAGTCGCGGGGTCTCGAAGTAATGGAAATAGCTCCTCTACCCCTAGTCTTATTGTAACGTCCCGACGCCGAATATCAGAGCGATAAATAGTTAAATAAATAGTATAGAGCGAGAAGTAGACATCAAAGCATTGCACAAATTAGAATAACGTCAAATGAATCACCTTTATTGATAATTCCACTAATTCTATTACATTCACTAATTCAAAGTCAAAACTATGGGCCTAGAGTACTTTATTTAAAACAAAACAACTAAAATATCTAACTAGCTACTAAAAGCGTTGGTTGACGAACGACTGTCACACTTGCTCTTCTTCTTCGTGCGTGTGGTAGTCCTCCATCAAACTCACCTGAAACACATGAAATAAATAGCGCAAGATGAGCGATAATCGCCAATAGGACTTAATATCTCGTATAACATGCATGCTTTAAATGTCTTGTAAGGCAAGGTACTAGATAGAACGATCAAGTATAGTCACGAGAGTAATGTCACATGATAGCAAGAGAACAATAGTATTTTCACATGAAAATAGCACAATAAGTATGATATTGGATTGGCCATATAACGAGATAGCATGTATGGTTGCACAAAAAGTGTACTAGTCACGATAGCACGTTGGTTGATATTCTTTCAACCGCAAGAACATAGTACTTTGATTGATTGTCTTCAACTAAATCTTGATAGTATGGCACTTGGGTGTTATGTCGTACACCCTGATCATTAAACCCCTGCGAGTAAATAGCCTTTCAAGCGCTCCTCCCAGGACCAGATCGGACCCTTTATAATGTTGTCTGGCATGATTATGCTTGGTATCTTAGACAATCAAATGATGGTCAAATAGAGTACCTAGAAAAGATGAGAGTAATTGAAGAATAGATGAGAGTATTGAGATATCGTGAATAGAGGAGAGTGTAAAGAGAGTGGATGAGAATGAGGGTCACATTCGCAAATCAACGTTAAACAAGAAATTAGGCTTAATTATCTCCCATCAAGTATTTGGCTCTAGCTTTTAGACCCATTAGTTCATACATAGACTATTTATGTAAACCCATAACTTATTTTTACTTAATGAATTTTAATTATTCACCTTTTCTTTTTATTTAATTTATTTGTCAATTTGAAAATTTAGAGTTGCTACATTTATAGATTACCACAACAAGGCGGTAACAGTTCGGATACGGAGCAGTTCATGTTACTAACTCTAGTTTTGTTCGTTTGACCCAACTTCTTTCCGTACTTACGTTATGCCTCACTAATCTTTATATTTTGTATATGATTTTAATCAACACTACCCACACAAAAATCATTGCGCATTTGCCGGGTTGAAAATCTGTCACTTTAAAATGCAACTAATATTAATAGTCACTTTAGTAGGTGATTTACTACTGGCCGGCGGACGTAAGAATTTTATCCAGTAGAGTCATTCTACTAATTTAGTCGGGTCACTCATTTTATAAAAAATTAAAATCAAGTCAATTTAATAGAAATGTTTACACTCATCAATAAAAATTAAAAAATCTAGTGGGGTCTTAAGACCCCACTGGTTGTATGTTAGATCTGCCTATGCCATTGGATAAAGAGAAGATAATTTGGGGTTAGTAGCTAACTGGATTTGAATTGGTGATATGAGCTAACTTAAGATTAAGGGGTTAACTCAGGCTTATCCACTTTGTCCACGGTTGGGACAAGAAACATAGCACAAGATAAGTTAGGTTTTTTTTTTTTTTTTAAACACAATTCCATTACCTGTCTCATGAAATATACATTTTTTTTTATTTTTTGCAAGGATAATTATATTTACCTCCCATTTTAAAAAACAAAAATAGGCAAAAATATACCCAGTCCATTTTTGTTTCCAAAATAAGATGGACTAGCTTTTAAAGGGTACAAGTACAAAAAATGGTTAGTAAAATACGTGGCACTTACACTTTTGACTATCTAACATTTAAAATTTCTCAACCTGAAGATTATAACACAGCAAAAATAAAAAAAGGTATTTAAAAAAAGATTATGTTAATTAAATTTGAGGTTCATATCCATATATTCTTCTATTAGCTTATTTTGTAAACCTTTTTTTTTTCAGAAATACAGTCCAGGTGCAAAGAGGCTTTTTTTTTGTTGCCTGAGCTCATTGAAGAGTATAATGACAAATATGCCAACTTTAGGAGTATTGCATGCAATAGCAGACTTGGGAGATATCTTGGCCGAAAGGTGGGATTCGTTACTGTGTCCGTTATCCAACATCCTGGCCGTCTAAATATGGAAAGCCGTTCAAATTTTCTAAAACCCTCCACCGTTGGATTTTTTTCCTCCTTTTTATGGAGATAGAACTATAGAAGGAGTCGAAGGGTAAACGGCTCTCCGATTCGTGCTCGTATTAGAGAGAGAGAGAGAAGAGAGAGGAGAGAGAATAGAGAGAGGAAGAGAGAGGTATAGAGAGAGAGAGAGGAGAGATAGCGATAGAGAGAGGGAGAGCGAGGACGTGGTGTGGGGGCGGTGGTGGGCGAGGGGAGCGCGCAGGGGGGGATTGGTTTGTATGGACGTCCTCTCTCCTCTCGCTCCGCCCTCTCGCCACCGTCGCGAAACGGACGGCCGACGTCCCGCCGCCCCCGCTGCCGTCGCCTCCTTGTGGACGCCGATCCCGGTCTCGGGGACCCGCTCCCAGTGACGATTGCTAGCTCCGTCGGTGGAGGCGGGGAGGGGGCCGCTCCGGCCCAGCGGTGGTGGTGCTGCCCGTTCGTGAGGGGGGGAGGGCCGGTCGAGGAGGGGGTGGAGATGAAGGGGCTTTTCAAGTCGAAGTTGCGGACGCCAATTGAAATGGTGCGGCTGTCGCGGGAGATTCTTATATCCATCGACCTCAACCGGAACACCCGCGATGCGAAGCGTGAGGAGAAGGTCGGTGTCTGCTCCTTGGTTCTCTGTGGTATCTGTGCGTGGTTCAGGTGTTTTTTTTCCCTTCTTTTCTCCTCTTCTCTTTTTAGATAATCTGATCGCCGTAGTGGCGTCGCCTTTTGCCTTTTGGTTGTTGCCTTAGGAGACCTAGGCCATGAATGGAGCAATTCGGTGTTGAATTGTAGATAAATGTTAGGATACGCGGCCTAACATCACATTGATCTTTATGCTTGGATGGGGAAATAGAGAGAGTGGTTTTGGAATGCCATTATTTGGAGATGAGTGATGAAAAGTAAAACTAGAAGGTGAATTTAATTGGGCCGAGAGGATGAGTTCCGACTTGTAAGAATTATTGCGGCAGCTTTAACCTCTTAACCAAAAGGAATTCAGTTTTGATCTTTAACAGTTCACGTGCTTTCCTGATGATAATAGACAAAATGGCTATTTTCCTAGACTTCATTGATCACCTTGGCTTGCACAGGGTAGAACATCAGGAGGGGAGAGCCCCTTTTACACCCCCCCCCTTTGTGTTGTTTCTTGTCACACCTCAAATATATGTAGAGGAACTTCGGAGCAGTGTCATCGATATCTTATATATGCAGTAATTTTATTTTAATTTTAAACAGGTGGCAACCCTCTATTGTGATCTGGCATGTACCGTTTCCCAACGGGATAGGAGTATTTAGGCCACCTGATGTTAGAGTAAATGATTGTTTTCAAGGCGTCACCTAGGAGACAAGCCGTTGGATGACAACCAAGGCGCATTGGTGCTTAGGTGAGCAGGTCAATTAAAGCGCTTGCCTAGGGCTCCTTGGTGTGCCTTGCCTGCCTCGTGCCAACCCAGGTTACATTGGTGTCAAGTCACCCTGCCTTGTTTGGCATTGGCATGTGGTTTTTGTGTTTTGCTAAAATTTTAGTGGTTTCCTTGTAAAATGTAAAACCACCAAACTAGTAGTTCTGGCATCTGTGTGCTAAATATTTGTTACTAGCACTTGTATTCATTGAAGATAGAATATACATGGTAGAAAATATAGGCTCATGGGTCCTTTGTTACATAAACTAGGCTTTGCTAGGTGCCTTGCCTTGTTGCCTAAGTAATAAGGCAGTGGGCCACTGCCTTGAGCACCTAGGTTGCCTTAACAACCATGGTAAGAATATTAGGATACTTTTTACTCTTTAGGTGAAGATGAAAGTTCTTTGATGTGTTTGGACTAAATATCTGCAGTCTACTAGGAGAATGTCATTCCGTTTCTTAAAGGTATTTAAAACAAGGTTAGAAACTCTTCTTTTACTCATTATGAGGAACTGAGCTATTTAAATGTATTTAAATGAGGTGAGAAACTCCTTTTATACCTTGCTATGAGGCAACTGGGTTATGTGTTCTAGAAGGGGACTCAACAATGGGGAAGATATATGCAAGGGAGAGCTTCTAAGAGCCATTTTTCCTTGATGAAATGAACAGGATGAAGTCTCCCCACTTGCTATATTTGCAAGCCATGTGAAGCTTAGGATGCAAATTGGTTGGCCGAACATGGATCCAAACGTGACATCTATGGGCCAAACTATGGGTATTGAGGACATTGTTGTCCTCTCATGATTACTTATAAATACATTAGCCAACTTACAACATCTGGTGCCATTTCCACAAATGTTTTGCACCTTGTTCCTTCTGTAGATTTAAAATCCCTACTCTTTTTTGTCTTTTTTCGGGAACATCACAAGCATCTTACTGTATGTCACATAAACATAATGCTTTATATCAGAACATGGAAAAATGGAGTAGCAAATGTACATTATTTTAACATGGTACCATTTCTCCAAATGTCTTCATGTCTGCACTTTTAGGATCCATACTTCTATTTTCTCTTTTTAGGAAACATGAGGAGGAGCTTTCTGCATATTACAAAACATAATGTTTTGCATCAGGAGGTAGAAAAATGCATTAGCTGACACAATCCTTTTCATTGTTTTAATTTGGCACCATTTCTCCAAATGTTTTGCATGATGATACTTTTGCAGATTTGAAATCTCTACTTTTGTCATCTTCTTTTAGGAAACATGACAAGGAGCTCTATACATATCAGCAAACATGATGTTCTAAATCAATTATGTTCTGATGTAATACTTTTCTTTCAAGACAATTTGCTAAACATGTGGAGTATGTAAGCGTTTTATGTATTTCCTGCTTTATGCAAATTTATATCCCATAAATGTGGCTAGTGTGCCACAGTTCCCCATCCTTTCTCAAGGGTGTCTTTTTGGGTCTATTTCTTGTATATGAAGTAGTTGTTGCCATCTGCTTGTTAGATAATACCTTTGTCCTCCACTGAAAACTTGTAATTGGAGGCAATACTAAAATACATCACATAGAATTTGTTCTTCTGGGTGTGGAATCTCTCTTTTTGTAAAGTTGCATATGCAAACAATTCAATCTGCAGTTTTGCTTGGTGTAGGTATTCATGTGTTTTATGATATGCAGTTGGCAGAATTAAATAAAGTCATCAGGGAAATGAAACAAACACTCTATGGCTACGGTGACATGGAGCCTGTTGGTGAATTATGTGGACAGTTGACTCAGGAATTTTTTAAAGAGAACACTATGCGTCTTCTGGTTGTTTGTCTTCCCAAATTAAACTTAGAGGTAAGCACATTGGATATACTAGTGGTACTATCCACTTTTCAGAAAAAAGGGCATTGGTTACACATGAATTTTATAGAGATATTTCTTTCAGAATTTCATCATCATGAACATGAAGAATACCATCTACAATTCATGTTTTTGTATAGAGGCAGGAGTTGTTTTTTGGAGTATACCATTTAGACTTGCATATTCTTCCTTTTAATACAATTGTGGTGCTATCCACTTTCCCCCAAAAAAAGAAACATCATGAACATGATAATCAAATCTCCCATAAATTTTGGGGTCAGATAGGACATTGAAGACAGAATTCCAAATGTTGAATAGTTTTCCTGGCCGGGTGTTCACCTAATAAATCTTCCTATTTGTTCAGCCAGAATATTGGTAGATGCTAATTCCATAGGCAGGGGAGGCTGTGTCTAGAAGGTGCCAAAGTCTATTACTTGTCTTTCAATATAATCAAAATCTTAAAGAAATCCTTCTCTTATACAGTCTGTTGACCTTTTATTATCTTGGTTCTGACTTTTCCTCCTAGCATTATGTTCTGGTTCGTCCCTAGTCACCATTGTATGTGCAACAGAAAGAAAAAACTTTCAGATACCAGTAGTCCTGGGTTCATTTAAAAAAGTATGGTATAGTAAATAAATAAAACATGGTAGCACATAGAGTTTTAGTCAGCTAAAGGGGAGACAACAGAGCTGTGAAACAAGTAACTATGTAAAGTGACCTTGGTGTTTGTCTTGGAATCTAGTATACTTCTCATGCCATCAAAATTTGGGCCACATCTTCCTTCAGAAGTAAATCATTTGGAATTAATTACATATATTTTAATGGAATACATTGAAATATTGAATTAATGCATGTACCCTTAAAATCGTTACCTCATCAATATACCCTGTCTTTGAACTTCTTACATCATAAATACCCCTGCCTAGGCTCCACTTTCACCAGTTGAACCCAACCGTGGTTGGGTTAAGGGGGTGGAAATGACTAACTTGCCTTCAACATAAAATCCCCAACCCAACACCCTCCCTCAACCAATATACCCCTTTCCTACACCTGTAAGGTTATTTTTGTCTATTCAACTCTATTTAATAATTTCATCCATGATTTAAGGGAATATTCTAACTTTCTCATGTCAAGTTAACCCAATAGATATAACCAATGCATTTTTATCAAATATGGGGTATATTTGATGACGTCAAGATTTTAGGGGCATACAAGAGAATAAAATAATTTTCATGGGTATACACATAATTAACTCAATAATCATCATCATCATCAGAGCCCTATCCCATTATTTGTGGTCAGCTACATGAATCCTTTTCCGTCAAAGATTTCTATCAAATGCTATATTCGTGTTTAAACTCAAGAAGTTTAAGTCCTTCCTAATAACATCACACCATCTCATTTTGGGCCTTCTTCTAGCTCTTTTGCTGACATCTACTAAGATTTGGTCATATCTTTTAATCGGTGCCGAGTGAGGTCGACGGTACACGTGTCCAAACTATCTAAGTTTATTTTCTCTCAATTTTCTATTAATTAGAGCTATCTCCAAATCCTTATGGAAGTGCTCATTCTTAATTTTATATTTCTTTAGTCTTACCACATATCTATCTCAACATCCTGCTACACACATTTTGTTAACGTGTTTCCTTCGCACTGCCTAACACTCGGTACCATATAATAAAACAGACATCATTGCCGTTCTATAAAACTTTCCTTTAAGTTTCAATGGTATATGACGATCGCAAAAGACTTTTGATGTACTACATTTTAGTCGGTCTGCCTTAATCTTGTGTGCCACATCGTCATAAATCTCCCCATTCTCTTAGATGATAGACTCTAAACATCGAAAACTACTACTCTTAGGAATTTCTTATCTATTAATATCTTTCTGTGACACTCTCTCATTACGATAATTACAATTTATAAACTTTGACTTACTCCTATTGATTTTAAAACCTTTGGACTCCAAGGTATGCCTCCAACTTTCTAGTTTAACATAATAACATTTAAACCATCAATACTCTCATCAATTAAGACAATATTATCCACAAATAACATACGTCAAGGAATATCATCATGCAATTATTTTGTTACTCATCTATAACCAGAGCAAAGAGATACGAACTTAGAGCAGAACCTTGATGCAAACCTATAGTGACAGGAAATTCACAAGTCTCTTCAGCAATAGTTCTCACACTAGTAGTATGACCCTCGTATATATCCTGAATCAAGTCAACATATCCTTGAGAGAATCCTTTCTTTGTTAATATCCATCAAATCAAATCTCTTGGTATTTGATCATGCACCTTCTCTAAATCAATAAAAAACCATATATAAATATCTTCTCATCTCTCTATGCTTCTCTATTAACTGTCGTAATAAGAAAATAACTTCTATGGTAGATCCAGGGGATCAAAAATCGTCCGGATTAGGATTGGATCGGCCGATTCGGATCGGTTTTGGGTTGACCGATCTGATCCGGGGTAACCTTGCCAAGGGCTGAGTCCAGGCCAATTCCAGGTTGAGTCCAGGCCGAGTCCACTCTGATTTCAGGCCTTATTATCTGAACATCTTTCATTTACTTAAGATATTACATGTAAATAAAGAAGTACCCCCCATTTGAATCCAATAAAAATATCAAAAAAATCATATCTCTTACCAATAAAAAGTCAACTCTCCCATCCAAGAAGAAAATCGCGATTTTGGTGATTCTATCAAAATAACGTCTTTCTAATTCCTCATAATTTGGTCTATCTAAAAATTTCATAATTCAAATAAACCTAATAGAATACTAAAAATTCAAAGTTCGGTGAAAAAAGTCAAACGTGCATCTGACTTCTCCAAGAGAGCCACTCTCCTACTGACAACAACTAAGTCCTGGTCAGTAGGACTGTAGGAGAGTGACTCCCTTGGAGAAGTCACATGCATGTTTGACGTTTTTCACTGGACTTTGAATTTTTAGTGATCTATTGGGTTTATTTGAATTATGAAAATTTTAGATTGGTCAAATTATGAGAGATTAAAAAGACGCTATTTTGATGGAATCACCAAAATCACGATTTTCTTCTTGGATGGAAGAGTTGACTTTTTATTGGTAAGAGAGATGATTTTTTTTGATATTTTTATTGGATTCAAATGGGGGGTACTTTCTTATTTACATGTAATATCTTAAGTAACATTTACTTGAAAGATGTTCAGGTAAATAAGATATTGTACATTAGTATACACTTCACACCTGTATAAGGGGTTGATCCAGTCATCCAGCCACTTCTGGCTCAGCCAGGATCGGCCCAGATCGGCTGATTGGATCGGTTTTTGGCTGGCCGATCCGGCCCTGATCCCTTGTTCTTGAACCTTGGGTAGATCTACTTGGCATCAAACTAAACTGATTTTCTAATACACTAGTCATACATCGCATTCGATTCTCGATTACTCTTTCCCTTAATTCCATAATAATTATTGCAGTTTTGAATATCTCCTTTGTTTTTATAGAAAAGAACTACAACACTTTGTCTCCATTCTTTTGACATTCGTCGTTTTTTCAAAATTTTATTGAAAAGTTTAGTTAACCACTTAATACCAATATCTCCTAAGTATTTCCACACTTCAATAGGTATGCCATATGATCCTAAGGCTTTGCCCAGTTTTATTTTTCTTAAAGCATCTCCCACTTCTGACATCTTAATACGCTTGAAATATTGATATTTATCAAATTTTGTTGACTTTTGGTTCTCTTCTAAAGAGATATCCTTAAAACAATCTCCATTAAGTAATTTTTGAAAATACCTACACCATCTCTCTTTAACCTCTAGGTTCTTAACTAAAACCCTTTGATCTTCAACCTTAATGTAACGAACATGATCTAGATCTCTACTTTTCTTTTCTCTTAATCTAGCAAGTTTAAATATGTCCTTTTCTCCCTCTCGGGTTCCTAATTTATTATATAAATCTTCAATGATCAGAATTCATATAAGAATTTGACATTATTTTTACTGTTGGCTGTCAACCTAAAGCAAACCCTCCTCCTTTCTCACCCAGGCTTGGGAGCGGCTATGGTGGAGTTACATATTAACTCAATCATTTATATAATATGATATTTGACAATATAATTTAGAATTATCAACGAGGCTTAACTTTCCCTATTGTGGTTCGTCTATGCTGGGTCCTTCACTTGGATATTTTCATTCAATTTAGTACATCTTGATTTGGTGTGTTGATGCATCCATTATCAGCTGTCCCTTTCTTTTGGTTTATCTTTTTCCTATAATGGCTTGTGATAATGAGGAAATTCTGTTGTAGGCTCGTAAAGATGTCACCCAAATTGTTGCAAATTTGCAAAGGCAACAGGTCCATTCACGGCTGATTGCTTCTGACTACTTGGAAGCTAATAAAGATCTGATGGATCTTTTGGTGACTGGGTGAGTGATAGTTCTGGTTCTACAGAATACATTGGCTTTGTATGCTGGATTATGTTTTCTCCCGGACGATTATTGTGTTTGACACCAAAATTTTTATGTCTACTTTGTTTACTCAATTTCTTTGTGATATTTTTTCTAGCTAGCTTTATTGTGTTATTGACCTCCATTTACCTTTTAAATAATCCTTCAACTTTGCAGTTTTTTTTCTATTCATGAGCTTTGTTTTTGTTAAGGATATCCAAGATCCTGTAGATATTTGTTGCTGTGCAAACTGCTGAGATATTTTTCTTTTCTTGCACTTTTCTAATTGAAGGCCGTTATTTAGTTGTTCTTCTTACAATAATAAGCCTAAACACAAATGTCTTTGTAGAATTATTTCCATGTCTTATGTCATAATTCAGAGCAGTTTTATTTATGCTGGTCTCCTAATTGGAATTTACTTTCTGCAGATATGAAGATATGGACATCGCTCTGCATTATGGTGCCATGCTGAGGGACTGCATCCGGCATCAGAGTATAGCAAGGTATGATGGAAGAAATAGAATTCATGTTGGTTGATTGGTTAATTTGTTATCATATTGGTTCTGGAAGTTTCTGTGCTAGCATGTGCTTTCACATTCCTAGAATTTGACTGACAGCAGGAGGGCCTTGCATTCTCTAAATTCCCGTGGTTTTGTTCTCCATACTGTTTTCCACCTGTTTACAAACACATGAAAATGGTAGTTGGAGTTCTGTTTTCTCGAGACACTGGGAATATTTCTTATTTCCCCAGGAATTATTTCTCAACCTCCCCTGGAAATGTCTTCCCAGAATCCCTCTCTTTGCTCCCCACCCCCGATAAACACTGATACATGATTTACACAGGATTTTCCTATAAAATCTGCGGACGCATAGATTTACTTCACTGCATTTCACTTTTTGGTGAAACATTTTCCATGATTTTAAGTTTTGCTGGTGGCTGGATTATGAGAATACAAACCCCCGCCATATCCCAGGGAGCATTTCTCTTGTCTTGGCACCCGATGTATTGGTTATTTGGTTAGAATTTGGAATTGAAAATAGGCTTCCTTTCTTTTTCTGAAGTTACTCATTTCCTGTTTACTCTTTAAACTGGATGAGAACATAAATCAAGGGTAAAGTACATGGCAGAGTTAAAGCAAGCAAAAGGAATAAAAAGATCTTCCTCTTAACCTGAAGGAATGACACATTCTTGCACTGCATAGGATTCTTCATCTTTATTTGCCAAATCCATTTAGTTCATACTAGATACCAATAAGCCACTTTTGGGCCTGTTGACCTAAGAACTAGAGTATTTGGTTGGTAGATTAGTACTGCTTCTATGATTCCTCTTCTGTTTAGCCATTGCCGTTTCATGTACTTCTGCCATTAGTTGTACGACTTTACTCAAGTTCTTCATAAGGAGGGATGTTATTAATCCCACAGCTGATACTTGTGACCCAGTTGATGCCTATATTAGTTCTGGGCCTTTAAATCTAACAATTCAAGTTCTGGTTTGGCAGATTAGTTCAGTAGCATGCCTGATGTTCCTTTCGGCTGATGCCTATAAGGCTCATCTCTTCCATATTTTAGATCACATGGTATGCAACCTTGAAGTGTATTAGTGTTTAGCAGCATTTTGATGTTTTTACTAGACCTTTCTCTGCTCAGTCCCAAGAAAGATACATGCTGAGACAAAGGTTCTTACTTGGGCCTACTGAGATGGGAATTAAGCACTGTTTTCGCCAAGGCAACAAGGCTCTGGCCAACTGCCAAGGGTGAGTGGTCGCCTAGGCGAGCAGCCCTACAAGACTAAACAACTGCATAATTCATGAACCACAGCAGCCCCTCTTGTGTTTTTTATTGCTGGATGCCTTAACTATACATGAAGTTGAGTCATTCTTTATATATATATCTCTCTCAATTTATTATTTACCTAGCAATATTTCAGGTTAAATAAAACTTTTTGACTTGTTTACACTTAACAGATATATGCTCAGATTCCGATTGATTGCCTTATTACTATTAATCATTTTGTTAACATTTGATATTTCTCCTACTATATGATCTCCTTACACACATATGTGCTAAATATTTACAGGTTGCACTTTTATATTAATAAATAGATAATATACATGGTATCAAATATGGATTTCTGGAGTTACATAACCTAGGCCTTTTTGCCTATGTGCCTCGCCTTGGTGCCTAAGCAGTAAAGTGGTGGGCCATCGCCTTAGGCACCTTGGTCACCCTAACAACCATGTAATGAATAAGCAAGAAGAGGAGGGGCACTGGTGGTGAAAAGAGAAGATTCATGCCCAAGTGGGGAAGTAGAAGAAGAAAAAGGAAGGAAAAAAATTGTGGAAGGTAGTTTGCAGGTTAGAGTGGCACACTGGATCATTACTGGACCCATTAGAGAGGACATGGCTAACTTATATTAGCTGTTTTTTTTGTTACCAGAAATGCCTTGGGTGGTGTTCTCATGTAACAGGAGCGGTTTAGTCATTCTTTTTTTCCTTTTTGGTTTTGTTTTGTTTATAATAAATAACGGAGTCTTGTGTACACTTCTTCTTCTCCACCATGCAACCAAGCGCTGCATCATGGCATGAGAGTGGACTTCCTTTACATCTCTTGGGTGCTCCATGCTGGTAAAGCTCTCTTGGGGGGGAGGGAGTGTAATCCTCTCAGGTTGCTCCAGCACAGACTTTGTGGCGGGAGAGGGAGCGGTGTAGAATAGATTCTCAGTTTGAAACTCTACAGCATAAAACTGAATAGTCATATTTTCTTGACCTCGACCCTCCATGTTCTGTCCCATATAATCTTCTGCTTGTTAGCAGTCAAACCTGTCATTTGCACTATTTAATAACCTACTTGATTGGTCATTGTGTTTTCCAACCATGGTTTGCCGAATCGGAATCGGAAGGCGAATCGGGTTGCTCCTGATTCGCCCCAATTCCCCCAGAATCGGTCCAAATCGGACCGATTCGCATGGGTATATTATATATATATATAATATATCATATGATATATATATATATATATTGCTTATATATTATATATATTACATATATCATATTTCAGACACATTTATATTGATTAAATACATATATGTAATATTTATCATATTTATAATGTATAACATATATTACAAATATGATAATATATATATATATATATAAAGGGAATCGGGGCGAATCAGGGATCGGGTTTCCCCTGATTTGCACCGATTTGGGGGAATCGGGCCGATTCGCCCCGATTCGGCAAACCTGTTTCCAACATCTGAAGACCCAAAAAGTGACTAGGATTGGACATCAGATTGAGGGTCTCTACTTTTTTGCACCGGCCAGATGAGGAGTTACTCTGCACTCCCAAGTCTCTGACGGCTCTGGTCAGCAGATAAAGAGATTCTGTTGTGACATTCTTGCATATATCATTTGTCTTTTTGGTCATTGAAAATCTTATGGAGTGAGAAGTTTCTCACCTGTCATGTTTGGCATTCGGCTGAACATTGTCATATACGATTCCAATTTCTATCAATAAAAGTTCTCCCTTTTAGCTTTTCCAGTCTGATGTTTGGCATCCTTTCCTATCTTGTCTTTGGATGGGTGTTGATACTTTGTGATTTTTATTGATGACTTTATATGCTGCACCTGGATTTATTTGTTGATGTCTAGGGATGAGTTGCCTTGGATCACGGAGATATTCAACAAAATGGTGAAAAATCAGTATGATAAAAAGAGTATTTTGTTCTGATGATGAAAAATTTTATTTCGAAAAGAATCTCAATTTGTTTCCAGAAAAAGAAGGAATAATTCAGTAGTCCTCCTGTGCCTACACCCTTCAACAAATTGGATGATGGAGAAGAAAAAGCGCCACTTATTGGAGACTGCCCATACCTTCTTATTTCGGCATGACCCCCCTGTCCCCCGGGGGGTTCTAAGGGAGGCTGTTCTTACTATGACATATGTCATGATTGAAATACTCTCCAGTCATTGGGTACAAGGCTCTTTTTCTCCCTTTTGCGTCCAGGCCTTGTTTCCTTTCCCTCAAAAGGATTTTGTTGTCTCTTTGTTTTATATGATTATCATCACTGTTTTTCCCCTGAGAATTATCATTTCTTAGATATGTGTAAACTGAACGCCCATATTTGTTAGTTCAAACTTCAAAGTGCAAAATCTAGTTGATTGATTTATATGAAGAGCATTTGTGTGTTTGGCTTGCCAACATGCATGGTTTTTCCTTTGTATCATTGATCAATGTTCTATCCACTTGTAGGTACGTTTTGGAGTCTGAGCACATGAAGAAATTCTTTGGTTACATACAACTTCCAAACTTTGACATAGCGTCAGATGCCTTTGCAACTTTTAAGGTACGTCAATGTCAATCAGACTGGCTGTCCTTTCACTGGAATGACACCTATTGAATCTCTAATTGACAATGACCCAGAGTTTGCCCTTTAGTTACTTTAATAATATCTAGATATTCTCAACTATTTAGACCATTGTTGCTGCATCTCATATAATAATTGTTCTACTTATTTTCATGAGAAAGATAATTAGCCTTGAATTCACCTTCCAAAAGAATAATTAGCCTTAGATGATATTTCCTGACTTTACATGGTATTTTTGCAAGAATAATTCTATAGATATAAGTAACTTTGCTCATGCTATGTTAAACAAGCAATTGCAAAGAGTTTGAAAGCAGTGCAGAAATGTTTTGTTAAGGTTAATGCAGCATTTTTTAAAATGTATTCCACGTGCTGCTTCATTCAATCCATATTCCACTCTCCAGATTAACACAGTAGTTCCCATAGAATGGTACTTTTGTATTTTCTCTTCGTTCACTTGTCTGTGGGATAAAACTTATGGCTTGTTGATGGGTTGCTCTTTAGATAGTCTTTTGTTTTTAAAGTTTTTGTTTCATGGATTAGTACATTAACATGTCAATGTCGCCTTTGTGGTACCTAGCTGGTTGGGATTTGGATTAGCAGGCTTCAGGCTGATGTAGGTTGGCCAATCTAGGGCTCTCCTGGCTGTCCCCTGGTCGCCTGCCATTGGTACTAACAGTATCCTACCACTAACCCACAGAATATATTGGAAAACACATCTCAAGAAATGGAAAGTTATGTTAAAAGGATATACAAATTTTTTGAAAGTGTAAATGGATATACAAATTGAGCATGAAGAACCATAATCTTTGACAAACACTGAAATTCTTTTGAATGTTTGTTGAAGAAGAAATGACCTTTCTTCTGGCAGACAATAAATTGCTTATCTCCCAAACTTAATCAAGAAAATAGCATTAAACCTTTGATCTCTTCTGCATTTGATAAATCAGGAAAAATTGCAATGAGACAAGGGAATGTATATTATTGAATTCAAAAAGGCAATCTTACTTATTCAGATAATGGCTAGGTATACTACGTATAATTGTTTAATCTGTAGAGACATGAACTCTGAACTCTGAAGATGTTCTCTCACATGGAGGATAAAAGAACCATGCAGCATGCACCAAAACAAAAGGAGAGTATAATTCCACTGATGGACATTAATCTCCCTCCTTGGGGGGTGCATTTAATGAGACACCCATTCCTTAGGGTAAACATTCATATAGTCAGCTGATGCGTATAGATGTAGATTGAAGGGCGTTGCGTATGTTTTTGATGGATATGTGTCCTATTTATTTATATACCAAAGCCAGCTAATGAATAAGTTTCTTAAACATCAAATTTGTTGGATTACAGTTAACTGAATGGAAGACTGATCAGCATATATTAAATTACTGTTATACATGGAGGACTGATGTGCATATAACAGTGAAGGAATTACTTTGCCATTTGAGTGACTAAAACCAAAATAAAAAAGGCATTCAACAAACAAAATTTGTTCTAAGTTTTTGGGGAAAAAGCAGGAATTGTCCTACAAGCGACTGAATAGAAGAAACACACTCGCACACTACAAGTTGTTGCCCCACTGTCGTCTTTCCCTCAGCCGGACGGACTACTCAACAACAAACGAGTGAGGGTGTCTAGGAAGACGACACATATCTTTACGGTACACACAGTACTAGGACAAACTGCGAGCACAACGTGCCTGACTTATAAAGAACCTGAGGTACTCGACTGAAGAGGCAACCACGGTAAGCGTCGTACTACCAAGCCCAATCTCACACTTAAACCTCGTTTATACGATGTTCAATACCTTTACTGTACAACCATGAATCTTTATCAATAACCAAATACTGTTAACCATGGTCTGCAAGACCCACAATCCTCAAACATGACCATTAAGTCTTGGAACACATGAACGCGAAAGGCCATAGTAAATACTTGAATGAGTTACAAGGTATTGCTGATGTGCAGTATGAAATGTCCATCAACAGCCATCTGGCTTTATACTTGAAATTTTCGTCAGTCTTGCTTAATAAATAGGGTGAGGATGGGGATACATGGGGTTGGGAAGGACCAAATGAGGGTTATTTACAACCATCATTGTCCCTTCTAGCCACTAAGAGCTGTTTAAAAATGACTACCAATTGCTATTTGCTAGGAGAACCCTGAATAGAAAGGAGTAGTGACTCTAATTGTTAGGGGCAAGATCAGCCAATCCTGGCTGACTCAGGAGTGACCACCTGGCTAAGTGATCAGAATTCATGGGTGCATCATGCATGATCATATCAGATAGGCAAAAACCTGATCAGACTACTACTTGGCTGGATCCATTCTGATCTGTCAAAAGCTTGATCTTTTTGACATTTTGTTAGCCTTGTTGAAAAAAAGGTTTTTCTTTCTGAACTATAAACTTGTTTAAATTACAGAGAATCTAAGAGTCCCAGTTAATGAGTGGATCACTCATTAAATGATAGTAATAAATTCATAAGAAGTATGTTGTTCACGGGTGAATCATAGAGAGAACAAAGGTTTGGGTGAACAGCCTGGTTTGTCTGCTCTCGACTATGACATGATTGAGGGATTTTCGATGTATGGAAAACCAGGAAGTTATGATGCCTAATTGTTATTTGGCAATATGATATAGAACAGAATACACATGAGAACATCTATATAAATTAAATAATTAGCTATCAATATTATTTAGTTTTATTCTTCTGGGTTAAATTGGTTATGATCTTATTTTTTATTTTAACCTGTTGACTAGAGATTTATAGTCCTCTTCTCCTCAAACAAAATTTCATCTTTGATGCTACTGTTCATTGCTGACAATCCATTTTATTTAGGGGTTTTTACATATAACTTTCCTGAGATCATATTATTCAAACATCTCCCTCAATTTTTGATATTTCATAATAACCCCATCAATTCTTCTTGGGCTCATAAGTAACTCCCTGGAGTTAGTTGCTATCCTAGAGGGGTGTCCATGGGTGGGATATCCTATCTTGGTGGCCATTAGTAATCTTTAGGTAAAAAATACCCTTCAATGTGTATATCTAGGGTAGGGCACATTGCTTGCAGTGGTGAAACTCCAGCAATCTCCTCCATGCGGCGGACCTCCTTGGGGGAATCTCCCATCCACTTGGGGGAAGACCTCCCCATACAATGGCGCTGGATCTGTGTTGGAGCAACCTGGACCTCAAATAATTTGCAGCAATCTGTGCCATGAGCTGTGAGCTGCAACCCCCCTCTGATGTGCACCCCCTTTTCCTCTCTCAGGCATCTCCTGGATGGCAGAGGGCAAAGGAACCCTAAAATTGGAAAGAAACCGCTACAGCAACTCCTACGCGGTTCACCATCAAGAACCTAGCCCAGAAACCCAACCGATATTAGGGGCAAAATGACATTTGCTATCTAGTGTTAAGTTTAACCTGGCTAGGTTGGAGCTCGAGCAGAAACAGATGAACCCGGGAGATTTGAAGGGGCTATGTTTCTAAATATCAGGAATCTAGGTTGATATTTGGAATATTACATGACTTTAGGGGAAATATGCAAAGATTCTTTTTATTTATGCTGCTAAAGAATGTGATAAGCTAATGCTTTGTTCTTATTGCAGGAGCTCTTGACAAGGCACAAGTCAACTGTGGCTGAATTTCTTACGAAAAACTATGACTGGGTAAATGATATTTGCTACTTTTGCAGAATTTTATTCTTATTACAGTTTAAATATCTCGTCACTTTTAATAAAATTGTTGTCTTTGGACCATGTTAAGACATCTAATGTTATTGAACCTTATCACTGGGCAATGAAGAAATGGATGAATTTTGTTTCTTTCGTTCTGTGCTTGCTTTTACATGGTCCATTTTCAAATGTTTTTTGATCAGTGAACTCAGATGACCATCTCATAGGTGAGTCATAGCAGGTTATGAAGATCATGGACTGGAACATTATATTATCTCTCTGCTTTAACTGGACATCTACACCATCTGTTCCTTGTTTTCATTCTTGTTCTATTTACAAGCTGAAGCCTTTTGTAGATTAGTCCGTAGATTAGTTCTGATGTCATAATTTTAAGTGCTCTTCAAGGCTGAAGATGCTTAAATCTTCCTGCTGTCTGTTCTAAACCTGTGACCTCAATAACTGGTTTTTACCTTTTTTTGTCAATGTCATTAAGATTAAAACTTTTGTATATGGTATATTTCTTATTCTAACAGAAGTTTACATTGTTTTTTATTGTTTCTGGAATCAGTAAATGTCACATTTTGCTATTGTAAACTTCATGATAGTTGAGTTTGTGTTGGGGGATGGAAATAAAGATGTGACTGATTATTGTGTTTTATGTTGCAGTTTTTTGCGGAATTCAATTCCAAGCTACTTGAATCTCCAAATTATATAACCAGGAGACAAGCAATCAAGGTATGTGTTGCCTTATCGCCCACTCCACAAAATATCTGAGTTTCAAAATATGTGCTTCTGGTAGTTTGCAATGCCGAGTTTTATTGGAAATGCAATTCTACATAGTTCATGTGAGGTGGTGGTTGTATTCCTCATGATTCCTTGGAAAATAAAAAAATATGGAAAATCTTTTTTTTCCTCAGAAAATGAAAATTCATTGAAAATAGTTTTAGTGAAATAAAATCATGTTCTTGCAATTTTATATGAAAACATGTGGAAATGAAAGGAAGTTATTGTTTGAATTTGGATACAGTGAGGGAAATAGGGAATATTCTGAGCATATAGGGAAACGAAACTCCAACTATTTTTTCATATGTTTACTAAAAATCAGTTGGGAAAAATAGAACCACAGAAATTTGGAGAATGCAATCCCACCAATTCTCCTAGTGGAGATGAAATTAAAAATGCTTGATAAGAGCTTCTTCTAATTACTTAGGTTTTGAAGGTGGATGTCTCAATAATTCAATAGGTAGCAGAGATGGTTTGTTCCTGGGTCATGCACTATATATTCCTCATTATCTATATGACAACTAGAGTTCGCCTGTAAATGAGAGTGCATGTTACTGTGCTTGAATGGCCTTGCACTAGGGAGATGAGAGAAATATATGTTTAGTAGCAGGCCTACTCCACTTACTGCTACAAGATTTAAGTTTGACAGCTTAATGGTCTTATTGTGCCTATGTGGATTCCTTGATCCATTTGATTACATTAATGATATCCTAAAAGCAGTATTCTCATTTCCTGACCACTGGGTTTCAGCTTCTGGGAGATATCTTACTGGATCGGTCAAATTCACCCACTATGATGCAGTATGTTTGCTCAAAGGATAACCTGATGGTTCTAATGAATCTTCTGAGGGTATGAGTTCTTCTCCGTGTTTGTACTGTTGTAGTGTTGTGGCATGTGAGATCATCACAAAAATTTGTCGTATTTTCTTATTCAATATTTCCCGTTTCCAAACTTGAATTATTCAGTGTTTAAAGGATCCATATCGCTCATACATTGCTTTCCTTGTATCCATGTCATTCATGTGATATTGTCTTGTTATCTCCTGTTTCTGTCATGTTGGCAGGACGTTATGTCTTGGCAGTGTGGACTGGTGGTCTGCAAATGTATGGCCTTGGTGCAAGAGAGTGCACAGATTAAATAAAGTTCAGCATTAAATCAATAAGTTGTCGTATCTCACATTTGAATTCTGGCTATGGTTGTGAAGAGACAAAAATATAAGGATCTAATGAATAGATACGGAGATGCTGTTTGATGTGGGACCATCCAGCATGAGGCCATACCCAGTTACCCAGTACTTTTTGTGTAAAACCTTACATTGTTATAGGTTTACCATTATTACTCAGGCTTCATTTATATAATCTTGCCATCTTGTCTCGACCTACAAGTATCACCATACCTGTCCCCATCTTCAACATTGCACCATGGAAAAAAATTCGATCAGCCATGGCTGATCCTGATCGTATCTGGATGGGCT
The DNA here is from genome assembly GCA_014218235.1 of Colocasia esculenta. Classification (NCBI taxonomy): domain Eukaryota; kingdom Viridiplantae; phylum Streptophyta; class Magnoliopsida; order Alismatales; family Araceae; genus Colocasia; species Colocasia esculenta. The sequence continues at coordinate 170,753,041 of CM024760.1, forward strand.
GATCGAAAGAAAGCCAAGAAAGTTTGTTAAAGTACACGATTCAAAAAAACATTACATAATATACAGAAAGTATATTTACAAAAAATATATTTTAATCCTAATGAGCCAACACCACCCAATTCATGAAAGAATTGGCCGATCCACAGCCGAGTTGGTGATTTTAGGCCATTTTGGGCGATTCAAGTAATCTTTGATTAATTTTTCATCATTATTTTAATCTTTTGAATGGGATTGCCCTTCAAGTGGGAATCCAATCTGCATCTGCCAATTCTGAGTGGAATCGGCTGATCTAGATTGGGATTGGCCAATTTTTCATTCTATGCAGTTCACATGCCTCCTCCTTTTTGCCATCATCTTTGTAAGAATAGTTCCCCACTGAAAATGGACAAAAGTACTAATGTGCATATATAGTAGAGCCCTCTTAAGGTTTTGAGTTGGATGGTTCATTTAATAAACTTTGACATGGTGTAAGAGCAGTGATCCTTCTTTCTCCTCTGTTCTGGCTGGCTCTTCCTCTTTGAAAGATTGTGCCTCCTCTTTTCCCTCATCCCTCTCTCTTGATCTGAAGTTCTTCTGTATGATATCTAATCCCAATCGAATAAACTTGAACATGGTACAACCCTGAATTTTTGGTCAGTGTGACTAAGCGTAAGATTGACCTGCATGTGAGGGGCATGTATGAGTAGTCCCACTTTAGAAACGGACCAATATATTAATGTGTCTATAATATTTTAGCCCTCTCCACTCATTGGCTTAACGTTTTGAGTCGGGTCACTGGGGTGGTCCAATTTAATAAACTTTAATAGTTTTCACAACTCAGAAGCACATGGCTGAAAGAGAAGAAAAGGAAGGGAAGAAGGACAACACTATTCGATAAAAGTGAGAGAATTGGATGGCTAGTTTTCTCATGTGCATCTGCCACATTGTTACATCTACACTTTAGCAGTCCACAATCCACATGGGGGCAGCCACACAGTCTCTAATACATAGCTGGGGCACCATTGCAGTTGACTACTACAATGATGTTTGTCCCCATCTAATTGGCTATTGTTATGGAGACATAACGGGAGTCTCATCTTTCTCTCTTTTAGGCTTGGTACATAGTTATCGAAGGTGACTGAAGTGGTCGCTTAGGCCATGATGCTAGGCGAGTGGCCCTGAGTTGTCTCATTGAGGCCCATGTCACTTTGGTGAGCCCAGGTCTCAGATGCCACCTTCCCGTCCTACAAATTGGGGCCCACAAAGGGGTCCATTTAAGCTAGTCATGTTCACTTGCTATTATCATTTAATGTGTTTATATGTTTGAGTGCGGATTTGTTTACCTGCTATTTAGTCTGTTAAATTTTAAATATAGGAATGAATGGACTTAGTGAGTTATACTATAATTTGGCACATATGATTGTGTAGTTTATGAAATATACTTGTTTTAGGCATCCATTTAGGTGATATATATATATATATATTCATATTTTTGAACCATATATATTATTTAGTAATATATCACCTCCATTGCCTAGGGCCTAGGCATTTGAGGCTAAGATAACCCCTTGGTCACCTTGGCCACATCTTGCCTGTGATTATATAGGCTTGGTATTGCATGTGCATGTTCTTCTTTTGCGGTTTTTTACAAAATGAGTCCCTATAACTCTGATCTACTTCCAAGTAATTCCCTCTAATCTTCATAATATCAAAAAGATCCCCCAATTTTTATCCCATTCATGATACATCCTGCTGTTAACTTTTTGACAGAGACTATCATCTGTTAACTTGATCATGGTTGTGTGTGTGTGTGTGTGTGAGAGAGAGAGAGAGAGAGAGAGAGAGAGAGAGAGAGAGAGATGCTTACTGGGGCAGTAAAGAGGAAGAGAGAGGGGAAGAAGAGCATCGTAGATGGGATGCCTCGACAGTGTGGGTGATGCCAACCTTGGTGTGGCTAGTGACTTTAGGGTTAATGATGAATATGATGGGACAGAGAATGGGGAGGCAGTCACTGCCACTAAACCTCTGGTACAGTGGCATAAACAAGCATGGAATGCTGATTCGGATTGGCTATTCCAAGGGGGGCAGCCCCTTTGATGGTAGAAATCCTGGCTGAACCAGCTGGAATCAGACTGAATCGGTCTGGAACAGTCTGGATCAGCCAGGATCGGTAGGTCCCGGGCTGATCCAGTAATTCTGTCACACAAATGATATATATATATATAATATATATATATATATAATCATATATATATATATATGTAATTAACTATTTATATGTGCATAATTATTATATTTACATTAGTATATGTACAGCCATTTACATACAATGTCATGTATATAGAATGCATTAACTATATATATGTACATATTTTATTATATTTACAGTTATATATGATTGTATGTAATTAACACACATAAATATGTATAAAGTGTTTATTAATATGATATATACACTACAAAGATGTACATATTAATTATGTCTATACATTAATAGATATGTATATAGTGTATGATTACATATATATATTGTGTATATATATATATTAATGTGTAAATTTAGGAGTATGATTCCATATATCATAAATATATATGTAAATATTGAAGACATATTTTCCTTACTTTTTTATTTTTTCTTTTTTTTTCAAGAAACATTTTCTAGTCTAGCTGATCCAGGATCAGACAGACTTTCGGCTGATTGGCCGGTCTAGATTGGGATCGGCCCGGGGATCTTTTTTCCATGTGAACAACACAAGCTACTGTGACATCCCCTGTGAGAATAGTCACATGGCACTCTGCCCCATCTTGACCAACACCAATGTCCCTACGAGGTTCTTGATGATGGACATCTGGTTAGTGGGATTGGTCACCATGGACAAGAACTTGTTTCGCTTGGTGAACAGTCCGTAGGTCTTCTGTCAAGTGCTAGCACTAGTGTGGAGAACACCCACCAGTTGGCAGGGTAGATGATGGTGCCCATTTGGAGGAAATGGCAAGCGCTGCAACAGGAACAATGATATCCAGGGGTAGAAAAAGGTAGTTGATGCTGATATGGTGGGAGAACTTGGCTTGACTCTAAACCCTAAACAAAGTTGGAAGACACAGTGAAGGACAGAGGATGACGAGGTTGGTGAGGGCAAGGGACCTGAGGAGCAAAGTTGGAAAGGAGTGTTGTGGGGTGTTTTACCACCTTTGGCACACACCTTTGGGTGGGGCAAGATAGAGAGCAGCCAGAGGGGGTTTGAGAGACAGTAGAAGGGGCTTGGGTATGACGCAAAGGGTCCATAGAGTGGGTGAATCCCCTGCAGCAATGGCATTAAACCTGCTGGTGTTGAGGGTGTGGGCTGACCATGCTGGGTGGAAAGGGGGTGGGGGTTTTGGGGCGAGGGGCCTAGAGAGTGTGATGCGGGACAAACCCGTGGGAGAGGGAGGGCGGAGCTGAGATCACAGGGGAAGAGAAGGCAGACGACGGGGGAGGGGAAGGGAAGAGAACGTAGGCGAAAGGGGGAAGGAGAAGGGACGACAGGGGGAGAGAAAGGGGGGGTCAGAGAGGGAGAGAACCACACTGTGCCTCTAACCAGTTTCCGGCGTTCCTTCTTGTCTATCACTCCTTCTCAAAAGAGTCCATACAAGAGTATATATAAGGTGATAACCCTACTATTTACCTACCCACTGGACCAAAATATCCCCAATACAAATGACAAAATACCAACCTTATCCCACATCTGTAAATAAGCTCCACTTATCAGAACAAACCCGCGGGAGAGGGAGGGGGGAGCTGAGATCACAGGGGAAGAGAAGGCAGATGATGGGGGAGGGGAAGGGAAGAGAACGTAGACGAAAGGGGGAAGGAGAAGGGACGACAGGGGGAGAGAAAGGAGGGGTCAGAGAGGGAGAGAACCACACTGCGCCTCTAACCAGTTTTCGGCGTTTCCTTCTTTGTCTATTCCATCCTTCTCAAAAGAGTCCATACAAGAGTATATATAAGGTGAAAACCCTACTATTTACCTACCCACTGGACCAAAATATCCCCAAACAAATGACAAAATACCAACCTTATCCCACATCTGTAAATAAGCTCCACTTATCAGAATTAGACATTTAAATCTACCTAACTAAATCAAACTCCACTAAAATGAAAAAATACATAATAAAATAACATTGAAGTCGATATTTCGCTGACGTCTGCAGTTTCGAGTCTCGTCCCGCGTCCGTCACGAGCCACCGTCCCCGTCAAACTCCCCACTTGTTAAATCGAAAAATTCGGCCTCGAATTTTAAAGTGTCGCAGTAGGAGAAAGATATGCACTAGAACATGAGTGAAATACGCCATGCGAATCATAATATCATAAATTTCGAGCTGTCGACCAGTGTGCCCCATGAAAATCTAACCACACCACATCAAATCTTCGAGAGTAAACTCAGAGTCAACCACGACAGTAGATGATGAACCAGCTGGACGATCTTCCGTGAACACATAATATGATATCGACTGAAGACCTGAAAGGGAGAACAACTCGGGATCCCATGTGTCGTCTATCTCAGACTCAGTGCAAACAGTACTATCTGACATAGGGATGAAACCTCCGACAACATATTCTGTGGCGTCACTTGTTCATTATGCGAGTCCTGCAAATCAGACTGTACCTGCATCTTTACTTTATAGTTGTCGGCTAATGTAACGTCTGACTCATAAATTGCTACTTGTTCTTGCTCTTCACTTGACATCCAAGATGGGATCGGCCGCACAATCCGTCTTTTGCATTATAGCAACTAACATATCACGTATCTCACGAATATCATTCTGATGAGGCCCCAAAGGGGTCTTTCGATAGTTTCCAACTCGCACTCACATCTTCAGCAACCATCCTCTCCGTGAGGGTACTGACGCACCGGGATGAGGACCAATTGATGCGGGACGATTTGCAGGGGAGCAAAACTCTGACCTGGAGGCCTGGCAGCCGACGTGCAGGTGAGCCGGGCAGAGGCACTACTTGGTGGTGACTGGCAGAAGGAGGCCGGGGTGGTTCCTGCTGCTTGGGGTGTCCGGTGCAAGGGTGAGGGCGATGGAGGGCCCACATCGAGTCTCCCTTGCGGACAGCGGCGGCGCGGCGAGGTGGCGAGTGCCACGGGCATGCGCGGCGGGAGAAGTTTGTGGGCAGGGGTGAGTCCTCATCGCGGACAACGGTGGCGTGACGAGGTGGCGAATGCCACGGGCGTGTGCGGCGGGAGAAGTCTGCGAGCAGGGGCGGGGGTGTGCATTGGCGGGGGTGGCGAGACCCGTCCTAGGTTGGCTGGAGCGATGAGGCCGGCGCAGACCAACGGCCATAGATGTCCGACATGATGGGGCCTGGAGTCTGCGATTTCTGTGGCCTGTCCGCGGGAGAGAGAGAGAGAGAGAGAGGGGAGACCAGCGGGGTGTGTGTGCGCCCGGAGAGGAGTGGAGGCGGCGAGGTGGGGGCTCGAGCAGGGAGCACCGCGCGGACGTGGGGGCTTGGCTGCGTTGCTGCCGGTGTTGTGGGGGGGGGGGGGGGGGGCGTCGCAGGGAGGTTGCGGAGCGGAACTGACGTGGGCGGCACTCGGTGGCGAAGAGGGGGGGGGGGGGGAATGGGGGGGAGGCTCGTGCGTAGGGGTCCGGGAGCCAGAGACGAGAGGGAGAGGGGTCGCGTGGAGGAGGGGGGGAAGCGCGTGGGGAGGGGAGGCAGGGTAGGGCGTCGGCGGCGGCGTCCTGGGACTGTGCTACGGCGGCTCGTGAGGAAGAGAGAGCGCGACGGCGCGGGAACCACGGCGGGGTGCCGCGGGGAGGCTGGGGGCCTTTGCGGGGGTCTGCACGCGGAGAGGTTGCGCCGGCACTGGGGCCTGCGCGTGCGGCCGGGAAGGAGCGCGGGGAGCGGGGAAGGCCGGCGCTGCTGGGCCGGCGTTGCGGTAGGGCGCGGAGGGGTTCCAGTCGCGCACTGCGCGCAGCCTGCGAGGGCGGCCAGGAGACAGGCGCGGGGAGGCGCGAGCCGGTGTGGGGTGGTTGCGACGAGGAGGTCCCGGCGTGAGCGACGAGGAGGTTCCGGCATCGGGGCTTTCCGGAGGAGACGCGGTGAGGTCAGTGCCGGGAGGACGGCATAGGGGCCCGGACGCGGGGAGCTCGAGGTCGGGTGGTCAGCGCGATCGGAGGGGGGGGGGGGGGTCGCGGAGGGAGCCCTGGCGGGGGCTCCGGGACTCGGGGGGGGGGGGGGGGGGGGGGGCTGGCGCGAACGGGGGACTGGGGGAGATAGAGAGCAGGGGAGGGTCGAGTTTGGGCTCTGATACCAGATTGATGCGGGACAAACCCGCGGGAGAGGGAGGGGGGAGCTGAGATTACAGGGGAAGAGAAGGCAGACGACGGGGGAGGGGAAGGGAAGAGAACGTAGATGAAAGGGGGAAGGAGAAGGGACGACAGGGGGAGAGAAAGGGGGGGTCAGAGAGGGAGAGAACCACACTGCGCCTCTAACCAGTTTCCGGCGTTTCCTTCTTTGTCTATTCCATCCTTCTCAAAAGAGTCCATACAAGAGTATAGATAAGGTGAAAACCCTACTATTTACCTACCCACTGGACCAAAATATCCCCAATACAAATGACAAAATACCAACCTTATCCCACATCTGTAAATAAGCTCCACTTATCAGAAATTAGACATTTAAATCTACCTAACTAAATCAAACTCCACTAAAATGAAAAAATACATAATAAAATAACATTGAAGTCGATATTTCGCTGACGTCTGCAGTTTCGAGTCTCGTCCCGCGTCCGTCACGAGTCACGGTCCCCGTCAGAGTGTTTCACCATATTACTTTGGCATTGGCATCCTATCCTATGGGAATGGAAGACATGGGAGAGAGAAACTAGGAGGTGTGGAAGAGAGAGGGATTCCTCATTATCTTGAAGGGTTTTAGGTCTTTTCTAACTTCATAGAAGGGATATTTTCTAAAAGATGCTTTTTTGCTCTGCTCCTTTAATCAGAAGATTTTTTAGAGAAACAATTAATTTTCATCAGTTTGGTTTTATGAAGATCAAAGGCGACTTGCTAGGCTAGCATCTTATCCAGCAAGGATGGAAGAGAGTGATCACAGGGTAAAGAGAGGGAGGAGGTTGTGGAAGAGAGAGGAATTCCTTATATTTTGAAGGGTTTCTGGGTCTTTTTAACTTTGTAGAAGGAATATTCTTTAAAAGTTGCTTTCTTCAAGACCTCCTCTAAGCACAAGGAGTTCTAGAAAGATGATTGATTTTGGGGAGGTTTTTTTTATATTATGAAGATTAGAGAGAGTGATTTGGTAGTAGACAAAATTACAGGAACTTATTTGTACAATCACTTATCTGTTCATCCTATGTTTAGTTTTTGGAAAAACACCTATTCCACTATATACCTCTAAAATCTTGAATGCATCATGCATACTCCCAATCTGATGAAAATCTCTGTTATATCCCTCAGGTTAACATGCTGTCAAAATCCGACGAATATCCCAGTATAACAAAGACAGAACATTAAAATGTGGGTATAATGAGCAAAATACTCTCCTTTCCAGTGGGGGGAGAGGTTTGATGGAGGGGGGGGGGGCACTAGTGAGTGATTCGGGGTGAGGTTGAGATCGGGGTGAGGTTGAGAGGTGGCACCAGAGTCGAAGAGAGAGGGGGTGAAGGAGGTGGCACCATTGAGTGAGCTGGGTGCAGGCAGGAGGATGGTGCCGGAGTGACATAACCTCACTTCTTATCACCTTCAGGTTCTGGGTCGGAAGGCAGCCCCATATTGGAAGGGACAAAAATACTAATGTGCTTATAGTAGTAGAGCTATTACCACTAAGCACCTTATGGTTTTGAATTGGAAGGCCCAATTGAAGGAAGTTTAACAAGGGAGATCCCCTTTGGCAGTGCCCTCCCCTACAACTCACTGGCAGCCCCATTCTGCATCCCACTCCTTCTGCCTCTCTTTAACAGTGCCGGCACCCCCTCCTCCTCTTCTCTCTCTCCCTCTCTCTCCCCAACAAAGAGCAACTGGTGCCGAAAGGAAAGATCCTCCTCCAATGATGCCCTCCCCATCCCCACTCTCTTTGTTCCTCTCTCAAGGGGCCAGCGCCACCCTCTCTCTCTCTCTCTCTTATGCATAGAGCCACTAGTGCAAGAGGGGGATATAGGAATAGCCCTGACATTGTAAGGACAAGTATGAAGGTGCTTACAATTTTGTATACATACATACATACATACATACATATATATATATATATATATTATATATATAGAGAGAGAGAGAGAGAGAGAGGAGAGAGAGAGAGAGGCCATTCGGCATCGGTCTGAGAGTGAGAGAGGGTGCCTAGTGCATGTGAGGGAGAACTGGGGTGGGGAGAGGTTTGGAGGTAAGTTAGTCTTTTTCGCTTGACTAATGTATCTATGGTTGGGACAATCCAACGAAAGCGAATGACAGGGACATTTGTGATGAAATATGGCAACATATAGGGTATATTTGATGAGTTCAAGATTTTAAGTATATACAATATATTTTTGATGTATTCTTGGGGTATGTATGTATTCTTTCCTTATTTTTGGTAGGACATGCTTTTCCACTGTTATGTCTATATGCCAATAAAATATGCATTGGGATATAGAGTTCCTCTTCATAGGAGTAGGAAGCTCTTTGACATGAAAGAAGCAGCAGGTTTTGGAAAGAATCTTAGCATGTCTAGGGTTTTCCCAGGAGGTTCTCTTAACATCTTTTCCTTCCTCTCAGTTATTTGACAAAGACTAGCCAGGTAAGGGAGAAGAATGGATGATAGAGGAATCATTTGCCAATAATATATCTTTAGGCCAAAGATCGGATAAGAAAGTAGGTAATATCCTTGTCATAATTCTTACTTACCAAGCTCTTAAACATAAGAAAGACCTTAAAGTGACATGGTCATGTAATTGTGGTTTTTAAACGAAGTGTCAAGTGTGTGTTGTTTGTATGTGTTTGCTTCCATTTGATACTTGCCTACCGAAAATTTCTTTCCTTCTGGAAAGGCAGCTTTCATGTTTCCCTTTTTATCACGTCCAAAAAAAATGTTTCTCTTCTTATATACTGAAAAGCTGGCCAAACAGTTGGAGAAGATCATTGATCATTTTTTATGTTTGACCTGCACATATAGATTAACCGAAGGAGCTGCAAATTGAACTTCTAAAGTAAAAATTTGATAGTAGTGTCTATGCTTGTGTTATATGGCATTTGCTATTCTTCATGTTGCGGACCTTAGAGTTTTATATTTTATCTGTATTTTTGTTGAAGAACCTTTTAAATTTGGAATCGACTATTACTTCAGTTCAATAAGGATATTCAAATAAGGCATTTCATGTGCTCATTCTTTTATGTATGGGAGAACGGTTATGAAATATTTGAAAAATGAAAATGAATTAAGAATTCTTTTCTTGAATCACTTTTGTTCCATATATTATCTCATTTGAGTGCTTTTAATATCTTAATTGACTGCTCTGTTGGTAGGAGTCGAGCAAGAACATTCAAATCGAAGCGTTTCATGTATTCAAGGTAAACCCCATGCCCCCTCATTGTGCAGTAGCCTTGGTGCCTTGAGTATGTGTGAAAGTTAACTCACGTTTGGGATCTTGTTTCGCCTTGCTTATGTTTACTTCCTATTTCTTGCTATATCCAGTTATTTGTTGCTAATCAAAACAAGCCACCTGAGATTGTAAGCATACTCATCGCCAACAAAAGCAAGCTGCTTCGTCTTTTTAGTGCCTTCAAAACAGAGAAAGGTATCAGAGTTTTAGACCCCTTTTGGGTTTGATTTTAGTTCCTCCAGTCTTCAGATATCGGTTCCTTGAATCACAACGTATCAATTGCATTCTGAATACTTCTTCCCATGTATTCTTGGTGGAAACAGAGGACGAAAAATTTGAAGCAGACAAAAGTCAAGTTGTGAAAGAAATTGCAGCCCTGGAAGCAAAGGATCTTTCCTGAGTATGATTGTCTCTGGTGTGTCGCTTCATAAATTATGTAGTAAAGTATGAAGCCATGTCAATGTAGAGTTTGTGGAGTTTAGGAAACATGATTTGCTGTATCATGTGTTGCACTTACCAGGAGAGATGCCTCACTCATTTATAAGGAATATGTACAAAGTAAGGAGAGGAGATCTTCTTAATCTGAATTGCCATCTCCATCTCTGTAATTCAACATTGGTCACAGACTTGTTTTCTGGCGTTCCATCTTTTGATCAATGGTGGAAAAGTGAACTCTCCAAAAGGATTTGTGGGTTATCAACACCTTCATGTGTGCTCTTGGGTTGGGTGCCTTTGTCCTCCAGTGGTTTCTGGTTCGGCCTCTAGCTTTATGCAACCGATTCGGAAATCGGTGAGACAAGTAGAGTTTGGTTTTATCTTCTGTTCATAATCTATCTCAAAAGTTGTTCCCTGAAGATAGTAGGCCCCAATTAGAGGAGTTGGTTTTCTAGCTCTTTTGATGAGCAAATAAGATCAGGTGTGCTGGGTTGTGGTAAGATAAGAATGCTCAATCTTGTCGCCTTTTTTTGTGGAACTTTCTTATCCTAACGGGATAATTAAAGCCATAAAAACAATGGAATAACTTAATCATTGTCCCAAATGGGCTAGGTTTTAATTGGATTGTCTTGTCCAACTTACCAGTGTAGTCTGCCCCAAGTTCCCAAGTCAAAGGAGGATAAACTTCTTTAGAAACCTAAAGTTAAGTTGTAGATTTAACAAAAAGATGCAAATCATGATTTTAAAACATTGATACGTTATCCTTGGGACAACTCTATGTTGAATAGGTAGCATTTCTTAGGGCTTGTGTCTCGAAGTAAACATATGCTTGAATCTTACGGTACCATCCATATGAGACTAGGATATTACTGCCTCTGTTCCATAATTTTTGTTTGCCAAAACTGAGATGCGGATCTAAAGCATAAGTTCTTTGGTGAAAATGCTTCTGCTTTGATATTCGAATAACTTTTGATAAAAGAGATTTATTAGTTTTCATAAATAAAAAGTTACTTTAATAATACAGATAATTATCAAGACTTTATTAACAATTATTGATGATAAATCTTAATAACTCTATCTCTCATCTCAAGTCTGATAAAGTGATAACTTTATCTGCCAAATAAAAAATGTCATAAACTAAGTTATCTTATCTATGAATGATTTATTCACAGATAAACTATCAAATTATCAAAAGGGGGTATATTTAAATAACCTTAACCATCCAATGAGCCTTCACTTTAGGCCCCTTTACATGTCTCTAAAAGCCAGGTATTTTTTTTTAAACTGTTGGAATGCTTTAGAATTAACATCATGGCTACATGCTAACCTAGTATTCGCTTCTGTGACAACGTTTTAGCACTCGTGTCAGGTTAATAGCCCGCACTACGTGGGGGCTGTGTTATATTTCTCTCAGACAAAGGGGTGGTCTACTAAGTAGTCCTCTTTACAAGTTCAAATTTCATTGGAAGCAAATTTATAAAAAAACTTCTAAGATAATATAATAGGCTAAATTTTTAATAATTTTTTTTGAGAAACACTTTGTCTCCCGGACGGCTCCCGTCCAAGACACATGGGTGGAGTGGGGCCCACCCATGCACATAGGGGCCCCAACCCACCTATGTATCTTAGAAGGGAGCCTTTCCATAAAATGTCAGGATAAACCCACTTTTATCCTAGACAATGGGATTATCCTAGAATAACTTGTACGAAAACAACAACGATAGAAAAGAGTTATCCTAATCCGAAAACGAAGTGGCATAAAGGTAAAAACCCGTAAAGACCTATTATTTAGTATAAAAATTTCATAATCTTAATTTTGAGTGAGTTTTAAATCTCTTATATACAAAGAGAGCCGATCTTGAACTTTGATGCAAGTTGTTGGATGCTTTCAAAATGATGAGGAGGCCTATGACATAGACAAATGACCAGGGGTTTTGGAATTAAGGTCCTAGGAAAAATCTTTCGATACCAAAGTCAATAGAGGCTAGAGTTTAAGTAAGAGATGAGTCAATTCGAGATTGTTCTCCACTACTTTAAGTATAAAAAATGTCTTATTTTAGGCATAAAAAATTCTCTAGGTTTTATGGGTTGCACCTCCCTAAGAATTCCTCAAAATGTGGACTCAGAATTAGAAATGGTTAAGACTCTAATCGTACATATAACTCCAAATAGTGGCCATGATGGGCTTCAATTCCCTACGAGGAACATAGACATCTATTTGCACTAATCATGTTAGTTGCCAGACGCTTGGTCGTCGGGCGTCGGCCGTCGGGCGTCAGGTTGTCAGGCTCCGGACGCCAGTCGCCGAGTCGTTGGGAGCAGGCCGCTGAGCGCCGGTCGTCAGACGCCGATCATCGGGTGCTAAACACCGAACGTTGGACATTGTAGCCACACTTATAAAAATCCTATGCGAAAGAGAAATCTAAAAAAATGGTTTCCGAAGTTCCATCAAAGATGCCAAGATTCTTAATTTTATGTAAAAAATTTTCATGAATTAACTTTTCAGTAGTACAAAACAAGTAATTGCATGAAATTTTTCTGAAAAACTTTTTCGGACATAAGATTTTACGTTGAAATAAAAGAACCCTAAATATCTAATTAGACACAATCCCGAAAGACCCACAGTGCCATGATAATGTGGGCCTGTGAGCGATATGTACGTAATACTCAATTGAAATAGGAAAACCCAGACGATTTACTTTCTCCACTGTAGGTAAATTTATAGACAAACCTAATGAGTCTTGATAATTGCCAATTATCAGGCCTATTAACTCAAAATGTGATTTGTTAACACAGATAATTTATTAAAATTTTATCACCAAAAAATACTGATAACTCTTATCAACTCTATCTCACCCCATCAGATTTGATATAGTTATCAGTCTTGATAATTTTATTTATTAATAACTTAATTATGTATAATTCATTAGGTTATCAAATGAACCCAAGAGGAGGTCCTCATCTCGGTCTTCTCCCAATATCGCTCAAACATCTCTTAGATCTATTTGTTTGTTCTTTAGTTTGGAGAAGCGCTCTTCGTTCAGGTGGGCTACTTAATATATATGTTATCTTTACGGATGTTAACTTGGAGCTTCATCTTTCTATCCTTATGTATTGTGTTTCTTAGACTTTACAATTGTCCCATTTTGTGTTTTGCTTTGATGTTGTTATTCTTGCAGTCTGCGGACCCAAATGCTATGCGGGTTCATATGCATATAATGAAAAAAAATAAATTTGCAGGTGTGGACATGGAAGCTGCCCACAAGCCTACTCAGTAGAACAAAGACGACTTTTGCTTTAAGCATGCGAGTATCATGTACTTCGCTTCTGAAACCCTCATATGATGAACAGACGAAGTCCTCCTTTCAAGAGGTCTTTGTGGGGCTCCAGTACTGAGAGGGAAATCTGCCCTCTCTCGTACCTAGAGCAATACATGAATGGTCAAAGCTGTAGCAATCAAAGGACAACATGGTCAAGACAAATTAAAGAGCTGTATAAAAAGACCCAAGAGCTTGAGCAAGAAGTTTGAGAAAAAAGTTGGTGAGATTGGGACAATGGAAAATCCCAGCAAAGTGTGGAAAGAACAGATGTGAAGTATATATTCCCCATCTCTCTCTCTCTCTATCAAGGCAGAAAAAAAAGGTGGTAAACACATAAATCACAACCCACGTTAAGTTATATAATTTGTAAAGTCCCATGTCCGCAAAACATACAATGTAATGTGTTTGGAGACACTTTCACGAATGCGAAGTCGCGATCTATTTTTTAGAAAAATATTTATTATCTTTCAAGAAGAGTATACGTAAAAAATGATGTGGATTGTCCTCCAAATAATTTTATTAGTTGAAAGAAAAAAAAGAGAAAAATATTGTCAAATTTCTAACCAATAAAATTATTTGAAGAACAAATCCACATTACTTTTATTACCTTCTTTTGAAAGACAACAAGTATTTCTCATATTTTTATTGACTTCATATGGAGTATAAGAAACGGTTAGGTGTGAAGGATCATATGTTTCTTGTGTCTTTGTGAAGCTTAGGCTTTTGAAAGTGGTGTTTTATCCACCAGATCTGAAGGGGTTCTTCAAGGGTAGGCAGATTGGTGTGCTCTCTCTCTCTCTCTCTCATAAGCAACATGCCTAACTGATAAGAGATTTAAGTACTTCGTATCAAGATACAACACTCTTGATGGATGGACCCTCCCCCTCTCTTTCTAAATGTGAGCGAGACGCCTCTAACATATATAGGTGACGTGGCTTACTCAACTTACTTCAGGTAAAAATGAGACGATATTTGTGGAGGGAAAAATCAGATCTATCTGCTAAGATGCATTCATCTGGCCCACCAGCCCACTAAGACGAGCTACTAAACCTGGACCAAACTTGACCCCTTAGTATAGTGGGCCCACACGAGGCCAGGTGGACTTTGGGTCTGGCCCTTCGTGATCTCCGTCCTTTGGGTCTAACGAGAAATACTAGTGCACATTCATGGAGTGCACTAACTGGGCACACCCACTAGAGGTGTGCCATTTGTCTTTTGGGGTTTGAAAAAGTTGGATGGAGGAGATATTATAATCCCCCAGAAACAAATGACACACCCCTGGTGGGTGTGCCATACTTAGGGTCTGTTTGTTTGCACGGAAAACTCAGGTAAAAATAGTTTTCAGAAAAATTTAAATTTTTATGTCATTGGTACCATTGAAAACTAAAATCTGAAAAACTAAATCACCAAAAATCCGGATTTTGGCATCCGCGTGAAAACCGCAGATGCCATTTTCCGCGGCTGCAGTTTCTGGTTCCCAGGAACCAGTTTAGGTACTATTCATGTAACTTGTGTTTTTATTTTTTTCTACACTTTTAAGTAGTCTTTGTCAAGTTAATTATTTTTCATTAGTTAATTTATTTTTTACTTTTTATTAAAATATCTATAGAATACTATTCATTCAAATTGTGTTTTTATTTTATTTCTCCTACTTTAAATTATATTTGTCAAAGTTATTTATTTTTATTAGTTATTTATTTATTTTTATTTTTTAAAAATATAAAATATAAAAAAATAAAAAATATATATATTTTTATGAATAGTTTTAATACACAAGGAGTATATGACTCTCTCTCATTGAGTAGATCATAAGATCTCATAATCGTCCATACAACTTTATATTTTTCTAACAACCAAATAGACAATTACGTTTTCATTTTCACGTAAAAGTTTTCCGTGGAAAACTATTTCCATCTAAAATTGTTTTACACGCAACCAAATGGACCCTTAGTGCACCCCAAGATGTGCACTAAGTATTTCTCGAGTCTAACATTCAAAGATGGCTTCATAATTTGCTACCATTGAGTCCTGACCTCTTGAGGCCACGTCATGCCCCCTCTCTACATGGCATGCCACTCATGTCATTAGGCGTGTCCTTGACACACTAGGATATGGCATCAACGGTCAGATGAGACACCTTGCCATGGGTGGATCTAAGAAGTCTCCGGTGGGTCCTTTGAGAATATTTTACACTTGCCATGGGCAGATCTAATAGGACTTCAATTTATTAGATTTGGGAGTTGGGACATCTATTGAACACATATTTTGCAATAGGCTAA
Source organism: Colocasia esculenta (assembly GCA_014218235.1). NCBI lineage: Eukaryota > Viridiplantae > Streptophyta > Magnoliopsida > Alismatales > Araceae > Colocasia > Colocasia esculenta. Next base: position 170,768,626 of record CM024760.1, read on the forward strand.
TAATTATATAGTCTAGACAACTCCACTGAACAAAATTTTTACGTCTAATACTGACACCCGCAGAAGTGGTGTATGCCCCAAATTGATGCAAACGAACAACCATTCCTCGCATTGCTAACTCCTCCACCATCCTATGGATTATATACATAGTCGAGAAAAAAGGACATGCCCGAGATACCTCTGCTCAGGCATGGACGGACGTAACATAGAATGAGTGGGGTCACGTGACCCCACTCATTTTTTTTTTTGGTGTGAAATGATCATATAAGTTGACATTTTGATGAGTTTTTATATGAGAGGTGACCCCACTGAATTGTCTCAGTGGGGTCACCCCTTATATATATTATATATAATATATTATTTTATAAATATTAAATAATAATTTAAGTGACCCCACTCAATAAAATTTCTGTATCCTCAGGACTAGCTCTTTCACGCCTCCACAACTTGTCTATGGATTGAAAAAGAAGAAAAAATGTCTAACGTAGTGTCAAGGCGTCAAGGCGACCAAGGCGTAGGTGGGGTCTCGGATCGCCTAAGCGCTTAGGCGCTCGCCTAAACGGAGGCTAGGCATCTAGGACGGAACCAAGCATGAGTTATTTTCAAGTGTCCCTCTTACATGATATTTATGTATCTATAAATATGTATAATGATGAAAATTCAATAAAAAATATCATAATATGACAGACATAAAGACAATGAAAGCAACAAAAATTAAACTCCAAGTAAACAAACTCACATTATATATCATAAAGTCATAAAAACTCTAAATTGACATCTTCAAATAAATAAGCACACTAAATAAAACAAGAAGTGCAAATATCATTCTATCATCAGAAAACTAATTTTCAACTTTTAAAACAAACCAGTGAATACACATACATGTAAATATGTTAAATAAAAATAAGAAGTGCAATATCTTAATACACTTAAAACAAGTAAAAACTAAATGAGTCAATTACATAATCCCACAATATGTCTAAAAATTGAAAAGAAACTAGAAAATGACAAGTCTCATGTGTTTGGGTGATGATAGTTTAAGTTTGACCAAATCCTGAGAGATCTCAAACAGATTAAGTGCTGTCAGTAGGAGAGCGGCTCCTTGGAGAAGTCATATGCATGTTTGACTTTTTTTACCGGACTTTGGATTTTTAGTGTTCCATATAGTTTATTTGAATTATCAAATTTTAGATAGGTCAAATTATGAAAGATTAAAAGTTAGCATTTCAATAAAATCATCGAAATCGTGATTTTCTTCTTCGATGGGAGAGTTGACTTTTTTTGGGTAAGAGATATGATTTTTTGATATTTATATTGGATTCAAATGGGGGGGGGGGTATTCCTTATTTACATGTAATATCATAAGTAAATTTACTTAAATGATATTCAGGTAAATAAGATGTTCCTAGAATCGGGCTGGACTCAGCCCTGAAAACCGACTTGAATCTGCTGTCTAAGTGGGATATTGCGGACCCCTAAAGGGTTTAGGCGCGCCCAGGCGCCCCTGGCGTGTGCCTTGGCCGCCTTAGCGGCGCCTTGGGGCCCTTTTCTACTCTTAGAAATGCGAGGTGTTTTAAGACGGCTAAGGAAGCGTCTTGGCGCTTAAGCGGCGTCCACCTTGGCAACTATGGTGTCTAGAGAATCTCCAACTGATGTTTAAAAATGATACACCAGCCATCTCCTCGTGGGTATATATACTAGAGAATGATTCTGATCACAAAAAATACAGACAATAACTCTCTAAACTCCCACTCCTTTTTCCCTCGTATTGTGATCAATTTCTTGACTTAAACATCATAAGATTTTTCTCTTAACATCTTTTTCAGGGCTTCCTGACCATTCATCTAGCCTTATAGGTGTGAGCCGGCAATTTCTCTCGACAAACAAATTCAAAAGTTTATAAAGAATGGATGACGGAAACTTATCGATCATTTTCAAACTGTTTTTTTTTCTTTCTCAAAAACCCAAGAGGGCCGATTTATTATATATATAAGGAGTAACTCTGAAATTAGAGATAATAACCGACTACAAGTCTCAATAAAATAGGAGTTAACTAGAACTCTATAGAAGATCTATCCTAGGAATGAGTACGTCGTCGAAGGACTACTCGATGTCGTAGCCCTGGTCTTCGAAAACAACGCTCCATGTTATCTTCCTCTGAATCCATTCCGGACACCTCCGAGTCAAATTTAAATTCAGACATAAATATATTCTCTGCTCTGACATGCTCGGCCACAGAAGTAAACTTTGTCCTCCAATCTTTGATATTATCTTGCAAGAGTTAAATCTTTGATATTCCCACAGAAGTAAACAATGTCACAATATTATTACAATGTCGGACATCTTATCTCATAAATATCTGCGGATTAATCACACAAGGGTTGAGTAATCTTCATCAATCTTATCACCTAGTTGATGCGCAGTACGCATTACTCTCCTAACTATAAACAGGCAAAGATGGAGATGACATGCACGCCTCATTCGACCTTCTTAATTAACTATAAAAAATGTTTAAAAGCTAGCAATATTGAAGGTGATGGAGGCTTGTTTTTGTAGCTCGGACTTGATCATCTTCTCTCACCAAAGAAATTTAATAAGCCAACACTTAGTCAACATGTTACTATATATATTTTTTTATTAAAAAAGAAAAATGGAAATTAAAGTGTTCTTGTAAGTCTCCACTTCTCATTAAATGTCTTTCTTATGGAAAGTCTGACTATTTTGCATTCAACTCCTCTCATAATTTTGTCAACACAGACATAAAAGTGATATTGGACACTTTTTTTCCCCCTCGTAGACCCAATTAATGTGATTTCTCTATCTTTAGCTGACTTGTGATCAAATGACATTTAAGTCATGGGAGAAACGGGCGACTGTCCAACTAGGTAGATTCGAGAGCCATTTAACAAGGCCTGCATGCGGATCAAAGTTAAACACAGTTGTTGAGATGGTCACTTTCTTTGACAATTACATAGGATAGATTGAAATGAGAATCGTGACACAGTAAAGATCCGTTGATTGCTTGTAAAATATATTCATAAGAATTTTTTTTCAAAAATTAAATTTTATAAAAAAATAAAAAATATAATTATCTATATTATAACCATGTAAATATTTTTATTGAAAAGATTTTCTGATATTTATTTTCAAGTAAAATATTTATTAGAAATAAATTTTTAAAATAAATAAAAGTCTAAAAATAAAAGTACATTCCGCATGATGACCACCCGATCGCCTGACGTCCGGTGGTCGGTGCCGAGAGCCGAGTCGTCAGACGTCGGATGCTGGGTCGACGGGTTGCTGGCCGCCGACCGCCGGACGTCGAGTGTCAACCGCCGGACGTCAGGTCGCGAGGCGCCAGATTGCTAGGTGCCGAACGTCAGTCGACGGGTCGTCGGGAGCAGGCCGTCGAGCACCGATCGTCAGACGCCAATTATTGGACGCCAGACACCGAACGCTAGACATTGTAGTGGAGATTGTAGTCACACTTATAAAAATCTTACATGAAAGAGAAATTCAAAAAAATAGTTTACGGAATTTCATCAAGGATGTCAAAATTCTTAATTTCATGTAAAAAGTTTCCGTGAATTAATTTTTCAGTAATACAAAACAAACAATTGCATGAAATTTTTCAGAAAAACTCTTTCGGACATGAGATTTTAAGTTGAAATAAAAAGACCCTAAATTTCTAATTAGACACAATCCTGAAAGACCCACAGTGTCATGATAACGTGGGCCTCTTAGAGTTATGCTGGCCGGCGAGTGATATATATGTACGTAATACTCAATTGAAATAGGAAAACCCATACGATTTATAACTTTCTCCACTGTAGGTAAATTTATAGACAAACCTAATGAGTCTTGATAATTGCCAATTATCAGGCCTATTAACTCAAAATGTGATTTGTTAACAAATATAATTTATTAAAATTTCATCACCAAAAAAATACTGATAAATCTTATTAACTCTATCTCAGCCTATCAGATCTGAATCATCTGATATAGTTATCAGTCTTGATAATTTTACTTGTTAAATTAAAACTTGATAAATAGATATTCTTTATTTATGAATAACTTAATTATGTATAATTTATTAGGTTATCAAATGAACCCATAATGTGATATATATGCTATCAGGTGTTTATCTTGAATAAGGGACTTATCCGCAGCTTTTTCTCATTCGAGTTATCGAAATAATTTACGACAAAACCCCTATCCTAGGCACCTATTTGGCTATCAAACTTGGCTGCCACACTTTCCCTTGTTCAATAATTTGAACTCAATTAATGAAATGGTTTGATGTGAGTGCAAATGTGGAACTTATCACCCACTTATTATTCTCCTCTATCTTAACTAGACTAATAAGCTAGCTATTTGCAAGATGTGTACGCCAAGTGTTTCTCTTAATTTGTGGTCGGGATTATCAAAATTTGACACAACAGAAGTGAAATTAGTGGGGAAGATTAATTCACTACAAAAGAAATCTCTTTTTTTTTGCTCTTTTTTTTTCTTCTTCTGAATAAAGTTCGAGTCCAAACCTCGACGAATTAAGAACTGATATGTCCACTTAATTGGTAACTATACTAACTCGTCTGTTGAAACCAAACCAAACCAAATGAATTAAATTCGGTTTGGTTCGGTTTAAATTGAAAATAAATGAATTTTTAGATTTTCTTAGTCTTAAATAAGATTTTAAACACTTGTTTCTCTAATAAATCACTATCAAATAATATTTGTGAAGAGACGTGATTTAAGTGTGCCTCCCAAGAGGTATTGTCCCCATGCTTGGGGTTTTGTCCTTTAAAAGGGCCCTCTTGGGAGAAGAGGTGAGACTCTTGCTGATAAGCACACACTTGTTCTCACTATCTTTCAATGTGGGACTAAAGTATACCTCTACAATTTGAAATGAAGTATTAAATGTTGATGACTAATTAACCTCTATATTATGTATTTTTACGTAAATATATTGAAAAAATTTGATAGATATATACAAATTAAATTTTATTAATGTAATTTGGTTTAATCGGTTTGGTTTGGTTTCTAGAGGTTAGAAATTGAATCAAACCGAATTTTCTTTTTTGATTTGGTTTGGAACTAAACCAACTTTTTTTCATGTTCAAACCGAACCAAACCAAACTAAATCGCTCGGTTCCATTTGATTTTTCGGTTTGAACCGAACAATGAACACCCCTAACTACTTGTGTTTGTGAAGGTTTCGTTTGTTTGCAATAAGTAGGCAATCTCCTCACAAACTTGGGAACCCATTTTTCTAAAAGAACATAGTGTTAATTCCTTGCATGAAAACGACGATATGGTGGAAGTTTGACAGGTGATCCAATCTCTTCTTCCCACCTCACCTCTATATATGGCCTGTTAATGTATACGTGGAGAGTTTTCACACTTCGATCCCTTGCCAGGAGATGGCCAAACCCATCAAGGAACTAGTATTATTATGCTCGAACAAACACTTGGCAGTCTTTATACTCTTGACGCTATCGTCAACTCTCCACAAGATTCTGAGATAAGGTGGCGGCCAATTCGAGCGTTCTAGCAGGATGCAGCGATCACCGGCTGGCGCGCTCCTCCGGCGTGTGTATGTATCATCCGAGTTGTTCTTATTAGGTTGTTGCTGAGAAAAATTAGTCATTTTTTTTTAGGGTAGGCCATCATCTCGGATTCTTCCCGACAATGCTTAGTTGTTTTGTCCCTTGTGAATTTTAAGCGTGTTTAATCGGTTGGCCTAATCTTTCAAACACGTCTCGAGTTTGAGATTTAGAACATATGTTTAAATCTTAATTATTTATAATTTTTGAAAAATTTTCTTTATAAATTAACAGATATGAGTATTAAACTCCTCCCACCAGATGTATGATGTATGACAGAACACCAAATTAATCGGATCACTCCTGATGTGCTTTGCCCCTTGTGAATACTACTTTGGAGTTTCTCTTTATTAGTCTTGTGAATTGGGATTTTAGAGCTTTGCACTTTTTTTTTTTTCCCCTTTTTGGTTGGTTCATCTTGTTGTTGTTTTCCTGGTAGTCCTTGGTGCTTTGTGAGCTAATCCCTATGTAATGCTGTGCTATTTATCTAGTTTAATCTAGTGAATGGGGCATATAGCTCCCCTATTGTCCCCACAAAAAAAACCCTTGCTAGGACAGCCATTTTCACATTGAGAAATATTTATTATATTTGTAAAAGCATAACAATTATACTTTCACTAGATCTCCATTAGATGTGATATATTGGGCCATCAATCCAATGGCCAATATGTGAAAGTGCAATCCAGCAAGTATCTCTTAGGAGTAACTCAATAGTAAAACCCTCCATTTCAGATTCAAATCCCCATCTCCACACTTACCCTATATAAAAAAAAGATAAAATGTTATTTACTGGATTGATGGAGTAAATGATTTACTTGACCAAGTACAGACTTTATTAACTGCTTAACTTTTCATGTTTGATCGAGTAAATTATTTCTGTTCAGCATAGTGAACAGTATTTCTTGAAAAAAAAAAAAAATCTCTTTCCCACCTCACCCTGCCCGTCACATGCCCCACTATATAGTATAACATAATAAGAGCAGCAAAGTCTAGCCACTCCACCACCCCACCAAACCTTGATGACCAAGCTAAACCAATAAAAGAGATAATGTGGAAAGGCAAACCATATAAAAATATAGATGGGAGCATCATGTGGCAAGAAACTATAGAATACAGTAGCAATGAGTGTATAACACAACCAGAAACAAGAACAAGAACAAGAACAAAAACATCTGGGTGGCAGGAGCTGCACCAGAAGCAAACCTGTCCTACGGACAAAACCGCTAACAAAAGAATTCTAATCTGCTACTTAGTTTTGTATGTATCAACAACCCATATCTGCTAGTGCTCTGCTGCCAAGCGTACGGAGAACTGCAGCCATGGAAAGAGAAGGCGGGACTGGAAGCTGATGGATATGCTCTCTCTCCTCAGGAACTGGAACTGGGTGCTGCTGCATCTAGACCGCCTGTCTGTCGCCGTACCCGTTGGCCGCCCCGTTGGCGGCGCCGTGGTGGGATTTCTCCCCGCCACTGCTCCTCCGCCGGAGGACGACTCCCCAGGTGAAGACCTCCAGGACGAGGGCGACGGCGCCGAGGGCGATGAGGATGCCGACGTAGATGCGCTTCCACTTCTTGGCCGGCTCCAGGATGTCGAAGCCCTCGAAGATGTTGACGATGCTGAGGATGATGACGGCGTAGCCGACGGACCAGTGGTAGACGTTCCAGAAGATCCGGTACTTGTGGTCCTTGTTGGGCCTCAGCAGCAGGGCGAACACCTGCAACATATAGCATCGAAGATCGAGTTTGAAACCAACAAGAAAAAGGATAAAAGAGAGGTCAAAAAGAGATCTTTGATCTTTGTTTTATGTTATACAGATGGCGGCAATTACGAACCCAACGTTGGGTAGGTTGGTCGGATCAGATTGTATAAATTTTGAAATAAAGTTAATGGAGCAGTTGGGGGTAGGTGGGTGAGGCATGTATCCAGGGATTTTTTTTTTTTTAATGTTCTTGGTTTCCTGGACACTTTTACCTGCGCGCAAGGGCTGGGAGAGAAGGCAGGAAAAGTGATCAAAGATTCGATCTTGGTTTAGTTTGTGATAGACCCATCTCCAAGATTTCATGAATTTTCACAAATTGTACGAAATGGGAGCAGTCGTGTGGTTTGTGTAGGAGACGAAGCACGAAATTGGGCAATTCCATACGCATATGTATGTATATACTCTGCTCTTTCGTCTCAGGAGAAGAGAAATATCTCTGTACTGTTTCGAATGATCATATGTTTACCTGGAGAGTGGCGAGGCAGAAGAGGGTGATGCCGATGTTGCGGTGGAGGTTGTGCTTGATGTCGACGGAATCGCTGCCGAGCTTAAGACCGGTGCCCCAACCGGCGACCCCCACGATGTAGGCGGAGCACTGGCAGCCGACATGGAGGTAGAACCAGGCGGGGTCGGCGGACTTGAACACCCTCAGGTACCTGGCGATGATGGCGCCCATCGGCATCAGCACCCCCCAGCTCACCGCGTTCAGAACTCCGTGCCTCTGCACGCAAAAACCGCATCGCACCCCGGGAAGAAGAGGTGAGAACAGAGATCTATCTAGCTAGCTAGGAAGAAGGAGGAGGATGGTTTGATCTGTCATCTGTGTATAAAGATACGATAGTGTGGGGGGGAGGGGAGTTTCAGTAATTGGCACTTACGTTCCTGCGACGGATGATGTTGTTGGTGGCGGCGGTGGACTCGCCAGAGAGGAAGTCCAGGGTGCCGAGGGATTGCACGTTTTCGCCGGTGAGGGGATGGCCGGCCGGAAAGCCGCCAGAGAAGGCGGTCGACGACTGCCACACCTGGTTAACCCGGGTCTGGTTGTTGGTCAGCTGCAGGGTGGCGTAGATGGTGTAAAAGCCGCCGCTGAAGTCACCCTGCAGGTTGGTGGCCGGAATGGTGATGCTTGACGGCTGCAAGGGAGCGCCGGTGACAGAGGTGGTATACGGCGCCACGCGGCCGGTGGATCCATTCACAAAGGCCACCAGAGCCTGGGTACCGGTCATGCGCAGGGCTTGGGAGTTGATCCCCCAGGCGACCCAGCCGGTGTTGCTCTGAGGTGCGCGGAAGGCGATGTCGACGGTGCCGTTGGAGGGGTGGTAGGTCCAGTGGAGGGTGGAGCTGAGGCGCTGTAGGGAGCTGCAGAGGGCGAAGTCCCCGCTCCGGGAGAAGGTGAGGGTGGTGCAGCTCTGGGCGGATGAGGACAAGGCGAGGGACGCCGCCACGAGGCAGAGGAGCAAGGCCCGGGCCATGGCGGGTGCTGCTGCAGCCATCGATGATCGATCTGTGTCTTCTCAGCTCTCAGCTAGCTGCTGCTGCCGCCGCCGCTGCTCAACTTCTTCTGATCAGAAGCGATTAATCTGTGAGCTCGAGAGGGCTGCGATCCCACCACAGAGAAGGACGGTAGGTCTCTCCGTGTGTGGCGATGGAGGAAGGGATCGGGGGGTGGATGGTGTTCTTATAGGTGGGGAAGAAGGAAGGAACGGGAGAGAGGGGCGGGGGGTTGGGGAGGGTTGTTGACTGGTGTACGTGTTCGCCGGAAGCTTCTGCAGCGGCGGCCGCGTTCCGAGGAGGAGACGAGGGTTGCTGCCGTGTGGAGTAGTGTTCAACACAGGAGAGAAGATGGGAAAGCTGGGGACGTGTGGTTGGTGGGAGGAGCAGAAGAATTGGTCAGAAAAGGTTCTTGGTTGGTTCCTTCTTTCAACAAAAGAAATATTTATTTAGCAAGTCTCAGTTATCAGTGCTCTCCTCCTCTTTCCCGAAAGTGCCCACCTTGTTATTTCTACCCAAACAAATGTTATTACGATGAATTAATTAAAAATTCTTATCAGATATTTAATTTATTTTTAATCTCTGATAAAATTATAATTTAATATAATAAATATTATTTTTATTATAATATACGTTAAATTTTGTTACAGTCAAATTTTTTTTTCATATTACTCAAAGACGGTTAATTAATTTACTCATATTATTAAAGATTTATAAAGAGAAACATTTGGTAGTTGATAAAAAATATCTAACCATTTAAGTTTAAACACAAGTGAATGAATTTTCTTGTCATCTTAATTATTAATAGAGCTTACGTTTATTTATATCTATAAATATAAGTGGCCGAACATTTTATTCGGGGTATCAAATATTACTCACTTATACATAATCTTAGGATGTGTGCCCCCATCTTATGTCGTGGATCTTAAATTTAGTTGTATAATTCCAACCATTCGAATGGACCAGAAGTATGCTTGATAATTCAAAAGGATTAATATAGAGATAAATGCATATATATATATATCCTTAACAATATACTATCCCTATAAAATATATATACTATATCTCTGAAATCTTCACCTCCACAAATATGTCATATATTTAAATGTATTAATCATGAATAATATTCTGTTAACTGAACCCACCACCTAAAGTTGGGTTGGAGGGTAAAAAAAAAATACTAATCTATTCTCGATTTAAAATCTCTTCTCTACCCGCATAGCTCCCTCTCTCTTTCTCTTTCTCATTTGTCTTTGGAAACTTATTTAATTTTTCGTCCATATTTTATTGGGATATTTATAAGATGTATTTGATGAGGTCAAAACTTTAAAAATATACGTGAGAATATAATACTTTCTATGGATATATATATATATGTATTTAATCTATTAATAAATATAATTCAATTCTTCTAGTCATATCCATATCCCTCTCTCTCTCTCTCTCTCTCTCTCTTTCTCTCCTCTTGGGTGTCTGTTTCTCCTCACACCAACCGAGTGCTTGTGGAACGAAGTGAGAAGACCCCACCAAAGTCTCCTGACGTCATGGGACTTGGTTTTTTTTAACCCAAGCGGCGGGGCTGGTGAGCGGTGTTGTGTCCGAAAGAGAGAAGACCGGGAAGGGGCGAACGGAACCTTCTTTGACATGTGTTAAAGTAGGTGTAGTGTTTTGAATAAAATTATGTATACATCAAAATTATACCATATTCTACTTCATATATACCTCGTATTGTACTCTATAATATATCAAATAAGATTTTTTTTTTCATAAAAACTATTGTTAGACAGAAAATCGCAAATACATATGTTATTGTTGTTAAAATATTGTCAAAGATATGACTTCATGAAATAAGCAAATATACCATTTCAGTGGCGTGGAGTTACTTTCCATCTATTTATCCATGGACTTGACTAACTCATAACTGAAAATCACTTGTTTGCCCTGAACCTACCATCTGTATTTCATTCTCAAAGTCTTAAAATGATACAACAGGAGTATTTTTGTAGAAAAATATTAACCTAAGAGGAAAATTAGAACTTTGAAAATTTTGTTTGCTTCCTAGGATTAGGGTTGACTATAGATATCCGAAATTTGATATTTCGATCTATTTCAGTAATTTTTATAGGATTCAAAATTCCGATAAGATATGTCCGATAACTTATAGGATTCCGAATCGAGTTTTTGAATCTTATAAGATGCGAAAACAGAAATATGTGTTTTCGAATCCCCAAATTCGATTCCGAATCCGATTCATTCAACTGGAGAAGCAATTGTATCTACCCCTAGGCATTTGATGTCAACCGTAGACATGATACTGTTATCATGACTCACATATTTCATTTTATAGAGAACATTATAATGAAAGATGGAGAGAATGTGATTGGCGAATGAAGATGTGTTGTTAAATTTAGTGTTATATTAGTTATTATATACTATGAGTTGTAGTTGATACTATATAATTTGTGGATTGATAAATTTACATTTTAAATTGTGTGATTTTAGTTTATGGATCCTATCATTTCTATACATTGTGGATCTATGAATTTGTGATGGTTATCCAAGTGTTCTTATAATGTAAATTACTGTAGTACCAGAAAAATCCATTAATTAAAAATTATAAGCTAAATAGAATTTTATCAATTAATAAATTCAATTAGTTAAAAAGGTACGCATCATTATTACATGCGTATAAACCCTATAAAAATTTCGTAAAAATAGTAGTTAACTTTAAATAATGTTCTCTAATGACCCATCATGAAATTTGGGCATAGAAAAATCATTTGGACCGAGTTTAAAAAATTATGCGACTTATTAGCATAATTAAAGAATAAGTCGAAGAACTCATTATTTTATGACCCAAAGTGGATTATAAATAATATGGGATGATAGCCCATTATGATATTGGACCAATGGACAATCTTGGCCCATGAATAAATTCTCTAATAAAAAGATAATTAAAAATCAATAAGTAAAGTAAGTACATGGGTTGTACAATTAAGCTCACACGAGTTATTGGGCCAAGAGAAGAGCCCAAATGATGAAGGTTAGAAATATTGGCATGAATAATATTTAATTGAAATAAAAATATGAAAACTTGAATAAGTGTGATAAATAGATTTACATAAGGATAAAGGGTGAATAATTGGAATTAAATCATATCCATTAAGTCAAATTAGTAATGGTTTTACTAATGGTCCTAGCATAAAGTTTTGGGCCAATTATGAAGAGTCCACCATGAGATGAGAATTAAATAAGTGAAATTCATACCTAAAATATTAATAATAGAAAATGGTTAAGATAATGAGTATTTTAACTCTTAATCATTTAGAAAGAGTTCTAAACCTAGTATAACTCAATAGGACTCTATCCTAATATAAAATTGAGATTTAGATGAGAGACAATTGGGTTAAATATAAGAGACCCAATTAAATAGAGAAATTCGTAACTATATTATCTCTTAATTAAAAAGGGGTCATTAAAGCACTAATATGACTCATATATATCTTAATAAGAGTCCTAATCCTATCCTAAACCATTACCCACGAAATTAAACCTCTCCCCTACCCATTAGGTGGATAAATGGTAGAAAAATAGAGGATAATTGTGAATTTTCGAAATTTAGGAGAGGAAGGGAAGAGTACGGAGTTGTGTGGACTCTATTACCACCCTATACACTTCTCATTTGACCCTATCAACCCCATTTTCGTGGCTGGAGCTCTGGAGCATGAGGAGAAGGGTTGGAGCAAGGAGAAGGAGGTTGGAGCAAGGAGAACTTCGAAATTCGTCACCCCTCAACCCTAGGATCTTTACAGCGCAAAAAGGTAGGCAATCTCTCAAGATAAAATCGTGAAATAATTATCCTAAGTAGCCTTCATGTACCTCTTCAAAAGCCCTATGGTTTCGTGGTATTTCGTTCACCCATTTGGGCGAATTTAATTCGTCAAATCCTACTGTCACATGAACCCGAATCTCATGTTTTCTCTAATACCTTGCACGTACTTGTTCCCATGCTATGAGAAAATTTTTATTTATACTACCATAAATAGCTTTCAAACGCCCCTGGTCTTGCTTGATTTCGATCTCCCATGAGGGAGAATTAAATCTTTTAATATCTATCAGATCTGTGCACTCGACCCTCCTTGTTTCCTTTTTAATCTCGTGCACACTTGACATCATTCCATGATAAAATTATCATAAATACTACTACATATTAGCTTTCAAACTCCGCTGGTTTTAGAATTTTTCATCATGTATTCATTGCAAATTAATTCGTGGAACCCTAACTGCGCCTGTTTAGGTCACCAAAAAGTAACCTGATAAATGCATGTCTAAACCTTGTCTATTTTCAAATTAATCATGCATGTTGATAGATATACATGTCTACTTTCGTTTAAACTAGTTTCATGCTTTTTGGATCATCGTGCTATTTCATATGTATTTTAGAACGTCCCTGTATCATAGAGGACTCGTCCTGGGAAAAAGGGGAAAACCCAGACCGCCCCTGATATCGCGGCGGCGCGATACGCCGCGATAACAGGAGTGTCGCGGTAGGCCTTCAGGTCGTGTCATGAACGCGACGGGCCTCGCCGCCGCGTTCCCAGACCCGAACCAGGCCAGGCCGGCCGGTTCGCCTGTCGCGCCAGGCCGCACCACCGCGACCTGAACCGCGACAGGATACCCTGTCGCGATACGCTGCTTAACGCGCCCATGCACCCCGTCGCGTTCTTGAAATTTTGGCCAGAACCTTTAATTGCTCTTATATCCCTGCTTTAAATGCCATCTAATCCTTGTACAAGTTAAACCATGTACTGTTAAGCTTAATAAATGATCTGAATATTTTTATTGGGTAATATTTAAATGATTCTTATTAATTTAAAAGCCATGAGCACGACTTATTCTGTTCTCATGATTTCTTTACACTTGCACACTAAACATTGTTTATTGCCATTTGACCCTATTAAATTATTCAATAATGTATCTGGTAATTAAGTGAAATTAATTACCTAATTTTCCTATTATTTAAATGACACGTCTTCGTTTTATTCACGTGATTTGTACACCGTTATCGCGTCCCTCAGCCTTCGAGCACTCGAGGCAAGACAGACAACGTTTCATTATACACTTTTTCTTGACATGGACCACCTCTCCACCGGGAATACTCTCGACTGGACCAGGGACTCCTTGTCAAGACCTCGGTAAGTCTTCTTGGCTTTGGCGCACGTCCTTAGTCAACGAGCTGGTTGTACCCTTTAAATCCCGATTACACTCTTTGGGATCAGTACGATCCAAACAACCTTAGTGAGATCTCCTTATCTTGTGATCACGCCGAACACCTGGCTCGTGTACGCGGCACGGCTATTGGGGCGGTTGTGACTTCTACCAGACTGCCGGTATCCGACCTGGTACTGTGCAACCGTTACTATCGTGGTTTATCGTTGTTTTACGATTATACCCCTATCTCATCTACTATCCTTGTACTCTCATCTATTCACGTTCACTCTACTATCTCGTCTATTCATCTACTACCCTCTTGAGACTCTTGAGCTGTTGTGGCTCCCATTGCTTGTACTATACATGACTGTCTAGCGCCATAATATGGGTCCGGTGACCCTACTGACTTGAATGCATACTGTGCAGGGCACGGAGAGTGTCCAAGGGGCTCCAATCTAGTCATGGGGGCAGAGAGCCACCCGAAATACCTGCAGGGGCTATTGACTGTGTTCTGCATTGCACCGGTTCTGACTATCTCGACATTGACTAGACATTTAACTGTTATAACATTAGTCTGAGGAGTTCAGACGAAATGTACTATCGTTAAACGGCTACTGTCCCAAAGTGACTATTGTCGTACTCGACTAGTGCACCGTTGTGCAACCATACACGCTATCTCTTTACATGCAATCTCGTTACACGCTATCTTGATATACAAACTATCTCGTTACACGCCACCTTGATACAAGCTATCCTATTACATGTCATTTTGATACACGCTATCTTGTTATACACTATCTTGTTACACGCTATCTCGTTATGTTGTCATCCTAGTTTTGCAATACTCTTGAGAAATGTATTATCGTTCACTTGTTATCTTGTACTATTACTCTCTCAACTATGCATGATCGTTCTCTCTAGTTAACCTGCGTTACAAGACATTAATCACTTAAAGCATGCTTGTTTACACGAGATATTAAGTCCTACTGAGCGTTATCGCTCACCCTTCGTTATTTGTCATTGTGTTTCAGGTAAGTCAGATGATGACTTTACACACAACAACGGGATTGGACTGGAGTGATGAGCGTCCTGGAGTCATAGCGATGGAATGTCTTTAGTATCATAGAGTCTAGATAATTAGTTGCTTAGTTATCATTTCCAATGTAATGATGTTATTGAGCCCTATGTTTTAGCTCTGAATTAGTGATTGTAATAGTTTAGATGAATTATCAATAAAATGAGGAGTTTTATTACAATTATTGTTCATTAGATGCTCTAATATTTGTGAATGTATGCGCAATTTTCATTACCATACTCGTTGTTCATGCCTCCCTGATTTATTCTGCTGCTAACTTAGCGGGGCATGACAATTACACTACAAGAAAAAACGACATTTCTGACGGAAACAATCCGTCGGAAATCCGACGGACCGTCGAGCGTTCATCGGAAATGATCCGTCGGAAATATCTGGTCAGAAAATACCGACGGGAATAAAATCCGTCGGCAATACCGACTGAATATTTCATTGAAAATTACGTCGGTAATTTCCGATAGAAAACGTCGGAACATATTGTCGAAAATTTGGTCAGTATTTGCCGACCAACGAATGTCGAAAAATCCGTCGGAATTTTTGTCGGTAAATTCTGACAGAAAAATCTGTCGAAAAATAATATGTCGGCACTTTAAACAGAAATGTCGACGGTTTTGTACAGTCGGTAAACTGCATTTGCCGACGGCACGAGATCCGTCGGAAATGCCGTCGAAAATTCCTATAAATTTTTTTAAAATAAAAAAATAACAATGATTTTACAAACCTACTACAATATTCATACATTTCACAACAAGTACTCACAATCAACAGAAAATCATAAAACATAACAAATATAAAATCATACACAAAAATAAATACTAAAAATCAAGACAGGTCTGCTGGATCGTCTGCTGTCCCCGCCTCATGATTGTTAGGTGCTGGAGGTGGATCCTATATTAAAAAATAATAATATGAGAAACATTAATAAAAATTAATATATATACATTATTTTCAAAAATTAAATTTAAAATATGTGATTATTTCTCAAGTTTAATTGGAAACTATTTTTGATCATTTATACTTTAGTTTTGTTTAGATTAGTGATTTGAGCGCCGAACCCAAATCGGGAATCCAATTAAGATTCTGTCAGTTCCCACACGTCACTTTCACCCACCCGGTCGTGTTAGAGTGAACGACACGCCGATCAGATCCCTATTTCAGATTTTGGACCCCCGGGTTGTGTGTTTTGACCTTTTACACTTGGGTTTTTTTAGATCCATCATTTCAACGCCCAACCCAATATGAGAATCCAAATCGGATTCCGTCAGTTCGCACACGTCAATTTAACACACCCGGTCGTGTCGGAGCGAACGACACGCCGATCAGATCCCTATTTGGGATTTTGGACCCCCGGGTTATGTGTTTTCACCCTTTAGACTTGAGTTTTTTTAAATCCGTCATTTCAACGCCCAACCCAATCTGGGAATCCAAATTGAATTCCGTCAGTTCGCATACGTCAATTTAACCCACCCGGTCGTGTCAGAGCGAACGACATGCCGATCAGATCCCTATTTGGGATTTTGGACCCCCAGGTTGTGTGTTTTAATATTTTAGACTTGGTTTTTTTTTTAGATCCGTGATTTGAACGCCCAACCCAATCCGGGAATCCAAATCGGATTCCGTCAGTTCGCACACGTCAATTTAACCCACCCGGTCATGTTGAAGCGAACGGCACGCCGATCAGATCCCTATTTGGGATTTTGGACCCCCGGGTTATGTGTTTTCACCCTTTAGACTTGAGTTTTTTTAAATCCGTCATTTCAACGCCCAACCCAATCCGGAAATCCAAATTGGATTCTATCAGTTCACACACGTCAATTTAACCCACCCGATCGTGTCGGAGTGAACGGCACGCCGATCAGATCCCTATTTGGGATTTTGGACCCCCGGGTTGTGTGTTTTGACCCTTTAGACTTGGGTTTTTTTAGATCCGTCATTTCAACGCCCTACCCAATATGGGAATCCAAATTGGATTCCGTCAGTTTGCACACGTCAATTTAATCCACCCGGTCGTGTCGGAGCAAACGACGTGCCGATCAGATCCCTATTTGGGATTTTGGACTCCCCGGGTTGTGTGTTTTAATCCTTTAGACTTGGGTTTTTTTTAGATCCGTGATTTGAACATCCAACCCAATCCGGGAATCCAAATCGGATTCCGTCAGTTCGCACACGTCAATTTAACCCACCCGGTCATGTCGGAGTGAACGACACACCGATCAGATCCCTATTTGGGATTTTGGACCCCTGGGTTGTGTGTTTTGACCCTTTAGACTTGGGTTTTTTTAGATCCGCCATTTCAACGCCCAACCTAATCCGGGAATCCAAATTGGATTCCGTCAGTTCGCACACGTCAATTTTGTAGCGACCCTCATTATATCGGTACGGTTATACCAACCCACGTCGATATAGTGAACGTTGCCACAGTGGGACATTTACTCAACAATAACATTCAGCTGAGATACACGTGAATATAAGAACATAGTAGCGGAAGTAAAAGAACCACTGTCTTCATTTCATTCATCATCCACATTTAACATACATGATCCGATAAACATTTAAGAGCTAAAAGTCCACATAAATTAAATTGCTGAAAATCAAATACATAGATGTCCATACTTGTACATTCTTCCATGATAATGCTAGTACAATGTTCAAATTACATACTATGAAGATCACAAAAAGTCACAAGTACTCCAACACTCTAATCTCCGCGCTCGGAGTCGGTCTCCAACGTCTCCTCCCCAAGTGTATTGTCACCAACTACACCTGTACGCCGAAGCAAGTAGTGAGTCTAAAAGACTCCGCAAGTAACTCTACACATACCGCGCATGCACATATCATGGTAGGTTCTACATACACGTTCACAAGACACATCATGTAGCATGCTTGACATTAAATTCTACAACCTATCATGGTGAATCTACAATTTAAACGTATGGACTATGCTTTCAGATTTCCTAAAATATAATTACCTATCACATACTTTCTATTCATTTCTCACATAAAAATCTACCTTCAACCAACTAAGACATGAAAGCCATTAACATGAATTTCCGAACATGCATGAAGGAACATACCTAACATGGAATCTACACATTCCTACACATATACGTGACCACTTTACATGCTTTAAGTTTGCTGGTTTTACATGCTTTAACAACCATAATCTAACACATGAGAGCTAACAACAACGATTAAATCACAACATGTGAACAACCAAGCATGGAAGTTGTTTATATATGCTTAACAATTATCCCTAGCATAGATTTTAGGCAATTTGCAGACATAAACATGATCATAACATAGTAAAGTTACTGTTTAATCATGATTTCAGATTGTCATAATATGGATTACAAACTCACATCCTCACATTTTGGTTTCACATTCTTACACAATCTCAAATTCGCATATTTCACACTTTACACATGCACTTTTACACATTGTTCATATTCACATTTTTCACATGAACATACACATTTACATATTCACATTTAGTGCCGTGAGACATAGTCCAAACCACCAAAGAAGGACACAACACATCACATCACATAGACGCCATCTAGGCAATACAATGGCGACTCTTGACTGCGCAGACCGGGAGAACAAGTCTCCACCCTAACCAGTGGTACTTGTCCACCTCCAGGATTTCCCCCTAATGCCTTAGGGTCACATCACTTTGAACCTTCTCAGGGGACATTTCCCTGATACGGTTCCACTGCCCTCTACGGAAGCAATGTCACATTTGGCACAAGTTACACATTATACATTTTACCGATTTTAACACATATTTTTACACATGTCACTCTCATTTCATTCACTTTTTCACTCACATGCACACTTCTCTATTTTTCCTAAGATGGCACTAAAATTATAGAAATTTAGTACTCAGGAAATTTCACTAATTAGGTTGCTATATACAAAATCAAATCATTTTACAACAGCATGTATTAATCTCACATTTTTACATGGAAAATTCATTTTGCAACATATACTGGTCCAAATGACCTGAAATTTTAACCACTAGCTGATTTCGGGTTCAGGATCCCACATGAAAATTTTCAGAATTTTCTAACTTAAAACATAATTACAGAAAATCTAACATCGAATTCACGTGCTATTCACAATTCAAGTTAGCATGGAGTTGAATACCAATCACTGATTTAACAACTCACCCTCTGAACCCTAACATGCATAGAGCCACATGATTTATTTCCGAATTTATTGGGCAATACACAATTTACAGGAGATTTATCGTGACCTACGCATGATTTCTATTTC
Source organism: Colocasia esculenta (assembly GCA_014218235.1). Lineage (NCBI taxonomy): Eukaryota > Viridiplantae > Streptophyta > Magnoliopsida > Alismatales > Araceae > Colocasia > Colocasia esculenta. The sequence continues at coordinate 170,788,058 of CM024760.1, forward strand.
CCCAAAACAAATTTCAATAAATCATACAAGCATGGAAAATTCCAGAAATTCAGAGCACAGATAGGTTGCACATACATGGTCTAAAAAAATTAGGGCAACATGATTTACCACGGATTATCAGGATAATGGTGAGAACATACAGATGAATATTCTTCCACACTTTCAAATATGTAAATAAATTCTACCATCCACAAGATAAGTGTACATTCACATTCCCGTTCATCACATTAGCTAGTATACATGGCATAGAAGAGATTACATTATATCCTCATCGTGAAACATATCGAAAATAATCATATAGAAGGGCAGAACAACTTGTTGTTATGCTCAGATGATCTTAACGGCAAGCTATGGCCGCTAATTTAATGTTAACGGCACAATCGCTGGACGCTAATCATAATCTTAGCGACAACAGATGTTGTCGTTAAGTTCAGGTCTGTGCAGAACACAGACCCGAGCTCCAAAGATGGGGTGCATAAGGGGGATCTAGGATACGAGGAAAAATGCACAAAATGATAAAACCAACCTAGACCATACAGGACGTTATGGGTAGGGTACTTGCCTCTGAAAAATACTTCAAAGGGATCAAAGGGGTGGTGAAGCTCTCCTTGGGCAGTCCCAAGAAGCCTCCAATGACACCTTCCTCCGGGTTCTTGACTGATGTAGACACAAGGAGAAGTCGGGGAAGCCTTCCTTGATGCTCCAGCTGTCTCCCAGTCGTTGTAGATGGCCGGAAGTAGCTCCAAATCCCCGAATCTAAGCTTGCCAAACCAAGTCTTTCTCACAGAACTAGGGTTTCTTCATCTTCTCTTTGCAAAGAGCCAAAGAGGGGTTTTCTGGTTGCAAGGGGGGTTTGTATAAAGAGGAGAGGAGCTCTCCTCTCACGCAGGTCGGACAAGAGGGCCATCAGACCGTTGGAGACAGCTCCCCAATGGTTGGGGTAGCTTGCTCCCAGAAATTCTGGCTCTGCAACGCATGCAGGTCAGAGAAGTTGGCGCCCACATCGCTGGATGCTAGGGTTTAGTGTTGGCATCCATATATTGACGCCTACTCGACACAAGCGTCCATTGATATTGACGCCAATAAGGCCTTCGGCCAGAACCTCAAAACATGCAGAAACCATGCACATCTTACCTTTATATATATGTCATACCTATGTATTATCATGTACACACTACCAACATATCATTCATACACTATTTACATCTAGTTTATACACATGCATACATAAGTATAAATAGTTAATACATACGTAGATATGTACATCTATGCATACACCACATAAATTATTTACATGCAATACAATAAGGCAACAAAATTCAAGGGCCTTACAAATTTAACCCACCGGTCTTTTCAGAGTGAACGGCACGCCGATCAGATCCCTATTTGGGATTTTGGACCCCCGGGTTGTATGTTTTAATACTTTAGACTTGGGTTTTTTTTAGATCTGTGATTTCAACGCCCAACCCAATCCGGAATCCAAATCGGATTTCGTCAGTTCGCACATGTCAATTTAACCCACCCGGTCGTGTCGGAGTGAACGACACGCCGATCAGATCCCTATTTGGGATTTTGGACCCCCAGGTTGTGTGTTTTAATCCTTTAGATTTGGGTTTTTTTTAGATCCGTGATTTCAACGCCCAACCCAATCCGGGAATCCAAATCGGATTCTGTCAGTTCACACACGTCAATTTAACCCATACGGTCATGTCGGAGCGAACGACATGCCGATCAGATCACTATTTGGGATTTTGGACCCCCGGGTTGTGTGTTTTGACCCTTTAGACTTGGGTTTTTTTAAATCTATCATTTCAACGCCCAACCCAATTTGGGAATCCAAATTGGATTCCGTCAGTTTGCACACGTCAATTAACCCACCTGATCTTGTCGGAGTGAACGACACGCTGATCAGATCCCTATTTGGGATTTTGGACCCCCGGGTTGTGTTTTTTAATCCTTTAGACTTGGGTTTTTTTTTTAGATCCGTGATCTCAACGCCCAACCCAATCCGGGAATCCAAATCGAATTCCGTCAGTTCACACACGTCAATTTAACCCATCGGTCGTGTCGGAGCGAACGACACACCGATCAGATCCCTATTTGGGATTTTGGACCCCCGAGTTGTGTGTTTTAATCCTTTAGACTTGGGTTTTTTTTAGATCCGTGATTTGAACGCCCTTTACACTTCTGTTAGGTTAATTAATTTAGATTTCTTTTTTTTTTTTTTTCCTTTGACATTCTTTAGTGGTTTCATTTCATTCAAAGTATATGAAATTAATAGTAATACTGACCTGAGGGCTGGCTGTGAGGGGCGTACTCCCTGCATGGTTGAGATCAACTGCTCAACCATAACGCCAAAGTGCGTCCGTAGCTTTTCCCGAATGATGGTTCTAATCTCCTCTACACCACTGACGGGTGGCGCAGCAGATGAACTCGCGTATGCCGGAGGAGCGACCGAACTCGCATATGAGGACAACACTGGAGTAGTATCCAGGCTGTCCCCAAAGCTGTACACTCGACCCTTTCTCGGCCCTCCTGCTGCGTCGACCCAAGCCTCCGGATCCAAGTCTGGCTGGGGAGTGCCCTCTGCATAACGATCCGCCATCGTCCTGTCATAGGTCTCCTGCATAACAAATTAAAACTAAATTATTGACAACAAATTATTTTAATATCTTAATTGAATTCAAAATTTATAACTTGACTTACAACAATCGTACGAGCACTCTCGTTGACATAGTCATCCGTCCCCTTCCGCTTATGAGTCCGATCAAATAACTCGCGAAAAGTAGGGGCACGCTCGAGCTCGTGATGCTTACAATTCAACAAAATTAGTTAGTTTCACAATAATAATCAATGTATTAAGCAATATGAACAATAATATATAGAGTTTTGTGTTTACATATACATATACCTGTCGCTGGGACGACCGACGTGGACGGGGAGGCAGTGCCTGCAAAATTGTATGTACGTTAGATCTCTTGAATTTAATATGAACAATAATATATAGAGTTTTGTGTGTACATATATCTATTGAGATAAATAAAGATATAACATGTCATCAGCACTCAAATTTGAAGTAGCTATTGAATAACATATAATTCGCAACAACACGAAGTTCTTACAAAATGTAGGGTATATTATCTATATTCATCATCAGATGCTGAAGATATGTTTAATTCAGCGTCATCTTCGTCATCCTCCTCGAATTCGTCCTCATCATACCGGGACACTTCCTCCACATCAGACTCCACCTCCCGCTCAAGGGCATTTGGGTCAACTTCTTCCTGTTCGTTATCCTTATATAAGCAAATTGTTTAATTTATATCATCAACACTGAACAGCGTAGAAGCCGCCACTCTCGTGCGTCACTCTGATCTGATTGGAAAAAATTGTCATTAACACCTTCGAGCTCATCATCTGCCGGGAGAAGCTCATACTCAGGGAATAGCCTTGATTTCACTCTACATGCAACCCACCAATATCTCAATTTGAGGGATGAATAATTTGAATAATAAACTTGTTGGGCTTGTGCAGCCAGAATGAATGGCTCATACGTACTCAACTTGGACTTATGCTTGACATCGACAATCCCATATGTTGTGTCATTATGAATAGAGGTCGGATCAAACCAATGACACTTGAAGAGAAATACATTGTTGCCTTGTCCCAAAAATTACAGTTTAATGACTTCTTCGAGAATGCCATAATAGTCTATTTTATTTTTATTGTAGGCACTTCCCTTCACACATATGCCGCTGTTCATGTAGATTTATTCCGTCCATAATCCCTTGTGTGAAATCGGTATCCATTCACAAAGTAGCCTGGATAGACACGTACAATCTTCGAGGGCCCATAACTGATCTCTTGTACTCTTGAATCAGTAATCAAACCTTGTTCAACCTATTATTAAAAAAAGGGATAGACAATGACAAATTACGCCAACTAAGTATGCATAAGAGCATAACACTTATGCTTCAAAATATTTAGACACTTACTCGAGATCTTAACTAAGTAGGAAAAGACTTCTCTCGTTCCTTTTCAACCTGCACGTCAGTCAGACGTGGATTCCATTGCAGTATGACCGAGTCAAACTCTCTACAATGTAAATGTCACACAACCTCTAAGTTCTGTAGTATTGCTCGCAAATGATGTACATCATTAGTGTTGAGAGCTTACTCAATGTAAGGGTCTAGTTCTGCGCAATTCATAAATACGTAGATCTCCGCAGCTACCAACTCTCTTTCTTCGAGTGCGCGAGTAGAAGAATATCCAAATGCTCGCCCGGGACTCTTTCCGCATGCCAAGTCATATGTCCAGCTGTCTTCGAAGACATGAACAATCGCTGCAATCTGGGTGTGATCGGAAAGTACCACAATGACTTATATAGAACATCCTTCTTCTTTGACTTGTCCCCTCTCTTAGGCTTGAATATATCATGCTTACAAATACAACATGATGTCTTATCTGCATCATCTTTGTAGTACAACATACAGTGTTCGGACATACATCAATTTTCATAAAACCAAGCCCCAGATCATTCACCATCTTTTTCGCGCGGTAAAAATCACCAAGCAACCTCTCTGATTGAGGAAGCATACTCTTGACGAGAGAGAGAAGCCGATCAAAACAACTCTCGCTCATATGAAATTCAGACTTCAAATTTAGTAGCTGCGACACTGCAGACAACCATGTATGCTTCTCACAACCATCCCATAATGGCTCATCAGCATCTCGAAGTAACTGATAAAATCTCTGAGCTGTATCATTCGACACTTCTTCATTTCTTTGGTCATCATGAATATTGAACTCCGGACCAGCAGCATCGACAACCATGTCTACGTACGTACTTGTGGAGACAAAGTTGGCTGGTTCATACGACTGAATATTCAACTCACCATGGGATGACCATAACTCATAATGGGTAACAAATCCTCTCGTATACAAATGATGCTGCACATCCCATGTCGATATCCACTTCCTGTTCTTACAAGCCGAACACAGACATCAGATGTTACCCATCGGATCAACTGCTACTGATGAATTACTCAATGCAAACTGAATGAAACTGTCAACTCCGTCTTTAAACTCCTCTGTCATAACTCCATTCACTATTCCACGGTACATTCATGACTGATTCTCATAAAACATTTTTCCTACACAAATTAAATGTCATGTCACGAGTTAAAATCCAAGACACCCTCACATCGTTCGAGTAAGTCAAAATGAATAGGTAGGATATATTATTTAGATTATCACTTTTTACCCATCTGTGAATATTTGATCACACTCAGATGACCATTTACTATGTGTTTGTATTATTTGCTGAAAATTTTGGCAGCATCTTCCCACACCTCTCAGATATACCAATATTATTTATTGATTAAGATATTTTCTTAACACTTACTAATAAGTGGTTAAGAAAATATTCTTAATCAATAAAGGTATATCAGAGAGGAGTGAGTAGAAGCACCCGAAATTTTCAACAATAATACAAACACATAGTAAATGACCATCTAACTGCGATCAAACATTCACAGACTGTTCAAAACGGGACAATTCAAGACTTTGAATTAATATACATGTTCTCATCATTGAAAATAAGACTCGTGCACATCAATCCCAAGTCTTGAACGGGAAGGTTCATTGACACGGACTTAACACGCTCTCGTGATGTGTGTGCAGTGATAAATTGCTATACATACATAGATCAAATTTAAAACCCACATAAATATGAAAGGAATATGAAAACAAACATCAACATGTGAACAAGTGCAATAATAAACCAAATTCAGAAATACATGTACATGAATTGCATTAAAGTAAGAATACAATACTAATCACTAAACTGAAAGTAAGCAATTAAAAACAATCCATATAATAGTGTTTATATTGAAATAAGTTCGAATTAAGGATCTAATAGCTACAAGAAAGATTTTGTACTCATTTTTTTATGAGAAGTATATGATCAAGAGAAGTTTATAAAATATATGAGAAGAGCTAAGTGCGTTGAAGTATGCCTTGAAATTCCAACATGGTCCCTTAATGTGTATAACTATTAATGGTACAACCTGCTTGATGTCCTAGAGGAATTCCAAGTTTATGGAAACTTACGGAAGTCTTGGCGAGGGAGTTCCAGTAGTCTGACAAGAAGAATATGTGACAGAGAGTTCTCACAACATTATGAAGATGTTGAATATGTTGCTCGACGTTCTAGAGGACTTCTACAACAATGGAGCGACATCAACGATGTTCTAAAACAATGGTATAAAATGAAAACAAGCGTATTATTTGAATAAGTCCTTATATTTGCTAACTTTTCAATCTTTTTAAATAATTAAACCTTTTTATGGTATCAACAAGGTGATAACCAGCAATAGACATGGAATTTTCTATGTTTATCTTTATCTCCAAGTCTTCCTAACTCAACTGATTGCGATAGACATGGAAAAACGTAATTGTCATGTTAGGGTAGTGATATGACACTAATTTCAATAATAATGAAGTATATCTAAGCTTATATTGCCCATTTTTAGTGGATAATGGTATCTAATGCATCATTCACCAGTACTCCGTCGACGTCCCGGAGGTTCTGGATCACTGAGTACGTAACTACAGGTATTCACTGCACAGGCCACCGTACGTGGTACTGCTCTATATTACAACCATAAGATTAATAATTATTATTCTCTATACTTAAACCCGTATGTTCCATAGATTACCCCACCATGCAATAAATTCCTTTCTAGCATAATTCTCTGGATTTCTTTCTTCCTCCCATATATGGGCATCTGGGCAATATAATCTGATCTGGTTTGCACATCCATTTAATCTGATCTATCAATTAAATAATTTGAAAATTATGTCATCTTATTTATGAGTCTATCATTTTTTATCGTTTTAAACTTTTTCACTATGATGTATTTGTGTTTTATTTATCTTTACAGACACTACTCTAACTATCAATTATACAGATCGATATATCTGTCCGATAAAGTTTGATATGATAAAATAAAAATATATGGACAGGAGGGGGAGGGGGGCCGGGTGGGGGGTTGGGAAGGGGAGGGGGGCCGCCAGGAGGGGGAGGGGGGCTGACAGGAGGGGGAAGGGGATCGCCTAAGGGGGCCGGTGGGGGGTTTGGAGGGGGAGGGGTTTGATAGGAGGGGGAGGGGGGCGGGTGGGTGGGGGTTGGGAAGGGGAGGGGGGCCGCCAGGAGGGGGAGGGGGGCGGGTGGGGGGGTTGGGAGGGGAGGGGGCGCTGACAGGAGGGGGAAGGGGATCGCACAAGGGGCCGGGTGGGGGGGTGGGGAGGGGGAGTGCGGCTGACAGGAGGGGGAGGGGGCCAGGTGGGGGGGGTGGGAAGGGGAGGGGGGTGACAGGGAGGGGGGCTGGGATGGGAGGGGGAGGATGGGCCGACAAGGGAGGGGAAATGGAGGGGAGGGGGGGGGGGGCGACAGGGAGAGGGAGGAGCTGGGACGGGAGGGGGAGGGGGGGGGTCCGATGGGGGTGGGTCGCCTGTCGCCCGGAGGGAGGTGGCGGGGGTGGGGAAGAAAGGGGGGGGGGGATGCACATACCCGGCGGAGCACGAGACGGCAGCGGCGGTCGGGGTGGCCGGCGGTGGCGCGGCAGGCAGTAAGGGGCGCGGTGGCGAGGGCGCATCGGCGAGAGAGAGAGAGAGAGGAAGAGAGAGAGAGAGAGAGAGAGAGAGAGAGAGAGAGAGAGCGAAGAGAGAGAGAGAGAGAGAGAGAGAAGAGAGAGTTTTCGAGAGGTTTGGGGTGGCGGGGAGAGGAAAAAGCCTTTTTATCGACGGACTTCCGACAGAAATATATCTGTCGGAAAATCCGTCGGTAATATTTATGTACCGACAGATATTTTCGAGACGGAAATATTTCGTCCAGAAGTTTCGATGTATTTTTTGACCTAAAATTTTCCGTCGGAATTACCGACGGAAAGGTCCGTCCCGGTAATACCGCATTTTCTTTGGTGTTAATAGATTGATCTAAGTTTTATGATTTGAGATTATAAATCTAGACATCCATATAATTTAGACATATGAATTGTTTTATTTATCAAATTTATTACAATGTGGATTAATTTATTACATTTAAGTTGTATGATTTGAATATGTGGATCTACTAATTCATATGTTGATGTCCATAGATATTTTCAAATTACCATTTTTAGATCCGATTCTGTTTTCGATTTTTCATTAAAAATCGGAAATGGATGAGGAAGTGGAAACACTCATTTTCGATTTCGATTCCATTTTCGATACTTTTTGTAGGATGCGGAAGCAGAAACACATATTTTCGATTCTGAATCTGACCCGTTGGCAGCCCTACTTGGGATAGAAGTTAACCATGATCATGGCTGGGCAAATTCGATCAAACCTGGTCCGATATGTTCGAACTGTATTATACTTGGTGCTTTGCAGTCTTAGGCATGGTCGACTTAATACTACTACTTTTTCCTTTTTTAATTTATTATTATTAAATTTGAAATGATAATAGGACCGAATAGGACTGATACACGATGGTTCATTTTGGTACTTGGAGAATCTGGTTGATTAGTTCATCAGTCCAACCAACCTTGATCATGATGGCATGTCTATAATATTTTTTATTTATCAATAGCATATTTGACAATATTTTAGCAACAAATGCATATTTATATATTTTTTTCTTCATATAATGATAGTTTTATGTACAAAAAACTTATTATATATACATAAAAATAGTTTATGTACAAAAAACTTATTAAGTATCCATAAAATTTTTAACTCATCATATGTAATTCTTAATCTTCTATATTATATGTGAAGATGAAAAAACTCGAGTCATGCTGCACATCGTTGAATGGTCTTAGGATTTGGGAAATGATGGTGGCAAACCTTGTCAAGGATGGCGTTTTGTCGGGCTAAGATCTTGCTGAGCTAAAGACCATCTAGGTGTAGACACACGAATTTTCTCATCGCGGGCAAGTTTTTGAGTTACACTGTAACACCCAAAATGACCCTCATTTTGCCCTGAAAGAGCTTTTTCCCAATATTTCTAGAATTTCACCCATTTTTCCTTGGTGCTTCCCCCAGGAAGGGGTCTGGTCGCAAAAGGTCACTCAGCGACGGAACGGCGACTGTCAAATTTCCGTCGCTAATCTGTCGCCAATCAACGACAGATTAGCGATGACAAAATATTCTGTCGCTGAACTGTCTTTCAAATTCGCGACCCCTCCGGTCGTCGCATTTCTTGAAGAACATTAAAAGGCGTCGGTTTCGGTGGACGCGATTCATGAGCTTTCCGTCTCTATTCGTCGCTAAACCAGTCACCGACTTATCTCTTTATTCGCGTCCGTTCCGGTCGACGCGTTTCTTGGAAGAACATTAAAAGACGTCCACTGTACTGGACACGATTCAGAAAATCACATCAACGTCCCGTCGGCTGACAGCGTACTCACGAGTCGGTTGCTTCGAAACCATGCGAGTCTAAAGCGCGTCCACTGTACTGGACGCGATTTTAAGACGGTTCAGCAATTCGCGCTTATCAAACCGACCTTCTTTAAAACGCGGCGGCTGTCCTGGACCGATTTTGACCCAGAACCTTAAATCTCAGCCAGCGCTTCACCTGGAGGGGAGGGGCTTTTCATTTTGAGATTTTGGCCGGGATTTAGAGAGAGAGAGAGTGAGGTTTTAGAGAGAGAGAGAGAGAGAGGGTTTTTAGAGAGAGAAAGAGAGAGATTCTAGAGAGAGAGGGAAGGGAGTTCTTCCGGCGGAGCCCTGCTCGACGCCGTCTGCTTCCTCGCCATCCTCGTCATCGTCTTCCTCTCCATCGCGAGCTCTCCATCGCCGCCATCGTCATCTTCCTCCTCTCGTTTGCCCTCCACAGCGCCATTACGCCGTCTGGCCTCCTCGGGGAAGCACCCCCGCATTTTCCTTCCTCCGGACCCTACATGGTCCTTTAAACTTCCTTTCATTTGGCGCCTACGTGGCCCTTTTCGCTTTACACATCGCATGCATGCACGCACATCATACCTTTTTTAGGGGTTTAAAAGCCACAACAACAGGTGTGTTCCTCCCCCTTTCATTTATGTCATTTTATTCATTTTTAGGATTTGTATACTGCACATCCGTCTAATCCGTCTCTTCTTATTTGTCTTATTTGCAAGGTATCCGAGCTAAATCTCCTTCGCCGGCCGGCCGGTGGAAGGAGGAGGAAAGAACCCACGCCTACACATCCCGCTTCTTTTCTACGGGTAGAAAGGTACACGTCACCTCCTTTCTTACCCGTCCCTACTTTTGGTGCTTTTTAGGAAAAGTACCTGGCGATCACGGTTTGTCTTTATTGCTTTTATTGTCTTTTAATCGCCTGAAGGGCCACTGTTTGTTTTATCGCCTTTTTTTCACGTGTATCCGTACACGTTGTTGGTGTGGACTATTTTTCCTCCTCCCCGTAAGGCGGGAGCGAAAAATAGAATCTACACTAGGCTCATTAGTCTACCGAGAAAAGGTTTGCCCGACAAAGGTCAGCCGTTCGAGCTAGAGTCTATCAGGTTAATAGATGGAGTGTAGGCCGAGCTAACATCTTGCCTTAGCACATGTTGAGGTGTTAGCTTGGGAGTCTCTCATTGTTGCCTTGGGATATCCTCTTGACTTCAATGCCTGGTGAAGGGGCCCTCCTTGTAGGTGACAGATCGGGTGCTTTTAGTGCTTCACGGAGGGCCCTACTTGGAAACTAGAATTTTACGTATTGGGTCGAGCCTATAACTAGGCCCTTAATAGATTGGACCAGAGGGCTGAGATTTCCCATCGCCACTTGCTCCTAATTACTTCCAAGCTAACAAAGTTAGGTCAGAGAGTTTACACATTTTGGGTAGGCAAAAAGATGATAGGGTCCTTTAGTTTACGAGCCTTTCGAATGGCCTGCACTATACTGGCATGTTACTTCGTGGACCTCACCTCGAATTTGGCACTGTTGTTGATCTGCTTAGGTGTGGTGATGATGTCCACTGTCGAACTTTCTTTTGCAAATGCACTACAGGTTGTCACGTTGACACCGCCATTCCTTTACACTTTTCGAGATTTAGTTGCTATAATTACACATCATAAGCCTCGATCTCCTACTTTGCCTCGATTGTAGTGCGAGCTATTCAACTTTCGAGGAGGTAGGATTTTTTTTTTTTTTAAAATCCCTTTACTTTCATGGCATTAAATACCGCCTTTGGGGTTGCCTTCATCGCTTCTTCTTCTTGCTTCACCTAGCTTCAACTCCTACTCTTGTTTTTTCAGTGATTATATCGTCGCTTTCCTACATTAGGGCTTCTTTTTTTGGTGAGTCCACCTTATGACTCACAAGAATCTTGATTTTGCTTCTATTTTTACTTCGGCTCTTCCCTCGAGGGTACCTTCTAGCACCTATTCTTGAAATGCCTTGGAAGCTTGATACTCCTTCCTTGCCTACTTACCTCTAGTAGCTACATCATCTTATAGCCAAGCATTCTCCTGATCAGCAGTCTTCACTTGCTGCTAGAGCGAGAACTTCTCAACATTCCATGCCTTTGAACGAGCACTCAGTCCTCTCCTACTCTAGATGTTTCACCAACCACTTAGTGGATCAGTCACCTCCCCCAACTACTCCTTTAGAGCAGCAACTTCTTTCGACACTTTAATGGCATCCAAGGGAAGTGGCTGAGTCTTGCGAAATCTTGACGACACCACCGATGGCGCTAGATGAAGATGTGGAATCTCGAGTCTTGTTACAGACCACTAGATGGCCTTCGGATTTGGGAAATGATGGTGGCAAATCTAGTCAAGGATGTCATTCTGCAAGGAGGAACAAAAGATCTGAGAGCTTGGGATTGGAATCCCAAGAAAAACCTTCTAATGCCTAAGTCAATATTGGCAAAAAACAAGAGCAAAAGGGTGAGTTGATTTGAGATTGCTCCCCATAGTAGAGTGTAGAGTTGTGTACATGTTACCTCTCACCAAAGGGTTTCTTCTAGGATTTATAGGTGGTCGATTCTCCTAGATGGTTTCATGCGACGTGGTTACAGTTAAATCTAGGTCATGGGTGTAACCATAGGGTAGTGGCCATCATGGGCTTCAATGCCTGGCCGATCATGGGCATCCCATCGTTATCCTTTTTAAGGCTCCACTCTTCTTGAGTAACTATCATCCATGTAGGATAATTGACCAAGATATCAGGTTGGATTGTCTACTACTCTACCGAGTTAAGATCTTGCCAAGCTAAAAACCATTTAGGCTCATCAATTCGTTGGAATAAGGCTTGCTAGGCAAAGATCAGCCTTCCAAAATAGGGATTGTCGGATTAACATGTGGAGAAATATGTTGAGGTGTTACCTCAGGAGTCTCTCACCATTGCCTCGGGCTATCCTCTGGGTTTCACTATTGGTTAAAAGTCCCTCCTCGTAGGTGACAGATAGTGTGACGACCCACTTTCTCTCGGTACATTATACCAACCCACGTCGAACGAGAGTCAATCATCATAGGGGAGAAGACCCCAACAATAGTCATATAGGTTGAGACATACACAAATAGAAATAGCATATGCAACGGAAAGTGAACAACTTAAGATATTGTTCCATCAACTTTATAATCCACATATCACAATCTATATAGTCCAAGAAAAGAAAGAACATAATATAACATAACCTCTCATAACCAATATCCAAGAACAATGCCAATTAATAAAACTAAAGCTAAATAGGTCTTGAACGAGCTACTCTTCAAGTTCCTCATCAGATCTCGCTAACTCTTCATCTTCTCCTGAAAGTCAACAAGAGTAAGTCTATGCAATATACTTAGCAAACAAACAAGAAATCTGAATCTACAATATAGTAAACCTTAAAATAACATGGTACATATATACACATAACACTCACATGCTAACATGTATATAACACTCTATTCTCTCACTTACAATTCTCATGATAACAATTAACACTTAAACAAGCGCAACATAAAATCACTAAACATACATGAATAGTCTTTAACATAGAACATTCTAGACTGATAACATATACAATTATGAGATAGTAAATAAAACTCTAACTCTAACAATAGATAGTAATGGTAGCGGTAAGCAAAAGTAAGTAAGCAGTGAATAGTAGATAGTAGCGATAAGCAGTAAACTGTAGAAAGTGACAATAAACAGTAGGTAGTAACAATGAGCAGTAACAGTGGGCAGTAGCAGTAACAGTAGCTAGACACATTGCCTGAACAACCACTAGAAGGCCAGTATAGTCAGTCATTACTCAATCACCTAAGCAAGATAGTGATGAGTATTGGTTATTGAGCAAAAGCCGAAGAAGCTCTCTCCACCATAACCAGTGAACAGTGCAAGAGATGAACACCTACATGATTTCAAACCCTGTCACCCTCGAGGCTAGTAAATAGTAGACAGTGTGAATTTTTCCATAGGGGCATTTCTATGGTACAGCTCTAGTAAACCCACTATGGCGGTAGTGTTCTTTGGCATTTAATAACAATCATGCAACATACATAACCATACTTACTGACTTGTACCTCTATGGCGAAATATCTCAAAAAGGTATTGGCTGCTATAAGGTAAGAGTCTTTCGTTCCGTTTAAATATATTTGAAAGTTTTGTCACTTCTATAATGAAATATTCTTTAGATTTTGAAACTTTACTAACTCAAGTGATATGAGTAATAAGTTTTTATAAAATATATAATATAGGGTTTAAGATTAATATAGGAGGATATAGTGTTGCCTAGGCTATGACTTGGGGGGGTGGTGGTGGTGGTGAATGGTTTATTTTAACAATTAAATGCAAAACTCCTGTGACAAATGATCTAATTGATATGGATAGACTTAGGTCGACTAATACTTTTATTTGCACTTAAACAACTTAATTGTGTGAACTAAGGTGCAACATAAATGGTTGAATATTGTGACTCTCAATGTATGCAAGCTCCTTATCAAGAAATAAAAGCAATTGCACAATAGGACAACATATTTATCATACTTCGACATTGATCCAAATCAGTTCTACGTCCAGTCCCTAGAACCACATGTTCTAGGATTATCCACTAACACCGAGCAACTATCGATCTTCTTCTATTACGAGCTAAAAGGTAGCTCATTGGATAGCACTCTAGCAGGTATTCTATTTCTAAGCAAGAAGACAACTCACTTTTTTGAGAGAGAAGCACACTTATTGGACACCCCAATAGGCTCTTCCTATTATGAGCTAAGATGGATGCTCACTGGTTTCACCTATAAGGATTTTTTTGGCCAACTTCTACAATGTCTATATACAGGCTGATGAAGGCTACAATATATTGCCCTTAATAGTATGACACAAATCATAAAATGAATGAGAATGTGATGGTAGTTGATTGTGTAGTCTTCAACCAATCGATGATGAGCTTCTTGAATGTTGAAGACTTGAGCTCCTCTTTAATGCTTGTAGACTGAAGGAGATGAGGTAGTTGGAGATGAGCGCTTTGAATGCTGTCGGAGAGGATGAAGCTTCTTTGCACAACTCAGTTTTTTCTTTTTGCTCAATCTTCTCGCTTTCCTTTTCTTAGAAAGAATATTTGATCAACTCTACTTCTTTTCTTGCTCATAGTGTGTGCTAGCTTGTGTTTACTCATGTATTCTCACCTTTTTAAAAATCATGCCTTTAAGAAACATGATTGATATATATAATCTTCATGTGTTCTTTAATCTTCTCTTCCTTGTATTTTTTCTTGTCTTTTGAATGGCTTAGATTTACTATCCGTTGTGTCTTAAATTGTCATCTCTTAGATACAATTTTGATCCCTTGTGTATGTAGGTTTGCCATCTGTTAAATAGAACTTGGTATCAGTTGTGTCTTGGCTGCCATCTATTAGATACATTTTGATCTTGCTTTGACTTTTTGTTTCTACTTGTCTTGGACAATAAATGCATTTTTAGGTCTTCTGTTGTAAGTCTATAAATGCTTTTCATAGTTGTATGCCACCTTTACTTCATTAGAAAATAGTTTAGTAACACCATTTGGTAACATCATTTGGTAACATCACCAATCAAAGTGCACCACAACATCATCATTTATGAGGTGTTTTTAATTTTTTTACTTCAGTTTCTTATGTGGCATAGTTTTAATGGTGATGTTATCAAATGATGTTACCAAATGGTGTTACAAAACTGTTTCTCTACTTCATTTTGCAGGTTGCCTATCCTTAATTAAAAAATCTTCTGACAACAATAGGTACCAACAAAAAGTAACATTTTTTTTTATCTTTTGACTATGGTCAACATAGTTCAATGTCTGTGCCAGAATATCTTTTCAGATTTTATTTTAGAGTACCAAGATGCATTGAATACCAATTTGAAATTTCAAAACTCATACAATTTTCTTCTGGATAATCAGACTTAAACAATTTATTTATTTCTTTGACATGATAGTCTTAGTGACCAAATGAAATAAACAAATGTTTCTCGATAACAAAATATTCTTGTTAAGCTAGCTAAATTTTTTTTGATAAGCAAATCCTTTTAAGAAGTGAAACAAGATTATACAGATTTATTTATATCATGTAGATGTAAAACAAGATTTGATTCTTAAATAATATTCTATGAGATTCAGAGTGAGAATCATTTTCTTTTCTTAGAGAGACTCGATTTTGAGTGAAAATTTTGAGCGAAAATCAAAATTTCAAACTTATGAGTATAATAATCGTTTCATATTAAGACTTTAATTTCAGTGACTTAAAGAAAGACTTGATTCGATTGTGAGAATAAGGCTCATTTTCCATGTATAAGTGAGAATCGATCAAGAGCCTTAAGGAGAGACTTGTTTTATAGTGTGTAAGACTCATTTTATATTTCTCTTAGGGAGAGTTGTTTTAGTTTTAGTGTGAGACTCATTTTTTGTATCTCAAAGTAAGACTTATTTTGAGGATTTTGTCGTGTTCTTTAGAGTCATTTTTATAAAACTTATTTTTGTCTCAGAGACTCGATTTGATTCTTTAGAGAGCGACTCACTTTTATGTCTTAGTGTGAGACTTGATTTGTCTAGAGTCGATTTTTAACTTGAGACTATTTCTTTCTTTCAGTCTTGAGACTCATTTCTTTGTTTATGTTTGGGCTCGATTCATTAGACTCATTTTATATTGTCTCTTGGACTCGATTTTGATATCAGTCTAAGACTCATTTTCTTATCAAGTGTCTAAGACTCGTTTTCTTTCTATATGTCTAAGACTTATTTTTATCTCAAGACTCATTTTTAGAGTCAAACTTAAGACTTGATTTTGAATAAGTCTAGGACTTGTTTAAGTCAAAGTTTGAGACTTGTTTTTGCTTAGAGTATGAGACTTGTTTTTCTACTTAGTCTAGAGAATTAATTTGCTTGCAGAGATTTTAATTTTCAGACTTGATTTTAAATATCTTCATAGACACAGGCTCCAATTATACCCTTCAAAAATTCTAATAGTCTGAAGTTAGTGGAATGTTTTGTCAAAATATAAAATATAAGATTTTTGGAGAGGTATATAAGATGTTCAACAAATTGTTCAGTATGGCTTTCTGCATTGAACACATTACCAGCTCCAATAGTTGGAAACTGTGAAAGTAGTAGGTCATTACTTACCCTTCAATACCCAATCCCCATGCCATGTTCTCTGTATTAACTACTCTCTCCATCAAAAAATCTTCAGTCGACGTATGCATCAATTATCACTACTATTAACCTTGATGTACATGATATTGAATAAAATATATATGATAAAGAATGACACTATACAAAGATAATTACATATTTCATCTCCAAAGATAAAAAAGGTTATACAAAAGAGGATGATTGAACTTCCAATTACCATAATATATATATGATATGTACCATGATGTCTCCCACATGCTGAGTAATGCACGCCATACAAGTTCACAGCACGTATATACCTAAATTTAAGAAAAGTATGGGAAGAAAAATTAGAATGAGCAACAATGCACAATAAAATTTTAGGTTTGTAGTGCACTGCAAGGCACATTTAAATCAAGGAAAAACATATTATAAAGGAATCAGCTTTTTTTTTTCCCCTTCCAATGCGCCAGTAGCAAATTTAAAATTCTCACATGAAACCCCCAATATAGTTGAAGATATGGAATCAAATTTCAGCAGCAAAACCCTAGTTTGACATGCTTCATCCATATTCTTATCTATACTCTACCATGATGTGCTTCCTTATAGCATATCCTCAAAGAGGAAAGGCAAGAATGAGAATAATATACTCCATCTACATCCTACATTGGGAAAAATGCCTACATATCCTCAGCATATAGCAGGTTAACCTAATTATCAAGAGTGTAATATGGGGAGGGAAATTATAGAGATGAGGGAGTGAAGGCACACTACTTAAAGAGGAAGAACAACACCTTCACCACAACCAGCCACTGGGTTGAAAAGCCTGATTGCTTTAACTTTAGTTTTCACAGTGATTTGAGAGGGAGACACTTAGGAAACTGCCAGTCTAGTCTAAATAAAGCACTTAGCCAAAAGGGAGGGTAAGTATTTTTCACACATAGGTAAGTTTTACCAACTCTCTAATTATCTGATGAACGGGACATATGTTGATGATAATGGCAATGATAGTTTTTACTTTAGAAGGATGTTGCAAATGACTTTGAGTATGTCATTGTCTATGACACTGCACATGTCATAGTCATCGTATTCTTTGATATTAATCTTTAAACAAAAAAGGGTACATGCATATGAAATTCATCCAATTTGATAATTAAAGGGGCTAACTTAAACAGTGAAGTGGTTTTCTTGGAAGCCTCCTCACCATTGATTGGAGGAGGGTGTGGGGGAGGGATCTCCCACCTCCAACAAGAGAGAGGACCACACCCTCTACCACCTCTTTACAGTGGGACAACATGGCTTTATGAATTATTGAAGGGTTCAACTGCCTCTTTTCCCCAAAGGGAAAAAGACATGTGTTACCTAAGTGCATGAAGAATATGAGTGCTTTCTACAACTCCTTTGGGAAAAGGGTGGGATGTTCCCCCATTTTGCACAATGCCAAAGGGGAAAACCCCCAAACCTTGCACAATGTTAAATGGGGTCACAGAGGTTAGTGGGGAGGGTTCTATGCCATCAACATGACGACATGACAGGTCATCACTTCCTCCATATATATTGATACTCTAGTGTGGTTGTATGTGGGCAATCCGTTGCCATGTATGATGGCTGAATTGACCTTGGAATCCGTTTCAATAAGAATCCGATTGTAGCACCGCCACCTAAAAGTCCGAAGACTCGGAAAGGGTTTACACATAGTCTCCAAAAATAAATAAGTGACTAAAGTAATTATCATAGGGAAATAAAATGTTTAGATTTTGGGTTAGAGTCGGACCTTTTACATAATATTAGAGTGAGTTTACTTATTAGATTCTATCTTCGCATACAGATACTTTTTTTTTTAATAAAAGACCAAGGGTGGCCGAGAATTTTTATTGATAATCATAGAGTCTGATAACCAGAGGCATAGCCTAATACAGGTTAAATTCGGGAAAAAAACTATCTAGAACTCCATAGATAATCTATCCCATGAATGAGTTCGTCGAAGAACAGCCCGAGGACGTAAGCCTGGTCGTCTTGAACAACGCTCAATGTCTTCTTCATCCGATTCCATTTCAGATATTTCTTGATCGAATCTAAAGTGAGGCATGAGAATATTCTCAGCTTTAGCACGGTCAGCAACAGACGAAAATTTCTTCCTCAGATCTAAAGTTGGAGCTTGAACTAGCATATTGATAGCATCCAGCGGACACACAGGACTAGGAGAGCGTTCTCGTGTGATTGGTAAGCTGATCCTTACACCTCCTTTGCGAGTTGGACGTGATAAACGACGACCAGAAGACGACCCAATGGAAGGGGAATTGGAGTTCACTACCATAGCTGGGGACTGACGCACTACCTGTGCAAAAGTCATGGGAGTAGTATCATGAGCAGTAGAGTCCGCGCTAAGGAGATTTTCGTTAAATTGCACATCATTCGCAACAGGCAAATCATGAAGTTTGCTAACTGCCTCGCAATTGTGATTTTCTTCGTGGATAGTGGTTGCCACCGTGTTTGGGCCCCTAGATGGCCCAACATCTTTAGTTGTACTGGGCATAAGAGAAAGCCAACCAACTTCTGTAATTCCAGGAAATCTTCCACTTTCCTTAGACGTTGGCACAACAAGCGCCGACCTGCTGGCACCCCCGACGTCAGATGGAGAAATCCCGGGCACAACACTGTTACCTTCCTCAACAGTCACAACAAGCCCGCGTGGACTAGCGGAAGAAACCACCTCAGCGCCCTCGAGGATCCCACGTTGGCCAGCGGATTCCTCAGCAGCAGCTGGCGCTTCCTCGGCATCGGCGCAAATCCCGCACGAAGCAAGCGCGAGGAAGTCGTGAGGACAAACGAAGGAAGTTTGCAACGCAGCCACGAGGGTCCCGCGTGGGATACCCGGCGAACCTGCGTTGCCATGCAAATCTGCAGCTGGTGACCGCGCAGTCTTTCCACAAATGACCGGGCTCTTTCCGGGACTGGAGAGCACCATCGCGGGGTTTCCACAAATGACCGGACTCTTCCCGGGAGAAGCGGGGTTTCCCTGAAACGCCGGAAGCGCCAGAAGCGTAGGCAGTTCGCTGGAGAGCGCCGCCGCGGGGTCGCTGGCTTGCACCGCCACGGCGGAAGACGCCACCGTGACGACTGCTACGTTGCCTTCTCCGCTTGCGGAGGCATCTGCAGACTTCGGCATCCACCTATGGCGATTTGGTGCATTCCCGGTGTTGATGCATTCCCGGTGTTGGGGCATTCCCGGAGGGGCCTGCTCAGGCGCTGTTGGTGCATTCCCGGTGTCATCCTTAGAGTTGTGCACTTGTGAGCGATTACATTTAGAGATAGCATGGCCCACCAAGCAGCAAGAAGTGCAGTATTCTGGCATGCGTTGGTACTGAATCTTTTGCCAAAAACCAGTAGACCCCATACCAATCCAAATCCTGGATGGCTTGTCCTTCAGAAGATCGAGTTCAACACATGCACAAGCCGCAGAGGCGTTTGTGAGTTGTGACGTACGGAGTGCCACCTGCAAGACCCGCCCAATATTTCCTGCAATAGATCGAATACACGACTCATGAAATAAATTTAGTTTCAAGGTAGGGAAGTCTACCCAGACCGGCACGATTGGGGGCTCCTTCCCACATTCAAAATCAATCGTCCACTTTAGGAACTTGAATAGAAACCCCTTGACAAGAATATGTTCCCACAGTAGAAGGCGCAAGTAATCATCCTCAGAAGTACATCGGAACAGAATATGGCGATTATCCAATGTAGCAATGATGAAGTCGTGGCCAAGAGTAAGCCGTTGCTGGAGCAGCTGCTTGATATCTTGAAAAGGAGGACGTTCGTATGGAGTTTTAGCTACTATAGCAAACTGGAATGGCTTGAGGGTAGCAGCAATCTCTTCCGAGGAGAAGAACATTGCCGGTTGCAAACAAAGGCGCATCCGCAAGAGCTCGAGCATAGCTTTTTGCAAGCAGAGGTGAAGGATGGACCAGGGAGGAAGGGGGGGCCGAGGAGGGGGGCGCTGCTTGGGAGACCATGACGGAAGCCACCAAAAACCCAGAGCCTCTCTCTCTAGAAAACTAGAGAGACTTCTATCAAACCATGTTCTCTTGGGTCTTAGGTTGTTTTTCACATATAGATACTTGTCCCTCCAGTGTTGTGCCCAAACAAGTTAGTTTAATGTTACGGAGGATGTTGTGGTTTAGTTCCATATTGAAAATCTATGGGTGTTTCATCTTTATACATGTAAAGGATCCTCTTAACTCAATGTTTAGGTTTTGAGGCTGATATCCATAGATGTGCGTATATATGCACATAAGGAGATAGAAGCTACACTATACGAGGATTGACTTATTTTAGAATTATCTAATATGAGATACATCCCAACACGCATGTACGTTGACCCCATATCTGGGATTCACAGTTGAGAGGTTGGGACATGCTATAATACCATGTTTATATTACTCTCAAAACTTAGATATTGAGGGGATAGAGACTATCGAGGATAATGAATATCCTCCTCTTTAGTCATATTTTTAATTTGATAATCCTATTATTGCTATCTGTTTATCCCTCATTTATGTAACTTTGACAATGATGGAGATCATGAGGATGAATCCAAGATAAATTGGTGGAAATCTTCATGTAATGGAGAAAGTATCATTAAATATCTTATGCACAGACTCGAATGTGTCTTGGGTAGTGGAGGAATGGTGAAATCATGTACTCGTTTTAACAAAGTGTATAACTTTTATGAGAGAAGCTTACTTTACTTAGGAATCACACTTTCTCATGTACTTCAATTTTTTCATTGGCCAATGCTATGTTGTGTTTATCTAATGAAAAATAAGAAGCATATGAGTAATTGCAATTCTCAAATACTGTAAGTTTTCTCAACTTTTATCTCAACCCGAGAATAAGAATAGTGTTATCTCTGTTTAACATTTCTTTATCTTGACTGAACCCATTTATTCCTAATATAACTTATCTCAATTTCAAAATATTTTTTTTTAGTTATCAAGAGGTACTGATAAATGGAAGATAACTTCCTTTATCCAAGTTATCAAGAGGTGGTAAATGGGGTGACCTTTTGTATTTAGTAAATTTGTGCAGATGGGTCCAACTACATGAAATCGGAAGCAACGATAAAGATATACCACTCATCGCATTCAAATTCCGGCAGGGAGCATCTTGAATGGGCAATAATGAACATTGACTCATTTATTTCATTGTCATGTGCCACAACTATATATATATATATATCGTAATAATAAATATATTCCCCTTTATATCTTTGCTCCCACCCCCTCCAAAAAAAAATAAAAATAATGCCAACTATCGTACTATTGAGCCCATGTTGTGTGCTTATTCATGAGGGGGCAAGGACCACTCCAAATGTCTATCGATCCAAAACCCACACATCAAAGAATGCATAGATAATTAATTGAACTTATAAAGATGTGAAAACTCCATTTGTGATTTAATTAGCTCATTGGACTGGCCGGCAGGTGTTCGAACTAGAGAGAGAGAGAGAGAGAGAGAGAGAGAGAGTGTCTTGACATGAGGCCGGCTGCAAGAGAGCCGAATTGCAAATTTTGGTACGATGTTTTTGCAAATTATGAATGTTATTAAATTACATCATTAAGGAGCTGAATGGTAATCTCATGTTACTCTTTTTTTTTGGGTGGTGTTAGGCCAGTTTTTTTTTTTTTTTTTCATTGTAGCCCAGTGGCGGATGCCACTGGGTAAACCCAGCGCCACCCCAGGGATCGAATCCGGGGTGGCGTGCTCCCACCTCTCCCCAATGTCCAACCCGCCTATGGCGGGGGACATGTTAGGCCAGTTAATTGTATAGATATATGTTCGGAGTTTAAGATTCAAACCACTTGTTTAAATCTTAATTATTTATAAGTTTTGAGAATTTTTTTTTATGAACTTGATAGATATAAATATTAAACTCCTATATAATGTACAATAGAACGTCCGTCCAACCAACCGAACCACACTTGTTGTGCGCATCCTATTACGCTTAGCATGTCATGCCATATGTGTTGATGGGGATTTAAATTTTGGTCGTTAAGATGTGTATATATAGAGGATCTTAATTATCACAGCGATCGACATAAGTTATATCATGTCAAGAACGATAGATAAGAATATTGAAAAATGAAATAATGGAAGGAGATTTATGATACTTACTGCCAACTCTGTTTTGTAGCAAACATTGATAATGGAAGGAGATTTATGATGCTCACTGCCAACTTTGTTTTGCAGCAAACATTATTAAGTCCGCCGAGTGCGATTTGGCCGTCCAACCTGCCGGTCCACAAGAGTGTTAGGCCGAAAGAAGGAACAGTACAAAGAAGAGAACAAAGAAACCTTGGAGCTGTGCATCTCGGATACTATTAATGCTACTGTAAAATGACTACTTTCTCTCTTTGAACAACATCTGAGAAGTTGATTGTTTTGGGGTTTTGTTGGTAATGCCAGGGTAGGAATTTCAACTTAAGTTAAATTAAAATGTAGGTGAAGAATCTTAACTGTTGAATCACTCTTATATGTATAAATTAAGGAAACTGATTTAATGACATCATTTTATAACACATATATTTGATATCATTCACATGATATAAATTTTAAATTGTCATATGACATTTTAAAATTTGTGTTCAAATGAGTGTGTTATTAAATCGGTTTTCATAAATGAATTACTCTATGAGTATTACATTTTTCATAAGGGTTTTTTTTTATTTTTTTATTCTTACAAATATGTGTGTTTCCATTTTAATCTCTCAAATTAGATTATTATTATATTAGTCACTCAAAAATTTTAAAACTTTGTAAAAAAATCTCATTAACGGGGACTAATATGTAAGATTTAGAGAGTTTGAGAGACCCATATAATAACGATAAACTAATTTGTGATTAACTAAATTTCTAAGGACTAATAAGTAAACATCTTGTTTTACATATTTATATTTATAGAACACATTTATTGCACAGCTGTAAAGGAGGCTAAATTAAATTCGCACTCCGGTGCACCGTTTATAGCACTTGATGGTCACCATTGACTAAACTCGTATGAGTAATGAATATTGTATATTTAAATATATAATAAATAATGTGAGAAATATATTTTATATGATTGTTTATACTTTTTTCTGCTAACGAAAACAGAGGGCTAATATATACTTCATACAGGGCAATGTGAGCATTTGCCAAGGGAAGAGTATGACCCTTCGAACAAATGAAGCCAACCCAAACAACAAAGTAAAGCTAAATTAAGGAACTATGGGGCAAAACAAATAGAAAACCTAAGCCGGAGATAGAAACATCTAATAATTACAAAGTTTAAAAATTCTAGAAAATATGCGGGTCAGGATCGGGGATGAAGATCCGGGCGATTGGGGATAATAATCCTCTTCATGATCATTTTCTTCGTAGACGTACAACTTTGGTATTTGATTAATTCACATTTAAGTAATAAAATTGGGGTAAATTTGATTAATCAAAGTCATCATAGACCTGCAATTTGGTATTTTTCGGGTAGGGCCGTTCAAAATTCAATTTAAAACTGAAAAATCAAACTAGTTAAAGTGGTTCAGTTTATGGTTCACGTCGTACTGTCCGAATCGACTTGCCGTATTTTCTGTACTATAGTATGGTATCGTATCTTACTGTAACTGTACCGCTAAGATACGATGGAAAAAGAGTTTGTTTGATTTTTTTTACTGTTCATCTAATATTGACACAATCATTTAATGTTCATCTAATATTGATGATACAATCATGAACCCTTACAAACCAAATATAGTACTCATATCGTTGTCCTCACGTTCCTCATCTTTCTTTGAAAGATTAGTCTCCTTTTCCAATTCTTCCCTTAACCATATGCATGAAAAATTAGAAATTAACATCATCTTTCTTAACATGGAAATAAGAATATTTAACAAGTTCTTACATAATCTTCCTCATCATACTGAACATATATGTCCACAAAATTCTCATAGTAGGGGATACAACTTCCATCTCCAAACAATTTCACATTATATGCTCTCAAAAAAACTCAAATAATTAGCGTAAGACATGTAATTTTCATATAGGTCTTGATAAATACATTGATATTCTATATATCGACGTGTTCCTTGGCGTACTGTTGTAGGCTTTGGTGGTGGAATGATTAGAACTTGTATGTACAAACCATCATTACCATACTGATATCTAGAGACATAATAGTGATCACCATACCCATGATGTTGTCCATATGGATCCAGTTGCGTATGTCATGAAAAGAAACTGTGACTCTCACTGGCAGCCTCAGATGTTGTGTCATCCTGTGCGCTCAGTCTCTCAAAATCAGATACAATCTCTTGATAACTGATACTATTTACAGGACCTATGTGTCGTCCTTTGTCATCTATTTTCCACCTTCTTGCTATGCTAATGAAGTGTCGTGATTTTGATCGTCCTGTGTAGCATGCGTAAATTCTGACGAGACAACATAAAATATTAATATGACACAAAGAAATTAAAAGAGATAGTAAATTATACGTAAGACATGACCACTTATATAAAACATAATTATCTTTAATTTTAGAATAATTTTATATTATTAATATAATTCTTGTACTATATTGATTGTGCACACTTTGACGGGACGACATTCGGTTCCGAAAATAAAGTCAAATATGAAGTAATAATAATTATTAAATTTTTTTATTAATTTTAAAATATAAAAATTAGGAATTATTGATGCATAGATGTTGAGATTAAGTCGACCTAATAATTTTTAGGATAATTTTTACTTGACAAAAAATTAAACTAAAATTACTATAATTTATATCATCTCTTAATTAACTTATGATTGAAATGTCATCTCAATTAAACACCATTTAAACCCTTTAGATGTACTAGACACCACAATAAAATGCGGATTTCCGACGGATTGAATCCGTCGGAAATCCGACGGTATTCCGTCGGAAATGAGTCCTTCCGACCGATTTCCGTCTAAAGCCCGTCGGAAACGATCCGTCGGAAATAGATGGTCAGAAATTTCCGACGGATAACATATCCGTCGGAATTCGGTCGGCAACTCCGACGGATATATCGGTCGGAAATACGATCGGTATTTACCGACGGTTTATCCGTCGGCAAATACGTCGGTATACCGGTCCGTAAATGCTGACACATTTTCGGTCGGAAACCATCTGTCAGCATATTCCGACGGAATTACCGATGGATATTTCGGTCGGTAATTCCGACGGATAATGAACCGTCGGTAAATCCGTCGGAAATTAAACCATATATATATTTTTAAATTAGGAAATAAAAATGGTTTGTGAACCCTGCTACAATGTCAAACCTGCTACAATATTCATAAATTTAACAAATACTCACAATCAACATAATATCATAACATACAATAAATATAAAATCATACAGAATAATGAATACAAATATCAAGATAAATCTGCTGGATCGTCTGCTGTCCCTGCCTCGTCATCGTCTGGAGCTGGATCCTATATTAAAACAAATTAAAATGAGAAACATTAATAATAAATAAAAGACATACATTATTTTCAATAGTGAAATTAAAACTTGTGATACAATAGTATTTTTAGATCCGTTATATGAAGTTGGGTGTTTTTAGATCGGTCGTTTGAATGGCCAGGCCAATCCGGAGATCCAAATTAGATTCCGTCAGTTTCTACACGTCGCTTTAACCCACCCGGTCGTGTCGGAGAAAACGGCACGTCGATCCGATCCCTATTTGGGATTTTGGACCCCCGGGTTGTGTGTGTTAAGGCTTTTATATAAGTTGGGTGTTTTTAGATCAGTCGTTTGAATGGCCAGGCCAATCCGGAGATCCAAATTGGATTCCGTCAGTTTCTACATGTCGCTTTAACCCACCGGTCGTGTCGGAGAAAACGGCACGTCGATCCGATCCCTATTTGGGATTTTGGACACCCGGGTTGTGTGTGTTAAGGCTTTTATATGAAGTTGGGTTTTTTAGATCGGTCGTTTGAATGGCCAGGCCAATCCGGAGATCCAAATTGGATTCCGTCAGTTTCTACACGTCGCTTTAACCCACCCGGTCGTGTCGGAGAAAACGGCACGTCGATCCGATCCCTATTTGGGATTTTGGACATCCGGGTTGTGTGTGTAAGGCTTTTATATGAAGTTGGGTGTTTTTAGATCGGTCGTTTGAATGGCCAGGCCAATCCGGAGATCCAATTGGATTCCGTCAGTTTCTACACGTCGCTTTAACCCACCCGGTCGTGTCGGAGAAAACGGCACGTCGATCCGATCCCTAGTTGGGATTTTGGACCCCCGGGTTGTGTGTGTTAAGGCTTTTATATGAAGTGGGTGTTTTTAGATCGGTCGTTTGAATGGCCAGGCCAATCCGGAGATCCAAATTGGATTCCGTCAGTTTCTACACGTCGCTTTAACCCACCCGGTCGTGTCGGAGGAAAACGGCACGTCGATCCGATCCCTATTTGGGATTTTGGACCCCCGGGTTGTGTGTGTTAAGGCTTTTATATGAAGTTGGGTGTTTTAAGGCTTTTATATAAACTTGACATTCTTTAGTGGTTTTATCTCATGCACAGTATATTAAATTAATACTAATACTGACCTGAGGTGCTGGCTGTGAGGGCCGTACTCCCTGCATGGCTGAGATCAACTGCTGAACCATGTCGCCAAACTGCGTCCGTAGCTCTTCCCGTAGCTCCTCCCGAATGAGGCCTCTAATCTCCTTACGGAACTAGCGGGCGGCGCAGCAGATGAACTCGCGTATGCTGGGGGAGCGATCGAACTGGCATATGAGGACAACACTGGTTGAGTATCCAGGCTGTCCCCAAAGCCGTACACTCGGCCCTTCCTCGGCTCTCCCGCTGCCTCGACCCAAGCCTCTGCATCCAAGTCTGGCTGAGGAGTGCCCTCTGCATAACGCTCCGTCATCGTCCTGTCGTACCTCTCCTGCAAAATAAATTAAAATTAAATTATTAAAAATAAATTAATTTAATATCATAATTGAATTCAAAATTTATAGGTTGACTTACAACGATCGTGCGGGCACTCTCGCTAACATAGTCATCCGTCCCCTTCCGCTTATGAGTCCGATCAAATAACTCGCGAAGGTAGGGGCACGCTCGAGCTCGTGATGCTTATAATTCAACGGACGTAGTTAGTTTGACAATAATATCAATGTACTAAACAATTGAACAATATTATGCTTACCAATTTTTGACTGTGGGTCGCATAAGATATGGACCCACTAGTATGCACATTCTTCTCCGGATGAGTTGATCTGTTGCGTATGGCCGCCTGTGACCGCTGCTGCCATGGTCCAGCAGCCCATCGCTCACAAAGGGACTGCCAATAATCCTTCCTCAGCCAAGAAGGGCCGTCATCAAGCGAAGCCCTAGGATCCCTATTGCCTGTGCTCTTTTGCGCCTTGTCCGGGCCTCCCACATCGACTTTCTAAATTAGTCTGGGCAGTAGACTCCCAGACGGCTCGAGCTCGAGGGAGATCCTCGGGTCTCATGAATGTGAACCTCCGCTGTAAAGAAATGAAATTACTCAGCTTTCTGCACGAACATGGATAGTAATTAAATAAATGATAGATAGTTATCTAAGATTTAAAAATACCGTGAACATGTCAAATAACTGATCCCGGACGGACACCGGGAACTCTCTCCATGTGTCCACTGGTCCTGGAATATGTGCATGGACCAGCGTCGTAATATGACGGGAAGCAGAACCGGATCTATCTTCCCCCTGCAATTGCACATTAATTTTGTACATGAAATGTATAACATCAATAACAAATAAAGTAAATTTGAACTGATTAACTTTACCCGGAGATCCAGCATGGATGCCGTCCCGGTAGCTGAGGGCCCCCCTCATCCGCTGCTGCATGCGGACCCTGGACCTCTGTTGAAGACAATTAAGCACACTATTGTTCGATAAATTGCAAGACAACAAACATACTAATGTATGGAAGCTGACACGTACCTGGTGGTGAGGAAGAAGGGAAAGGTGGCACTGCTCCCGTGCTCGGCGGGGAGGCGGTCGCTGAAATTTTTTTTACACATTAGAAAATATGAATTTAACTTGAACAACAATATATACGTATACTTGCCGCATGGACGACCGGCGTGGACGGGGAGGCAGACGTCGACGGGGAGGCAGACCCTGCAAAATTGTATGTACATTATATCTTGTGAATTAAATATGAACAATAACGTAAATGTGGTTCTTTCTGTACATATGCATATACCTGCGGGGATGATCGGCGCAGACGGGGAGGCAGACCCTGCAAAATGAGCCTGTACGTTAGATCTGTCGTGAATTTATTATGAACAATAATATATAGAGTATTGTGTTTACATACATATACCTGTCGTGGACGGGGTCCCGGACCCTCTGCCAACGGACGTAGAAACCGTCCGACTCCGTCCTCCACGTACCATATCTCTCTTGAGATAAATAAACATACATCCAAATTGTCATCAACAATAAATTTTGAGGTAGCAATTTAATATGAAAATATAATTAGCAATAACACGAAGTTCTTACAAAATATAGGGTATAT
Source organism: Colocasia esculenta (assembly GCA_014218235.1). Classification (NCBI taxonomy): domain Eukaryota; kingdom Viridiplantae; phylum Streptophyta; class Magnoliopsida; order Alismatales; family Araceae; genus Colocasia; species Colocasia esculenta. Next base: position 170,817,226 of record CM024760.1, read on the forward strand.
TATCGTAATTCAACATCAGATGCTTCCGACATGTTTAATTCAGCATCATCTTCTTCATCATCTTGGAATTCATCCTCCTCATGCGGGGAGTCTTCATCCACATCAGTCCACCTCTCGCTCAAGGGCATTTGGGTCAACTTCTTCCTGTTCGTTATCCTTATGTAAGCAAATTGTTTCATTTCATGATATAATGCGTAAATTGAACTGCGAAGTGAGTGCCAACTCTCGTGCGTCACTCCTTTCCGATTGGAAAATAATTGTCATAACACCGTCGAGCTCATCATCAGGCGGCAGAAGCTCATACTCAGGGAATAACCTTGATTTCACTCTACATGCAGCCCACCAATCTCTTAATTTCAGGGATGAATAATTTGAATAATAAACTTGTTGCGCTTGTGCCGCCAGTATGAATGGCTCGTATGTACTCAACTTGGACTTATGCTTGACATCGACAATTCCATATGTTGTGTCATGACGAATAGATGTCGGATCAAACCAATGACACTTGAAGAGAAATATAATGTTGTCTTGTCCCAAAAATTGCAGTTCAATGACTTCTTCGAGAATGCCATAATAGTCAATTTCATTTTCATTGTAGGCACTTCCTTTCACACATACGCCGCTGTTCATCGTAGACTTATTGCGTCCATAATCTCTCGTGTGAAATCTGTATCCATTCACAATGTAACCTGGGTAGACACGTACAATCTTCGAGGGTCCATAACTGATCTCTGTACTCTTAAATCGGTAATAAAACCTTGATCAACCTATTAGCAAAAAATAGACAGACTTACAACAACTAATTATGCATAAGAACGTAACATATGATTCAAAATATTTAGACACATACTCGAGATCTAACCAACTCGGAAAAGACTTCTCCCGTTCCTTTCAACCTGCACGTCCGTCAGACGTGGGTTTCGTTGTAGTATGAACGAGTCAAACTCTCTGCAATGTAAATGTCACACCAACCGTTCAGTTTACCAGCATTGCATGTAAATGATGTATATCATAAGTGAGCACAACTTACTCAATGTAGGGCTCTAGTTCTGCGCAATTCATGAAGATGTAGATCTTCGCAGCTACAACTCTCTGTCTTCAAGTGGGCGAGTAGAAGAATATCCGAACGCCTGTCCGGGACACTTGAATATAGAGAGTTAAACGGTCCGACACATAGGATTCTCCACCATCATCATTACGTGGAGGTTGAGTGCGTCGGGTTTGTATTTCCGTGTCAAAGTATATTATTAAGATTATCACTTTTTACCTATCTGTGAATATTGATCGCACTCAGATGACCATTTACTATGTGTTTGTATTATTTGCTGAAAATTTCGGTAGCATCTCCTCACACCTCTCGATATACCAAAAAATTTATTGATTAGATATTTTCTTAAACATTTACTAATAAGTGGTTAAGAAAATATCTAAATCAATAAAGGTATATCAGAGAGGATGTGAGTAGACGCACCCGAAATTTTCAACAAATAATACAATCACATAATAAATGACCAACTACTCCGATCAAACATTCACAGACTGTCCAAAACGGGACAATTCAAGACTTTGAGTTAGATATACACGTTCTCATTATTGAAAATAAGACTCGTGCACATCAATCTCAAAGTCTTGAACGGGAATGTTCATTGACACGGGCTTAACACGCTCTCGTGATGTGTGTGCAGTGAAAAATTACTATACATGCATAGATCAAATTTCAAACGCACATGAAAATGAAATGAAAATGAAATCAAAATCATATATGTGAACAAATGCAATAATAAAACAAGTTCATACATACATGTACATGAATTACATAAATGTAAAAACTACAATACTAATCAAGTGTAATAAAATTACATATAATCAAGTGCAA
>CM024760.1:170819201-170945419 GCA_014218235.1 Colocasia esculenta
TGAATGCCACAGACAGTTGCATGTGAACTTGAACAAAGAGGAGTAGGCCTACTGTTTGTAGGGTATATTCCCACTTCAATATTTGTAGATAATATTTATTAAAAAGAGTTACTATAAAAAAGAGTCACTTTTGTTTATGTAATAAAGACATATTTACAAATGCAAATACAGGACATATTCTCAAAAGGGTTTTTAAAGCTAGCTCTTTATTTTAACACTGTGCTAAGTGATGCAACAAATGCATTTAAAGAATGACCGATCGGTAGAGCGCTCTGTTGTACATCAAATGAGAGAGATTCTATTTTAAAAAAAAATATGAGAGAGGTTCTATTCTCAAATTTATTAGATTTGTAAATTATAGTTTGATATTAAGATAGATCAAAAGATAGAATGAGAATATTTTAAAATTTAAAAATTTTAATTAAAAAATTTTAAGAATATCTTCGCTCCATGATCTATCTTGATCCTAAAGATACCCTACAACTCTAACACAAACTTGTCTTTACTTTGATTTAAGCCAATGGTACCTAGCACAAGAAAAAAAGTGATGCAACAAATGACGGCATGATGACGCATTGGGTTGATAGGAAACATGTAGCTTACTAATTTCTTCGTTCATGATCTCATGTCAGTGCTCATGTGAATTCTTTATTGGCTTGGCTATATGTGTGAGAGAGGACTCTTGGTTGACAAGTTGGCTTTGACCAAGTCCATGCTTCTAGAGATGCTCCCCATGCACACCCCACTTCCACGTAGAGTGGAAGATACATGTATTCATAAGTCCCACATCAGACTTCACATCAATTTTTCTTTTAATCTACCCATTTCCAATTTAATCTATACATATATGTATATATATTTACAAAAGAAGAGTTCATACAAGAAACCCATGTTTTTTTTTAATATGCTTCCTTAGATAATATGTTTTGCAAGTTATCTGCCCTTCAAATACCTTTCCTTGGGTGGAATGTTCAGTGGCTATAGTGCACTGTGGCCCCACATTAACCCCACTAGCTTGTCCTGCCATGAGAAGCAACAAGTACGTACGTGGGTCCTTTCAGAGAACTATTTTAACTTTGGGTATGTGGAGATATGGGAGTATAATATATAGTTAAAATTTAAATGATCATTTGTCCTAGTGGTATTGACTAACTATAGGGATATGGATACAATTATTCAAGAGTATCTACATACTGAGATAATTCTATCCGACCTCAATAAATGAGATAGGATTATCCTTAGATAATAAGAGACAACCTTTTTTTTTTACTTCAAAATAATTAAATCAAAAGTAGGTTAAGCTACACCTAAATATCTTAACTCAACGGTGCTATCCTTTTTTTTGCCTTACAATAATTTAGGTCAAAAAATATGTTTAGCTACATCTAAATATCTTAACTCCATATCGTAATGTTATTGGATAGTGTACACAGTGGCAGAGCTATTTTGAGATCAGTGGGGTCCTGTGATCCCACTGGATTGAAAAGTTTATATTAATGATGTAAAATTTTATCATTAAAGACTCTATTGGATCAAGAAAATATGTCTCAAAATATATCTATTGAACAAAAATTCTAGATCCGCCACTGAATGTACATACTTGGGCTTTACTATTCCAACTTCCGCGAGGAAGGTAGGCCATCTCCTGTGTGTATTAATTGAAGCTAGACTTATGAGTTCTGACCAGACTCCTTAAATTTTATGACTGTGTGAACATATATATGAAGCTAAGGAGACGTAGCAACATCTTCTTCTTTCTTCTATCATACGGTATAATTAATTAGTTGTTGAGAGTTTACAGGAAGGGTTGGTCCCCAACCATCTCCACCTCGTCCTCGAAGCTTGGAGTAATACTGCATGTCCGCTCCTAGCTACTTCTAACGAAAATTAGAGAGAGAAAAAAGAGAAAGATTTATTATACTTGTCCATTACATTTTAAATATAATGTGACTAGGTAAGAGTCAATATGACACTTCTCAAATGAAGAGTGATAAAATGATAATTTAATTGTTGGATGTTATATGAATTTGTTGACTAATCACATTACACTTAATACAATATAAAAGTGTAATAATTTTTTTTTCGAGAGAAAAAAAGAGAAAAATCTACACGTACGTCCCACTTCGATCTGGTCGTTTTGTGTGTATGCGTACGTGTGGCCGTCCTGAGACGACTGCTGTTCTTCTCCTCTCCTGCTATAGTCTAATGTAGAGCCAGCTGCCACACGGTCTTGTCGTAGGCTGGTGATCTCCTTGCATGCGGCCGGTCGGTAATCACATGGAATTAAACGTACGTATCGGGGGCCTACATCATGCATGCAGAGTTAAGACCAAGTTAACTGTTCGAAATTGTTCACCTAATTCTGATTATATTTACTTAATTAATAAAGACATATATTCAGTGGACGAGGCTTTCGTCCGCGTAGAATTTGAAGAAGAAATGATGTATATGTAGCCTTAGTCCAACAAATCGAGAGATTGTTTTCGATTTCGAACCCTTATCAGATCTTATATATATATATATATATATATATATATATATATATATATATATATATATAATATCTATGTTATCTAGTTGATTTGACAAACAGTGATAGGTCTATCTTAATTAATTATATTTAGTTGACTCACGTGATCTCAATAAAATTTTAAAATTTTATTGAAAGGTATAAACTTTTTCATTATTTAATTTTATTGAGATTTTTTTCCAAAAAAATGACCTCACTGGGTTATAAAATAAAATCTATGAATACACCATAATATTTAAAGTGACCTTATTAATACAATTTTTATGTCCGTCACTGTTGACACAAATAAGATATTGAATTGTTTTGTTCTCATATAGATATATCCCATTTCTATGTCTTATCAGATTCATATGAGACAGTCATATAAAAATTGCACAAGGCACATCATACTTTTACGACAAGGCCACTAACTTTCCGACATTGGGCTAACCTTTGGGGGGTCATAATTAAACTTTATTAATTATACGCGTCATGTGAACAAAAGAAACGCATGCTAGAAAGGTCTACTTCCATTGTTCATATCGATATGATGTTTCCCTTAGGAATATATAATAAAGGCGGCCAACCCCACTAGGTTAAGTTTCTTGTCCTCTTTCTCGTGTCTTCTTTGACTGGGTTCATATGCTCAACTACCGGTCGCTCGCTGGTCGTGGGTCGACGGATTCTTCAGGTGGTAGGTGATCATCTTGCGAGTGTTAATAATTTGTAAGATCGAAGATTTTATTTAATATTATGATAGATCGGAGATAAAGTGAAGATATTTTTAAAAATTTAAAAATATTTTAAAATTTTTGAAAATATCTTCACTTTATTTTCGATTCATTTTGATATCAAACGTACATGTTGATCTTTATAGGTTGACCAGAGACCCACAATTGAGAGAATTATAAGGCCTACTACGAGTACATATTAAACTTTAATTAAATTGGACTTTCTAACTTAAAATCTTAAAATGATGAGTAGGGAAGATATCACTATTACAAACACACGATTATTTTTGTCTGCTTTTAATGCGGAACTACTTTTTTAGGAGACTCGAGTCTTCACATCATTTTGAGACCGCTATCCACACACACCACACAGAGAGAGTTCGGCCGCGTGGACTCTTTAGAGAGAGAGAAAGAGAGAGAGAGAGAGATTAAATCTTTTTTTTTAAAGATAGAGGTGGAGGGCGTAAGTTACTCTTTTTATATATATTTTTTCAAATTTAAGTATGATTACCTTAAATAAAAAGAATCAATGATAGGAATATACATGATGAAATATATATATATATAGAGTGTAGAGGTATATATATAATTTTTCTTATTTTCCATGTATTATGAGATTAAATTGTTGATTACATGTGAATCTATCAGCTGTATTTAGAGCTGTGCGGCTCTTATATATATAAACTGTCTAGAGCAAACCTTACCGAAATCTATTTCCTGTAATATCAGAATGCATCTGCATGCGTATAAATAAATTTTGGATTTTCATGAAATTAAAGATTTAATAGGGGCTTATGTTGATAGGCCTTGGGCCGTAGCCTGTAACCTTTATTGGGCTCAAACCAAACCTACTCAACACTTGAGAGAGAGAAGACAAGCTAGGAGTGGGGAGAAGACAGGGTTAGATGTCATGCTTTTCCTCACCCCTCAGCCGCCTTCAGAGAAGAGCACAGTAGTAAATTCAAAGAAGACACATGTTAAGCAAGACATTAATCCCACTCTCAACAAATTTCTTTTTTTTATCCCGGTGCAATAGCACGTTGGACGCTGCATAGGTAGGGTGAACATGGTCCGATTTGGTTCGATTAACCCTATTTTTTGAGTGAATCGAAATCGAACCGAACCGATTCGGTTTAAAGTGAAGTCTAATGTCATATGATACACAACTGCATATTAAGACGTCGGCTCTTATACCCATGGATTTTGGGATTCAAATCTCATTTTGGACAAAAAAAATCTCACTTTTACACATATTTTTCATAAAAAAAATCTGTTGGTGGAAGGGAGGTATCAAACAGCACCGTAGAAGGCGCAGTTGACCTACGGCCTTGTCTACCAATTGACCTACTTAATATTTGAGTAAATAATATATATATATATATAATATATATATATATATATATATATAATCGGTTCATTTCAATTCCACAATGTGGAATCGAACCGAATCAGTTGGATGTCCAACCCGAACCGAATTGAACCGGTCGATTCGATTTAATTTTTCGGGTTGAACCAAATTATGAACACCCCTACACATAGGGGCGGGTGAGGTGCGCCCAAAGATCGATCTTTGGGTGCGGATAGGTATACACATCAGGCGAATCAAAAAGAAAAAAAGAAGACAAGGCATTAATCCATAGTTTGAGTTTTCGCTCTACTCAAATTCTTATATCCATTCTCTGATCGAACTCAATTAAATATTAATTTGATTGTCAAAAATTGTTCCCGATATTTTTTTTTCTCAAACTTGAGTACTTATTTTTGTGGGTGGTCACCACCTATTTTTGTAGACGCTTGTGCTCTCTCTTCTCAATTATTCGAAACTTCATCTCTAGTCTTTTAGAAGTCGGCCATTAGTTAAGGTGATCCGGACCGGACCGATCTCATTATTTTTAAATATAACCATTTTTTTTAAGGGTAGTGATAGAGTCTGTTCAAATAAATGTATCCAATTTTCACCACCTATTCTGTGCTAACTAGGTTACAGTCCATTAACCTCTGACCTTGAGACGTATCAATCCAAATAAACTTTAGATTATTTGTTAATGCATGATTTGTTCTCTCAATATTGTTGTAACTACAACACAGAGAGTTAATATATGAGAACTGGCATTGGGATTGGCTTGGGGTGCAGACCACGTATTTAAAAAGTAGTCATGACAGGTAGATCTGCATCCCAACCAATCTCAATATTAATTAGGTAAAATTTTTATCTAACTAATTAGAATTTAAATATTTCCCTTAGTATATATGTTGGGTTGTTACGTCGTCTCGGTCAAATTGATATCTCTACTTTCAATGGTTAGAACGGGACAAAACATAGGATAATCAAGGTTATCCATGTCGTATGGATCGACCGTGATGAATTTTTCATAGTATGATTTGTATTATATTGATCGATCGATCAAAAATATTAAATTAATTAGTTGATTTTTATCTTTTTTTAAAGACTAAATAGATTATAAGATCTGAACATTATTATGAGAAAAGTTGATCGACCGATTGTAAATTTTAATTTGCTAAACGTCTTGAAATGTTTAGTAAAAAAATTAGTTGATCGATAAAAAAAATTGATTAATCGATATTATTACATCATATTGATCATACCAAAACTCGTACATACCTAGACACGATATTACACGGCAAACCCTGATAAAAATCAGATCCGGGAAGGTTCCTTTACTTTTCCTTTTTTTCCAGTGGACTTCCAACGAACGAACCCAACTCATGTGTTGACGTGGATAGCTTCCACGTGATCAACGTGGTACCCAAAATCACCGGAATGTCCCGCTTCTTTGCAAGTGGGTAGGGGGAGGGAATTACGAAATTAATTCATTAATTAACTTTTGAAAATATCTATTTTATTAAACTACTTTAAAATAAAATAATAATTACAGCATTATTGGGGTTAGCTGTTGAGATGCTAATTTATTGAGTTACTAGAAGTTAAGGGTATTTTGTGTGGTTGGGTGTACCGTACTGTAGTGGTACAGTCGATTCAATATGTGTCAAGATGTTCACGAGTTTCCGTACCGTCGATATGTGGGGCTCAAAAATCGATCGACTAATTTCGTTTAATCGGTCAACCAATTTATCTAGCAAGCACCTTCAGGTGTCAAACATGCCAAAGTTCAAAATCGGTCATCCGATTTCATCTTATGGGTCAACTAATTTATCTAGTAAGCACCCTCATGTGCCAAACATTCTAAAGTTCAAAATCGGTCAACTAATTTCTATTGATTGGTCGATCGATTTTTGTGAGGGTGGTAATTTAATATCCAGATCTCATAATTTGTTTGATCTTCAAAGAGAAATTAAAAATAATCAACTAATTTGACATTTTCGATCAACCGCGATACATATGGTATCACTACAAGAAAAATCGCTTATAGAGACCGATATAGAGACTAAAAATTTCGGTCACTATTCGGTCACAAAATAGTGACCGAATTGTGACTGAAATTTATCAGTCGTTAAATAAATGTTTTAGAGACCGATTCAGAATCAGTCACTATTCGATCACTATTTTTGTGACCGAATAGTGACCGAAATTTTCGGTCTCTATATTTTGGGACCGATTAAATTCGATCATAATTCGGTCTCAAAATTGGGACCGAATAGTGACCGAAATTTTCGGTCTCTATATTTTTGAGGACCGATTAATTTCGATCAGTATTTTGTGACCGAATAATGACTAAAATTTTCGGTCTCTATACATTGAGGCCGATTAATTTAGATCGTACCAGAAACCGTCCGAGTCATTGGTACACATGGTACAACCAACCTTGATTTAGTAGTGTTAATATTGGTAATGTATCGGTACACACAAGCAAGAATCAAATTATGTTCTTTCTATTTTTTCCTTTTGACGGGTAAGAATCAAATTAAGTGGCGCCATAATTTTTTTCCTCGACTTTTGTGATTAAGATTTAAGAGCCTTTAAAGAGACATATCTTGTTGGAGTTATTAATTACTGCCGACAGAGGGGAGGGGGGTTGGAAATGGAGCCAAGAGTTTTTACATAAACATCCCTCTTAATGTGAGACCCAAAGATTTGTATTTATACACATACTCTTCTTGTATAAATTAATTGACATTTATCCTGCTTAATAACATAGTCGGTTGGATCAGATCGGACTCTCCAGATACATGTATAAATCAAAACGTACCAATCCGGTCCAATTTGATTCAATTTATATTTAAAATTTAATAATAAAAAATAAAAAATGAAGGAAAAAATTTTACCTAGTCGATCGAGCTTGAGACCACAAAGATCCAATACAAATATTAATTGGGGACCGTTTCGAACCGATAAGTCCAACCGAGTTTATATGTATATATAAATATAGGTCTATAATAAATTTTATAAAATGCCTAAAACCTTATGGGCAAGGGAAGCTAGAAGAAGAGATGAGAATAAGAGCCGGGCCTTTTGAAAGGTGGGTCAACTGATGAATTGGACCGGATTAGACCGAATCGGAGACTTTCAAGTACCATGTGAATTGGAGCATATCATGTTGATTAGGCACCGTTTGGGAGTGCTTCTTATAAAGGTAAAATCGGTTAAATCCGATTTCTCAGAAAGATGGATAGACGCTTTTCTTCTCATAATTCGCATCACACATGATCCCGCGCTTTAACAAGGAAAAATGTTGAAAAAAATTTGCTGCATCCCGCCGACCAGTCTTTCTCTCTCCATTCGGCTCCAAATTTTTCCAAAGCGGCTGGGCATCCGCTTTTTCACATGGCACACCTTCTCTCTATCTCTCTCCTCTGACAGCTTTTGCAGCAGTTCAAAAACCAAGACGAAGGTGAACTCGTTTGGCTCCACGATAGGTTTTTTCACAGATTTTGTATTTCAAAATTTTTTCAAGAGCACTCCCAAACGGTGCCTAAAAGTCCGGTTCACATTTAAGTTTAATAATAAAAAATTGAAAAAAAAGAGGGTTATTGGGCCAAGATCTCAAGCATTATACGATTCGGATATACATACTAGTATATCAAACTATGTTCTTTGAGAAAGATTTAGTATACTTTTTTATTACACTTAAGTACAATATAACTAGACAATAAGTCTATACGGCACTCCTCATATGAGAAGTGATAAAGTGACAACCCAACACATGAATTTAGTGTCTAGTCAATATGAAAGTGCACTAAGCTTTTCTCATGTTCTTTTTACTCGCTCTGTGCTTAGAGAGAGAGAGAGAAATAAAAAGAGACCGTTTAAGTTTAACTAAGAATGTCAATGGGACGGGCCGATTCGACAGGTCTGTAGACTTGATTTGATATTGGGACCGGCCATAAAACTCTTTTTGACTTGTAAAATTTTAATCGAGTTAGAAAATCTAGTACGACTAAGTCCACATATTAGGTTCGAATTTTAAATTCGACCTGATGAATCTGCCCGATTTGTTCTCTTTTCTTTTTGATCTTAATTTTCAACTCTTAATTTTTATTTAGTTAAACTGCATAATGACTTTTATCTTTGAAGAATTGCATATGCTTGAGGCACGTTAGATCCTTACTCATACAAAAAAAGAAATTTTCGTAAATGACATACATGGGTGTGCACCTATATATATATTTGGACTATATAGATATATATACGTATATGCTCTACTATATATTAAGGTTCGCCGTACCGACCGGATCGACCGTACCGTATTCTCTGTGGTACGGTACGTATCGAACCGTACCGTACCGTTGAGATACGGTGGAAAATTGACATGTTGTGTTGAAACTCATTCTGTACCTTGTAAACCATTCAAATAATGTCCATTTGTGTTGAAATTTTAGCTATAAACTAATGTAATAGTTTTACAAATTATGGTGATTTTAGTTAATTTTTAAAATTTATTTTACACGGGTGAAAAATCATCTGGAAAATAGTTGCATCGGTTAATATCAAAATCCGTACGTCAACAATTCCGGATATTTACATTTCTGATATCACCATATTTTTCTAAAAATTATGGTGTTCTCAAAATTTATTTTCGTTACAGTTTTTTGATGTCGCTTTGTCGGAGCGCGCACTTCTGAGTATGACATTGGACTATCATTTATTATGTTAATTAATCTTAGATATTAATAAAATTACTATAATTTGTATCATCTCTTAATTAGTTTTGTTGTTTTTATTCAATTACACTAATTAGACCACTTAAGTGTAGACAGAGTTTGTCGCGGTACGACAAACTCTCTGTGCGCGTACTTCAACGGGACACATTTGGTTTCGAAAATAAAGTCAAATATGAAGTCATCATAATTATTAGAAAAATGTACTGATTATAAAAATATAAATATCATGAGTTATTGATACATAGATGCAGAGATTAGGTCGACCTAATGATTTTTGGGACAGTTTTTATACTTGACAAAAAATAATTTAAAAAAATTAACTAAAATTATTACAATTTGTATCACATATTAATTAGATTATGTTTGAAATTTCATCTCATTAGACACCATTAGATCCCTTAAATGTTGAGATTAAGTCGATTTACTAATTTTTGAGATAATTTTTACTTGATAAAAAATAATTAAAAATTAAACTAAAATTATATAATTGATATCATCTCTAATTAACATATGTTTAAATTTTTATCTTAATTGAACACCATTTACATCATTTTAATATACCTAATATAAAAAAAATATGGAAAAAAAAAATTTAACCCGGTCACCCCAATGGGGTGACCATTGGGGTGACCCGACCGTGCTCGGGTGCCGCTGGCGCCCGGCACGGTACGGTAACGGCGAACCATGCTATATATATGTATGTATGTATGTATATATATGTATATATATATTTTAAAAGTAGGATGAACTTGAAATCGTCCAGATCGATTCAGAGAGCATACAAGTGAATGGTCAGCATCTAATAGTCCAAGTCCAAGGGGAGATCCCTCCCTTCTCATACCCACGGTGTCGACACGTCAAAATCTTCATAAAAACATTTAACAAAGTCTTCCCAAAAGATGGCCCCATATCTCACGATCATATAAGATATAACACCCTCTCTCACACCATGCACTCCAACTTTGACGTCTTGTGTTCTCCACGCGTTCTTGCTGCCTCTTTTCCTCCGTACGTCCACACAAAAATCTTAGTAGGTATGTGTTTGGTATTAATATTATATAAAATTAAGCTCTTTTGACATTTGATGAACTGCAGTACACTTTTGAGGATTACAGTACAGTTTGAGTCATTCAAGGAGTGGGGGGGTTCTTTTCAACGGGCATGGTTTCCATCTTCCATTAAATTCAGAACATCAACAATTAAAAAAAATAAAATTAACAGTTTAAAAATCAAATACTTGTGTTTGGATACACTTTTTTAACAATTTTTTCTCTTAAATTTAAAAAAAAGAGGTGAGACATCTTAATTTGTTTGGTTGTCAATTTTTTTTTAAAAGTAAAAATTTTATCCTATGTAAATCTCTCTCAAAATAAAAAACAAGTGATGACCTGTTTTTTTTTTTAAATTACACACGCCTCAGCCCTGCCCCCCCCGGCCCTGCTCCCCCACCCCAAGCCCGGCCCGGCGCTGCTCCCCTCCCCCGCCCCAGAGCCCCCCACCGGCGGGCGCGCCCCCCCCCCCCAATCCCCTGCTCCGGCCTCCACCCCAGCCCTCCAGCCCCGACCCCCCAGCCCCGATGTAATACCCCAATTTTTATTACTAGTATTTATTCCAAAATAAGGATAATTAAGTTATAATACATTAATGTTATCTATAAATTGAAATAATTGACGTGTAAGTATGACTGGTGGTAATGAACATTACCCCAGTGACGCGCATCGAAATGTGTGCCTCCACAGAGCGATTCTGGAAAACGACGTCAAAATAAAAATCCGAGAACATCATAATTTCCAGAAAAATGTGAAGAAATTTAATATGTAATTACATGAATTTTTCGACGTACGGATTTCAACGTACAATCGACGCGACCATTTTTCGGGTGATTTTTCACCTATTGCAAAATAAAATCTAAAAATTTATTAAAAATCATCACAATTAGTAAAACCATCATATAATGTATGGTTAAAATTTCATGATTAATGGATATCATTTGAGTATGTTTACATCAACCTTAGTGGACCAGCTGAATTACTTAGGATTTACGGAATGGCTTTTCTGGGTTAATTGTATAAGGGGTACGTGGAGGCTTTAGATGAAGACAACACTTGAGGAAACATGGTAACACCTCAGTTACCATGTGTAACTCTCTCATCTTGCATGGGCTAGGTGTCCAAGTGAGGTAAAAAGGATTCTTACCTTAACACCTACCCCCCCTACGTGTTCATGTGCATGTAACCGGTTTTGGTTCTATAAAAACCCTCCATCACCATCGTACACACCCCTTTTCTCTCTTAACTGGTGTGAGTGTGCTACATCAGAAGTTTCTCCACTTCCACTGCCATTCTAGTGAATTGAGCTATCAATTCTCTTTGAGGAAGCTTCAACGGTTGTTCTGGTTCATCTCCTTGGGGTGGATTGCTGTGGAACTTCTTCTTCGTGCAAGTGTGCTCTGCTTCCTTATATTTCTGTGGATTTCTGAAGCCAAGGATCTCACTCTCACTTCAACAAGGTAGGATTCTCCTCTTGATCTTTCCAATTTCTTCTCCACCTCCCTTGGATTCTCTGGGTAGTGGCATGAAGAAATCTAAGTCCAATGTGAAAATCCAGACATTGTGAAATCTGGAAACTTGATATTGATCCTATTGTTACCAAGGTTTAGAAATCATGTTCATGATAGGAAATCAACATGTCATCATGTTTTAGCTGATCCACAAGTCATAAGTATCTACATCTTGTTGTCTTCCAACCATTCAACACAAATTAGAGTGTTGCTTCTATTGTATGGATTAGATAGAACCTCAATGATTTTCTTCTTTTAGCTAACTTAATGTGTTGAGGTATGAAAAGACTCATTAGTTGGTTCAATTCATATAAGACTCACATAGAAAGATGAGGAGAAAAGAGTTCTAAGAAGTAGTACTTCCAATTATCCTCTTTGAGTTCACTTTTAGCTAGAACACCCTTGTAAATTAAGTCCCATGATCTTCAGTTTTCAGATCATGTTACCATGAGTTTTATATTTGAAACCACACTTGTATAGGGTCCAATCATGTTAGGAACATTAGAGTAACTTTATAGATCCATTGGAGGTCAAATGGAATGGTTTTTATGCAGTTTACATAGCCCCTGTCGACAGACGAAGGTCTGCCTGTCGACAGGAACCCCTGGCCAGAACCCAGAACTTTCAGCCTGAGTGTACCTGTCGACAGACCCATGCTGGCTGTCGACAGATACACACAGAGCTGAAAGCTCAGCTCTGGCAGAGCAGCCCTGTCGACAGCAGATCAAGGCCTGTCGACAGGTCATGACCAAACCTTGTTTCTAGCCTTGTTTTGACCCCGTTCTTTCATGAAAATCATACTCTTTTGTTCTTTGTTAGTATACCTTTAGATTATGTATTTTACTACCAAAACAACCATTTAAACCAGTCATGTACCCTTCTTTGTACCATGAGTTATTCTCCGAAGTTCCGAACAACATGGACCTCGAAAAGTTACCAATCTTGAAATCAGTAAGAAAACATAGTTTCTTCACTCTTATGTGTAAACTTTGAATGAATCCTTGTGGTTTTACCTACTAAACTCAGTTGTGAACCTTTCATTTCATCATGAGTAATTTCTTCAAAGTTCCGAACAAAATTGTTCTTGTGAAGATTCGAAAATTCTGAACTAGTGAAGGAACATAGTTCCTTGATTCTTGTGTGTGATTCATGAGTGTATCCTTGTGTACCTTGATTCATTACAAGGATAAGTGTGTGATGATGACACTTGTGAGTCTTGGAACTCATTCGAGAAAAATGCCTGGCAAATAAGGGCTGGTTCAGTCCTGGGGAGAGCACCTGAATTCGTCAGTGGCCGCGCGGGGGCGATAAGGACGTCGTGGATGTTGGCATGCATCAACTCGTGATTGATTGGTCATCATATCATGCTTGAGTGTGTGATATTGTATCTGATTTGGAATTCTAAAATCATCCTGAGTTATTGATTCTATTTCCAACTTTATACTTGTTGAATACATGATATCGAATAAACTTGTACTTCCGTTCTTGGAACACATCCTGCTAGTGATCCTTACTTGTTCTATCTTGAATATTTATCTATTTGAATCCTTATAGAAATGTTGAATCCTACTGGGCTAGTTAGCTCATTCAATTCAATATTTCAGGTGAACAAGATGGAGGAACTGCTTAAGGGGGAAATGTGTGCTGAGAGGACCACCTATATCAAGCAGTGTCGTGCAGTTATCCTTGCTTTCTTTTAGTTATAAATGAGAATGTAATAAATTTACAAGTACTTTTGTTGGATCCTCATTCAGACTATGATGAGGAACATCATGTAATAATTCCGCAAACCTACTTGATATGAACGAAATATGTATTACCCGTCATGTATATTATCTGTCAAGTTCGGTAAATGTAGTTTTGCTAGGACGTGACAGATTAAATTGAACGAATATGTATTACCCGTCATGTAAATTACTGTCAGTTCGGTAAATGTAGTTTTGTATGACTGACCAGACGCCCCCCCCCCTCCCGGCCCCTACCCCCAGCACACCGACGCCCCCCCCTACCCATCCCAGCCTCGACCCCAGCCCCAGCCCGGCGGCCCCCACCCCCCCACCCAGGCCCTCCCCCGCCCCCCAGCCCCAGCCCCGGCGGACCCCCCCCTCCCGGCCCCGACCCCCCAGCCCCGGCGCACACCCCCTCCGGCCTGACCCCAGCCCCGGCGCCCGCCCCCCCCGGCCTGCTCCCCCTCCCCAGCCCCGGGCCCCCGGCCCGACCCCCCAGCCCCAGCCCCGGCGCCGGCGGCCCCCCCCCCCCCCCCCCCACCCAGGCCTCCCCCCCAGCCCCAGCCCCGGCGCCCCCACCCCCCCCCCCACCCAGGCCCTCCCCGCCCCCCAGCCCAACCCGGCGCACTCCCGGCCCCCCCCCCCCCCCCCCCCCCACACCCGTCCCAAAACATACTACATAATTTTTAAAAATTTAGATATTTTACCAAATGGAAGACACCACGTTGCTATAATTTTAAATTTAAAATTAAAAACGAATCTAACATAATTTTTTAGATAAAAATATTTTTTTGAAAAAATTGCTCTCAAACACCCCATTAAATTTTTCATGAAACTTAAAATTGGTATGCTGTACGTATTATGTTATAAACATCAAACAACTGCTTAAAATATAGAAGTTCAAAACTATTTTGCATAATTAGAGACTATGACAAAACATGGGTTTCTTTAAGAAGGTCTTCTAACAAACAAGAAACAAAAAACTTAGTAGGATGCCACGCAAGCATTTTAATTTGGCCACACCTATTTCTCTGTCCTCAAAATTCAGATGCTACATGCATATAAGAGTCTCGTATTTTTTTTTAAAAGAAGAAATTATTGTAATCTCTCCTTATAGGAGTTGCCTCCACACGAAGGCTATTAATAAACCCCTCTTGCACTAGTACTCTTTTATAGGTGACAAATGATTGTGGCAAATCTTGTCGAGCTTCGATCTTTGATTTTTCAATTCCATTCTCAAAATTTGTTCATATAAGTGTGAGATCTTTGAAAATAGTCATTTGTTGATCAGCTATATAACAGCGAGGGCATTATTGTCAATAGCTCCAATAGAAGCATGGTTTAGTCTCATATCAGAGATAAGTGAAAAAAATATAGGTTTATAAGTAAGACACATATATCTCTTTCTTTTTAAAAAAAAAGTTCAAGAAAAAAAAACAAACTATAGATAGATAGGGGACAATATTTCTTGAGAATCCATTACATGTTTTATTTTTTGGTGTGCTAGATCGATGGTCTAACCTTGAACCAAAATAAAGATACGTCTTAAACTTGAGACTTTGGATGTGCACCTGTATCCTACCTAATTGTAATTTCTTTGAAAAATCTCTTATAAACCCAACTAATCTGACAATATATGGAACTCCGAACCCCTCTCACTGGGGTGTACGGCGGAGTGCTCCACCAACTTGCATGGGCCACTCCTTAAGTACCCATGACATGGTTTATGATTGATATTAGATGTGCAGTAAGTTTGAACGTATAAGAGAGTACTGAAGGAATCCCAAAGACAAAATTGTAATTATGAAATTATGCATGCATGGCGGCGGCGTCCTCATCATCCATGATCACAACCGAAGTGTATTCCACGCGCTTAGAATATACGGAAATTTAACATCCGGTCCATAAAAGAGACATCAGATTAATCTTAGGTCCAACCTGTCTTCTTACTAATTTTCGGTCCTATGGATGCAAAAGAATTAATTTTAGGTCCAATCTGGACGGTAACTTTTAACCTCACTAACGGTGGCTATGTAAAAATCCAAAAACACCCTTGTAGTAATACTAAATCTCCACTAAAACACTACACAATAATTTTCGGTCCAATTAATTATTTTTAAGTCCATGAATACCGAATTTGCTCTGCTGGACGAAATGTCCACCGTCCAGATTGGCCCCTGTGTCTGCTCCGCGGGACGAAATGTTATAGCCATGAATACCGATTTGCATTCTTTTGTTTTGTTAGGTTTGGGGAGGTATCGCATATGGGACGTTTCCCTCAGCTTCATGGATATTTTTAGAGCACGAAAGAGAAAAAAATGCCAGACTAATTTATGTACATAATATACCACCCTCACATGGAACCTCCTAAATGCAATAAGTAGATAAGTGCAAGGACAATAAATATTTTCTTCAAAATAATCTTCATCTAGCGGACAAAAGATTGCAACTTCCGGTCGTTCTTATCTGATGTTTGATGCGAAATGCTATGGGGGCCAATCTGGATGGTGTACTGTCCTTCTAGATGTTTGATGTGAAACGCTAAAGGGCTTCCTCGCCGCTGCTCCTCTGCTACACCTCGCACAGCTGCCGCTCGTCCTCGTCGGAGATGCGCCGCTCCTCGCCGCCGCTGCCGCTCCTCCTGCTACACCTGGAAATGAGAGGCCAGCAGACACATGTTCCTCTCGCCGTCTCTGCAGAACCCCAACGGCGGTGGTGGAGGACGGGAAGCCGTGAGAACCCAGCAGATGGGAGCACATTCGTGGGGGTTAGGTGGGGGTAGTTTTGACATTAAAGGAATACTAACCTAACCTGTTAACGGAAAGGATGTATAATTAATAAAGTAACAGTCAATAGATCTAAAGTTAATAAATTGAGTCAATGGACCTAAAATTAATTAAAATTTTAATTTTGGACCGGAATTAATTTCCCCTAGAATATATCTTCTCCCCATATGTATCAATTGGTGGAGAGAAGCCGCCCTTCTTCACGTTCTTGGTCGTCAGTAGGACAGTACACAGTCTCCTCCTCCTTCCTGGACCGTGGCAGCACATGGCCGGCAGGGCAGGCCCCTTCATTAGAACACAGTCTGTCTTCCACGCTTCTAGACCTTCCTTTCTTCGTTCCAATCATGCACGCAGTCCACGGAGAGAATCGAGTAATTGGGTGGCGAACCATCAAAATAGTTAGAAGAAGTGTTCACAACTTTCTCTGACATATTCTCGCAGCATGAATGCTCGAGTTATGATATATATATATAATATATATATATATATATTCACATTACAAGAGCATCCTTTATTTCCAATTCCATACATCAATTGTTTCTTCTTCATTTAGATTATTAGGAGCATCAACTAAGTTAGGTTGGAGTGCATGCAATGACGGTGCTAGCTGGCCCAATTTCAAGAAACGTGGGCTTTGAAATGGCCTAGCCTTTTGTCTGATGATCACAGGCCCATGTCCGGTTCTAGATGCAGTCCAATTCCCTTTCGATCAGAATATTAAGTTGTTGAACATAATATATACTATGCCATGAGTTTGTAACGGTTTAAATGTAATAATGAAGATTAAAGACAAAATTGGTGAAAACAATATGGTATAAAAATTGATACAATATTATAGAGAATTGTGAGGGGATGGTGTGTATACATAGAGAAATATGATTAGACACTAAATTCATATGACACGGCTCACATGAAAAATGATAAAAAGTGACAATCTAATTATTAAGTGCTACATAAATTTAGTCCCTAATCATATGAAAATCCTCTTATTAGCTATCGATCACATCAATGTGATGAGTAATACAATGAGCGCCGTCGTATATAGTCTATGCTGAAACTTTCCCTGCAATATATTTTTTTTGGTTTACATTCCCACGTACATCAGCATCCATCCAACCATGCATGCGCACCCCCACACATAGAGACGAGCTAGTGGTAGCGTAGCACCAGACGGCGTGGGGCTTCCGCCGGATGGCGTGGGGTTGCCACCGGACGGCGCGGGATTCCCGTTGGGGGGTGGGGCTCCCGTCGGACGGCGCGGGCACGGGGCTTCCGCCGGATGGTGCGGGAACGGGGCTCCCGCCGGACGGCGCGGGCGCGGGGCTCCCGCGGGACGGCGCGGGACTCCCGTGGAGGGGGTACTGGGCTCCCGCCGGACGGCGCAGGCGCGGGGCTCCCGTTGGAGGGGGTGGGGCTCCCGTCGGACGGCGCGGGCACGGGGCTTCCGCCGGATGGTGCGGGAACGGGGCTCCCGCCGGACGGCGCGGGCGCGGGGCTCCCGCGGGACGGCGCGGGACTCCCGTTGGAGGGGGTACTGGGGCTCCCGCCGGACGGCGCAGGCGCGGGGCTCCCGTTGGAGGGGGTGGGGCCCCCGCCGGACGGCGCAGGCGCGGGGCTCCCGTCGGATGGTGTGGGAGCGGGGCTCCCGCCGGACGGCGCGTTCGCGGTGCTCCCACCAGACGTGGACTCGCCGGAGAGGAAGTCCATGGTGCTGGCGGAGAGGATGTTGTCGCCAGTGGTGGGATGGCTGGTCGGCCAGCCGCCAGAGAAGGTGGTCGACGACTGCCACACGATGTTAACTCGGGTCTGGTTGTCGGTCAGCCGCAGGGTGGCGTAGATGGTGAAAACGCCGCCGCTGAACTCACCCTGCAGGTTGGTGGCCGGGATGGAGATGTCTGCTGGCTGCAAGGGAAGGCCGGTGACAGGGCTGGTATACGGCGTCACTCTGCCGGTGGAGGAGTTCACAAAGGCCACCAGAGCCTGGGTACCGACCATGCGCGGGGCTTGGGGGTTGATACCCCAGGCGACCCAGCCGCCGCTGCTCTGAGGTGCGCGGAAGGCGATGTCGACAGTGCCGTTGGAGGGGTGGTAGGTCCAGTGGAGGGTGGAGCCGAGGCGCTGGAGGGACCTGCAGAGGGCGAAGTCCCCGCTCCTGGAGAAGGTGAGGGTGGTGCAGCTCTGGGCGGAGGAGGACAAGACGAGGGACGCCGCCACGAGGCAGAGGAGCAAGTCCCGGGCCACGGCGGGTGCTGCTGCGGCCATCGATCTGTGTCTTCTCAGCTCACCTGCCGCTGCTCAACTTCTTCTGATCAGAAGCGATTAATCTCTGTGAGCTCGAGAGGGCGGCGATCACACCACAGAGAAGGATGGGAGGTCTCTCCGTGTGTGGCGATGGAGGAAGGGATCGGGGTGGGATGGTGTTTTCATATAGGTGGAGGAGAAGGAAGGAAGGAACGGGGGAGGGGTTGCCGACTGGTCAACGTGCCCATCGGAAGCTTCCGCAGCGGCAGCGGCAGCCGCGTTCAGAAGAGGGGCGGGTTCTTAGTTGTTTCCATACTTCAAAAAAGAAATTTCTATTTAGGAAGTCTCGGTTATTCGTGCTCTCCTCCTCTTTTCCCAAAGTGCCCCTTTATTTGTACCCAAAAATGTTACCAAAAGGTGTTATAATTCGGATGTGTGCCCCCATCTTATATCTATGGATCTTAAACTGAGGTTAGAGCCATGCCAAGGTGCGGATCCCCTCGGCCCCCCATAGGGGGGGGGGGGGCGGGGGCGGTCAGTACAAGGGGTTGAGAGAGATTTTTTCATATACCCCCAGTGTAAAACATCAAAAAAAGAATGTTCGATGGGTTGTGAGAAAAAAGAATGTTCGATGGGTGTGAGAATGTTCGATGGGTTCACAACCCATCGAACATTCTTTTTTTGGTGTTTTACACTGGGGGTATATGAAAAAATCTCTCCCAACCCCTTGTACTGACCCCCCCCTCCTGCGGGGGGCCGAGAGGATCCACACTCTGCAAGTTAGACCATGTCTACAGTTGTCTATTTTCTCTTCTCCTCAGAGATGTTCTTGGAGGGGAGAGACTCGATCATCGACCTGGCGTTGGGAAGTGTTTCTGTGCAATAGAGATTAATTCCGGTATGGTTAACTTAATTCGATGTTGGTCTGGTCTCTCGAAATCATGGCCCAGATAACATGATTTGTATCGGAGCCCCAAACCCCTCTTCCTCTTCTATTTCCTTCACTCTTATCAGAGAAGCGCTGATCTCTGCCTCTGCCGCCGGGTCGAACTCCTGCCTCCGCCTCTACCGCTACGTCGAACTCCTACTCGCCCAGCGTCCGTTGTTGCTGTCGCTTGCACGCCGACTTCCTCCCCCGCGTGGGCCGCCCTGCACGTTCGATCATCGACGCCGTCACCGTCGCTGCCCCGCCATGTCGTGTTGCTGTTTGCGCCTGCTGGCCAGCGCGCCGACCCCCGTCACCGTTCGCCCCTGCCCCGTCGGCTTCCGCCGCAGCGCATCGCTCACCATTGCCGCGCACCCGCTCATCGTCCACCTCCACCATAGCCGTCAACCGCGCACACCTCAAACAGTCGTACGTACCCACCGCCCAGACCGTGTTTGTGGACGTCGCTCGCCCACGCGCGACCCCGTTGTTCCCCTATGGGCCGCCCCGCCGAGCTGCACGCCGCCACGTCGTCCCACCCGAAATCCCCTGCGCCGCTGCTGCTTTCTTCCAGGCGGTGCTCTCTTCTTCCTCTCATCTCATTCTCTACGCAAAAGGTCAAATCCCATCTATACTAATATAATATTTCTCAATTTAAAACAGTCAAGTGACAGCACCATAATATTTTTATTCCCATCAAATCTCACAATTCTTCTTTTTACTCACTGCTTTAACACAACTATTAAACATCTATACTATATAATATTTCAATTTTAAGACAATCACTTGACAGCACCAGAATATTTTTATTCCAACCAAATCTCACAAATTTCTCTTCCTCCTCACTGCTTTACACAAACTATTAAAAATAAGGGCACTTCTTTGAGCTCGCAAGTCGCAAGATTTAAGATAGGTAGGGCTGTTAATGGATCCACAAGATCCAAAAACCTGATCCGAGTCCAAAATTTAAGTCAGATTCGGATCAGACATTTTGACTCGAAATTGGCCTTTTCTCCTGATCCGGGTCGCACATTTTCTGATCCGAAATGGTTGATTCCGGGTCAAAATATCGGGGCACCAGTGTCCTGATCCGAGAGAGGCAAAGATTGGGGGTTGCGGCTAGCGACTAGCTAGTCCATGAACTCCTCGCCCGCCTGGTTGCTCGAGGGGTCGGCGGAGGTGGGGGAGATGATGCAGAGGTCTCGTGCTAGGCTCTGAGGCCACGACCTCTGCAGGGGGCGACGTGACGGCCCGTCGACCCTGGGGTCATCCCCCCGGGCTCCAAGAACAAGTCGAAGCCGTCGATGATCGTCACAAGGGAGAGTGCCAGCGCTTGTGGGGAATTAGCCAGAGGGGAGAGAGATGATGAGTCCGGCCAAGGTCTCGTGCTGGGCTCAGGCACCCTCGCTGCGCCCAGGCACGCATGCCGACGAGAACCGCAGGGTGGAGGAGAGGATCCACCCCGGATCCAAAAATGATTTCGGATCTTAATTTGAATCTGAATTCGAAAATAGACTTAAATTTGGATCTGAATCATATCCGGATCTTTGGATTCGAGACTCGGATCTCCAAAGATCCGACCCGGATCCGACCCATTTACACTGATAGGACACACACATAGAGAGATATATACTGTCAAAAAGAAGAGATAAAAAATGCAAAAAAAACTTATCACTCTTTAATATTATATGTTATCACCTTCGCAAGAAATAATGTCACGCCCCTCCAATTTAGCAGCGGAATAAATCGGGGAGACGTGAACAAAGTGTATGGTAACGTAAATTACGCATACAATCGCAAATATCAGAGCAGTTAATGAACAATAATTATAATAAACTCTTCATTTATTGATAAATTACTAAACTATTACAACCACTAATTCTGAGCCAAATCATAAGGCTCATAACATCTATATATTGAAAAAAATTGCTTAAGTAAATATCTAACCTAAACTCTATGATACTAAGGTCGTTCCATCGCCAAGACTCCAGATCGCTCATCAATCCAGTCCTTCCTGTTGGTGTGTATAGGGTCATCATTCGACTTACCTGAAACACATATAACAATAGCACAGGGTGGAGCGATAACGCTCAGTAGGACTTATAAATATCTCATGTAAACATGCATGCTTAAGATATTAATGTCTTACAAGCATGATAACTAGAGAGAACAGTCAAGTATAGCAAGAGAGTAATAGCACATGATAGTAGAGAACGAAAAAACTTCCAATAGATATTGTAAAAACTAGTATGATAACTGATTGACCATGTAACGAAAATAGAGTATATGGTTGCACAAAAGTGCGACTTGTAGAGATAGCACATTTGGTCAGCATCTTGTCAACCCAGAGAACTATAGTATAGTGATTGATATATTGTTTGTCATAGATTAAATCTGATAGTATTAAATGGCGCTGAGTATATGCCGTACGCACCCTGATCATGTAACTCTCGCGAGGAAATGGCACTCTTCAGGAGCTCTCCCCAGGACCAGATCGGGCCCTATTGCACTGGCATAGTTATTGTTTGTTATCTTAGACAATCAATTATATGGCCAAATAGAGTACCAAGTAGTAGAGGAGTAATTGATGAATAGACGAGAGTATAGAGAGAATGTGAACAGATGAGAGTAGAGATATTAGATGAGATATGACATATTGTAAAAATAATGATAAATAGCCGATAGTATAGTTGCACATCACTAGGTCATGTGCCGACAATCCGGTAGAAGTCACATCCGCCCACTAGCCATGTTATGACACAGACCAGAGGTCTGACGTGATCCCAAGGTAAGAGAGAGCACACTAAGGCCGTTGGATCATGTTGATCCCTAAGGTGTAAAGGGTTTTAAGGGTACAACCAGTTCGTCGGCAAAGGACGTACGCCAAACCCAAGGAGTCTTACCGAGGCCTTGACAAGGAGTCCCTGGTCCAGTCATGAGTATTCCCGATAGAGAGGTGGTCCATGCCAAGAAAAGTGTGTAGAAAACAAGTGTTCGTCGTGCCTTGGTGCTCGAAAGCTGAGGGAAAGCGGTAACAATGTACAAAACGGGCGATAAAATGAAGACAAGTGTAATTATTTAAATAGGGGATTAGTAATTAATTTCACCTAATTACCAGATACATTATTGAGTAATTTAATAGGGTTTAATGGCAACCATGAATGTTAAGTGTGTGCAAGTGTAAGAAATCAAGAGAACATCTATGATTGTGCACATTTAATTAATTTCATGCAATATTACCCATTACTAATTATCAAGTCGAAGTTATTCATGACAATGCTTATTTAAGACTAGACAGGTTGAATTGACATAATTAGTAGGGGTATAAGAGCAAAATCCAGTTTCTGGCTGCAAACTCTGAGGTCACGACATAGGGTTCTGTCGCGTTCAGGTTGCTACACAAGGCCCAGTCGTGTTCTGCTGAACCGGCCAATAGGGTCAAATCGGGGCATATGCGACATGTCGACCTGTCGCGTTCAGAACGCGACAGACCCCCGTGTCGCGACCCCCTCTGAGATCACGACGTTCGGGCCGTCGTGACTTCAGAAGGTGGCCTGAGCCCAGAAAAGGGGATTTGCCCTTTTTTCCAGGTGGGTTTCCTCTTTCATGCTTGACACAGTATACTTCAAAAATCCGTATGAAATTATAGGATGCTCCAAAATTCATGAAATCAACATTAAACAAAACTAGACATGGAGATCTATCACTGGGCATGATTAATTAGAAAACAAACACGTATAGACATGCTTTGGTAAGGTTACTTTTCAGTGACCTAAACATGCACAGTCACGAATAAACGAATTAATGGCAATGGACACAAGATGAAAATTGGGGCAAATAGGGGCATTGAAAGCTAAGAGCATGTAGTATTTATGAGAATATTACAGGACATGAGATCAAGTACATGCGAGGATTGAAAGCCAACTTTAGGGTTCAGGCACATGATGATGTTCATGATTCAAACATTAATTCTCCCTCATGGAGGAATGAAACATAGGGAAATTGGAGGGATTTTAAAGAGCGGTGAATAGACTACCTAGGGTTTAAATTTCATGATTTGTGCTTGAGAGATTGCTTACCTTTTTGGACTGTAAAGATCTTAGGTTTAAGATGAGGTAGAAGATGAAATCCTCTTCCTCCAAGCTCCTTCCTCCTTGCTCCTCTCGTTCACAACTCTTCCCTTCGTCCCAAGACTCCAGCAACGAGCTATGGGGGGGTGTATTAGCTAGTTAAAGAGTCCTACTTAGTTAAAACTCTTCCTTCTCTTCAAACTCCTAATTTTCACATTTGTCTCCCTATTTCCTAGTATTTATCCACCTAATAGGATAGGGAAGAAGTTCAATTTCGTGGGTAAAGGGTTTGGGTAGGTCTAGGGCTCTTGTAGAGATGTTTATAAGCTAGTTTAGTCATATTCTTACCTCTTTTAATTTATTTAATAATTAACTCCGAATTTTCAATTTATCTCCCCTTTTTCTAGCATCTATCCACCTAATTGGCTTGGGGAGAGATCTAATTTTGTGGCTAAGGGATTGGGGTAAATCTAGGTCTCTTTTTTCTAGATATATATAGTCATTTTATGTGTTTAATTAACCCATTTTAATTATGAGATAATATAGTTACGAATTTCATAGTATTTTCTTTTTATATAAATTTTAAACTCATTAAATATGAGCATCCTATAATTGACCCAATTATCTCTTATCTAAATCTCATTTTTAGGTTAGGATAGAGTCTATTTCATTTCTATTGTGTTAGATTAAGGTGATGACTCTTTTTAAGATAATTAAGAGTCAAAATAGTCATTATCTTAATCATTTTCTATTTATTATTAATTAAGGTGCGAATTTAGCTTAATTAACTCTCATCCAAAGACGGACTCTTCACATTGGGCCCATTAATTCATGTATGGACCATTTGTTAACCCATTACTTAATTTACTTAATGAATTTGAATTATCCTTTTTATTAGAGAGTATATTCATGGGCCAAAATTGTCTATTGACCCAATTCTCATAATGGGCTATCAACCCATATTGTTTAAAGTCTACCCATATATTTATTTAAATTTTTAATTCACTTTGGCTCTAAAAATAATAGGTTTTTTGACTTATTCTTTAATTATGATAATTAAGATGCATAAATTCTTAAACTTAGTCCACATGATTTTTCTATGTCTAAATTTCTTAATAGATCATTAGAGAATATTATTTAAGGTATAACTATTATTTTTTATGAAATTTTTATATGAATTTTTACTCATGCAATAATGATGCGTATCTTTTGAATTAGTTGATTTTATTAATTGATAAAAATTTAAATTATATTATTAAATAATAAAATTATCAAAATACTACAATAATGATATAGTAAGTGCACCAATTGCGACAGTATTTATTGCGACGAATATTGCTATTTTCTATTCGCTTGGCATTAAATGAGATATATAGAAATGTTTCCTAATCTTTAAACTTTAATGCCATTATTTTATAAAATGGACTTGTTCTCATGAGGCCACTACCGAACGCTAGATGCCAAAACCATATAAGTTTACCCTTTCAAACACTTTGAACAAGACCCAGCGTGCATGGGAGGTATAGCATCTATATCTATCTATATACAATGTACGTATATATAATATGGGGTAAATTAATTAGTAGTCCCTGACTGTAACATGGAGGTCCCTACTATAACAGAGTTTAACATATATTGAACATGTGATAACACTTACTGTAATGAGTTACAGCTCTGTTAGAAACTAAAAATAAGTCAAAATTTTAATAGGAACTCATAATTAATTTACCCTATAATATGTTATGAAGTTAGCATCCCCCACCTGAGAGGTTTTAATATTATTGCAATTATTTCAGTCGGCTTCTGTTGGGGCTGGCAAGCAGTAGTACGACTGATTTGAGATGTGTTAGAAATATTTACGAATTTCGACACCATCGATCCATTAAATTCAAAATCGGCCAATCAATTTTATCTTATCGGTCGACTATTTATCTAATGAGCACCCTTGATTCCAAATAAGTTAAAGTTAAAATCGGTCGGCTAATTTTTCTTGATCAGTCATGGACTTCTATCAATGTGACAATTTGGCATCTAGATCTCATGATATGTTTGGTCTTCAACGAGAGACAAAAAAAAGGTCGACTGACATAATATTATCAGTCAATCCATAGATATGGTACGGATCGATCTAAATCGTACTAGAAAAAATCCGAGTCAACCAATATAATACATGGTATGGCCAATCTTGATTTAGTGTTAGTATTGTTAATGTATAATTGGTACACACAAGCAAGAATCAACCTACGTTTTTTTTTCTTCTGACAGGTAAGAATCAAATTAAGTGGTGCCTTAAATTTTTTCCTCAACTTTTGTGATAATATTTAAGAGCCATTAAAGAGACAAATCTTGTCGGAGTTATTACTGCCAACAGAGGGGAGGGGGGTTGGAAATGGAGCCAAGAGTTTTTACATAAATATTCCTCCTAAAATGATCAGACCCAAATATTTATATTTATACACATACTCTTCTTGTATAAATTAATTGACATTTAACTGCTTAATAACATAGTCGGTTGGATCAGATCGGACTCTCCAGATACATGTATAAATCAAAACGTACCAATCCGTTCCAATTTATATTTAAAATTAATAATAAAAAAATAATGAAGGAAAAAACTTTACCTAGTCGATTGAGCTTGGGACCACAAAGCTCCATACTAATATGAATTGGGGACCGTTTCGAACAGATAATTCTAGGGGTGTAAATGGAACCCGATATATCGATATTCTGACCCGATTCCGATAAAAGTTATCGGTTTCGAATCGGAATATGATACCGATAGCTTATCGGAATCGGTATCGGATATTCCGATAAGTTATCGGAATCAGAATTGAAAAAATAATCGAATCGATATCAATATCGGTTATTCCGATAAATTATCATAAACTCAAGGTAAATTATAGTAAACACCCTACTTTATCAGAATTTCGATTCCGATAATGTTATCGAAATCGAAACGGAATCGGAACTAACTATTCTTATCGGAATCGGAATCATATTTCGGTTATCGGAATCGGAATCGGAATCTGTGTTTCCGATTCCGAATCCGACCTGTTTGCAGCCCTAGATAATTCCAACCAAGTTTATATGTATATATATATATATATAGGTTTATAATAAATTTTATAAAATGCCTAAAACTCTATGGACAAGGGAAGCTCGAACCAGTGCTTTGTCAACAAAAGAAAGTTCATGGGGGGGACAGAGATGAGAATGAGAGCTGGGCCTTTTGAAAGGTGGGTCAACTGATCATGAATTGGACCGGATTAGACCAAATCGGAGACTTTCAAGTACCGTGTGAATTGAAGCATATCATGTTGATCAAGTCCAGTTCGCATTTGAGTTTAATGATGAAAAATTAAATAAGAAAAAAAAAGAGGGTTATTGGGCCAACATCTCAAGCATTGTACGGTTCGGACATACACACCAGTAGGTCAAACTATGGTCTTTTTGTTGGCTCTGTGCTTAGAGAGAGAGAAATAAAAAGAGAGATTTAAAAAAAATTAAATTTGAGGGGTAAGTTAAAATTTTCTAACCTCTGTTTAAATTTAACTAAGAATGTCAATAGACGGGCCGGTTCGACATGTCTGCAGACTTGATCTGATTTTGAATTATCCGGCTGTAAAACTCTTTTCGACCCGTGAGTTTTTCATCGAACTTAAAAATCTAGTCCGACTAAGTTCATAAATTAGATTCAGGTTTTGAATTCGATCCGACGAATCAACCTGACCTATTCTCTTTTCTTTTTTATCTTTTCAAATCTTAAATTTTATGTATAATGACTTATATCTTTGAAGAATTGCATATGCTTGAGACAAGTTAGATCCTTACACATACAAGAAAAGAAATTTACGTAAATGACATATATGTATGTATGTATGTATATATTTTAAAAGTAGGATGAACTTGGAATCGTCCAGATCGATTCAGAGAGCACACAAGTGAATGGTCAGCATCTAATAGTCCAACTCCAACTCCAAGGGGAGATCCCTCCCTTCTTCTCCTAACCCACGGTGTCGACTACGTCAAAATCTTCACAAAAACATTTAACAAAGTCTTCCCAAAAGATGGCCTCATATCTCACGATCATATAACACCTCTGTCCACACCATGCACTCCAACTTTGACGTCTTGTGTTCTCCACGCGTTCTTGCTGCCTCTTCTCCTTCCTACGTCCACACAAAATCTTAGTAGGTATTGTTGGTATATAATATTATATAAAATTAAGCTCTTTTGACATTTGATGAATTGCAGTACACTTTTGAGGTTTACAGTACAGTTTGAGTCATTCAAGGAGTGGGGGGGGGGGGGGGGGTCTTTTCAACGGGCATGGTTTCCATCTTCCATTAAATTCAGAACATCAACAATTATAAAAATAAAATAAAACAAATTTAGCAGTTTAAAAATTATATACTTAGTTTGTCATGAAACTTAAAATGGTATGCTGTATATGTTATAAACATCAAACAACAGCTTAAATATAGAACATCGACAATTAAAAAAAAAGCATGCAGTTTTAAAATCATGTACTTAGTTTCATGAAACTTAAAAATATTGGTATGCTGTATTATGTTGGAGAAGCCGACCTTTTCTTCACATTCATGGTCGTCCTTAGAACAGTACACAGTCTCCTCGTCCTTCTTCTTCTTCTTCTTCCTGGACCGTGACAGCCATTTGGCCGCCGACACGGCCAGGCCCGTTCATTAGAACACACAGTCTTGTCTTCAGGCGTTCAGACTTTTCTTTCTTCGTTCCAACCATGCACGCAGTCCATGGAGAGAATCGAGTAATTGGGTGGTGCTCGGCGAACTATCAAAATAGTTTGAAGAAGTGTTACTCAAACGAGGAGCACTTAGCGCCCGGAGTCCGGGCAAATGATTTGTCCGGACATTGACGCTGACACTACTCTATGGATAGTTTTTTGAGCGGAGAAAGGTTTATTGTATTTACACATTATATTTTAAATACAATGTGACTAGACAATAGTTTATATGGCATTCTTCAAATGAGAAGTGATAAAGTGACAATCTAATTGTTGGATGTCACGTGAATTTATTATCTAGTCACATTACACTTGAAGTGCAATATGAAAGTACAATAAACCTTTCTCTTTTTAAGCGCGAGGTCCAGGCAACAAGACGCTGCTCAATAGGCGCACCTCCAATATATCGCGCCCGATATTTAAGCATTTCCCTACTCAAACTGTTCCACACAATTTTCTCTGACATATTTCTCGCAGCATGAATGGTCGAGTCCTCAGAAATAAAGACAGCTATATGATCTCCAAGGACCTTCTGACCTCCCCTCTTCTTTTCTGAATTTACTCTTTGACATTTTCATAGCTAACCCTCTGTAAAACCCTGGAAATTTGATAATTCTTAATAATATCTTTAAAATCTGGCGGCGCCTTAAAAGTGAATGCCCAGATTGGAGAGGCTATTATCTCCAAGAATAAAAGACTACTACAGGAGTTAAAAACTAGAAAACAATCATATATATATACTCAATTTGTTTGCTCTTCATTTAGATTATTAGGAGCATCCACTAAGTTAGGTTGGAGTGCATGCAATGGCAGTGTTAGCCGGCCCAATATCAAGAAACGTGGGCTTTGAAACGGCCTGCCTTTGTCTGATGATCACAGGCCCATGTCCTGTTCTAGATGCAGGTAAGTAGGTAACCCTTTGGTACATAATATTAAGTTGTTGAACATATATAATACTATGACGTAGATTTATAAATGATGAGTTCATATATAACGGTTTTAAAAGCCGATGCCTCTCTTCATACCAAAACAATGTAATAAAGAAGATTAAAGACAAATTGGTGAAAACAGTATGGTATAAAAGGGATACAGTATAGAGAATTGTGAGGGGATGGTGTGTGTATATATCACCCTCTATTAGCTATCGATCATATCAATATGAAGCAATACAATGCGAATCTGACGTGCGTAGTAAACATAGCGCCGAGTATAAAGTGTATGCTGAAACTTCCCTACAATATATTTTTTTCTGGTTTACATTCCCACGTACATCAGCATCCACGCAAACATGCATGCGCACGCGCACACGTAGAGACGAGCAGGTAGTAGCGTAGCGCCGGACGGCGTGGGATTGCCGCTGGACGGCGCGGGGCTCCCGTTGGATGGCGTGGGGATCCCGCCGGGCGGTGGGGCCACGGGGCTCCCGCCGGACGGCGCTGGCGCAGGGCTCCCGCGCGACGGCGCGGGGCTCCCACCGGACGGCGCTGGCGCGGGGCTCCCGTTGGAGGGGCTGGGGCACCCGCCGGACGGCGCAGTCGCGGGGCTCCCGTCGAATGGTGTGGGCGGCGGGGGGCTCCCGCCGGACGGCGCGTTCGCGGGGCTCCCACCAGACGTGGACTCGCCGGAGAGGAAGTCCAGGCTGCCGAGGGATTGCACATTTTCGCCGGTGTGGGATGACCGGCCGGCCAGCCGCCAGAGAAGGTGGTCGACGACTGCCATACCTGGTTAACCTGGGTCTGGTTGCTGGTCAGCCGCAGGGTGGCGTAGATGGTGAAAACGCCGCCGCTGAACTCACCCTGAAGGTTGGTGGCCGGGATGGAGATGTCTGCTGGCTGCAAGGGAGCGCCGGTGACAGGGCTGGTATACGGCGCCACTCTGCCAGTGGAGGAGTTCACAAAGGCCACCAGAGCCTGGGTACCGACCATGCGCAGGGCTTGGGGGTTGATCCCCCAGGCGACCCAGCCGGTGTTGCTCTGAGGTGCGCGGAAGGCGATGTCGACGGTGCCGTTGGAGGGGTGGTAGGTCCAGTGGAGGGTGGAGCCGAGGCGCTGGAGGGACCTGCAGAGGGCGAAGTCCCCGCTCCGGGGGAAGGTGAGGGTGGTGCAGCTCTGGGCGGAGGAGGACAAGGCGAGGGACGCCGCCACGAGGCAGAGGAGCAAGGCCCGGGCCACGGTGGATGCTGCTGCGGCCATCGATCTGTGTCTTCTCAGCTCACCTGCCGCTGCCGCTGCTCAACTTCTTCTGATCAGAAGCGATTAATATCTCTGTGAGCTCGAAAGAGCGGCGATCACACCACAGAGAAGGATGGGAGGTCTCTCCGTATGTGGCGATGGAGCAAGGGATCGGGGTGGGATGGTGTTCTTATATAGGTGGAGGAGAAGGAAGGAAGGAAGGGCGCACCCCCCCCCCCCCCCCACCCGCACCTCTTATAGGGTTGCGGGCCCCCTTGGGCTTGGGCTCTTCGAACGCAACTAGAATCGCCGCGGCCACAGGAGCGTAGCAACTCTCGAAAGGAAATTATGCATGCATGCATGGCGCCGTCGTCCTCAACATCCATGATCGCAACCCAAGTTGAAGTTGCATACATGTATTCCACGCGCTTAGAATCTTCTTCCCACTATGTATGTATGTATTGTTCGAGAATTGCTGACCTTTTTTCACATTCTTGGTCGTCATTAGAACAGTACACAGTCTCCTCGTCCTTCTTCTTCCTGGACCGTGGCAGCCACTTGGCCGCCGGCAGGGCCAGGCCCATTAGAACACACAGTCTTGTCTTCCACGCGTTCAGACCTTCCTTCTTCGTTCCAAGCATGCACGCAGTCCATGGAGAGATCGAGTAACTGGGTGGTGTTTGGCGAACCACCAAAATAGTTTGAAAAAGTGGTACTCAAACTGTTCCACACAACTTTCTCTGATATATTTCTCGCAGCATGAATGCTCGAGTTCTGAGATTATATATATATATATATAAAATTACAAGAGCATTCTTTTGCAATTCCATTCACTCAATTTGTTTGCTCTTCGTTAATTAGATTATTAGGAGCATCACCTAATTTATTTTTAGATATGTCAATAAACCGGACTGCATCGGTCATTACTAGACCGGGCCCAAATCTGATTTTCTAAAAGTCAGTCTGGGTCCGGTCTAGGCTTGGGAATAGGTCTAGTATGGGTGGACCGGGCCCAGGCCTAAGAAAAGTCAAGTTAAGTCTAGTCCGAAAAAATAAAAAAATAATATTATTTTATAATTATATATATATTTTAATATATCTACTATAATATATTCATAAAAATATATATATTTTACTTATATCTATATAAATATTCAATTTATAAATGATTATATTTTTTAGTAGATTTATTATAGAAAAAATAAATATTACTCACTTTCTAAATATAAACTTTATATTGATAAAAGTTATATTTATAATTTTTGGTCGGGTTGGGCCTCACAAAGCCCAAGCCCGACCGTATTCTTTTCTGGACCAGAGCGGGCTAAAAAATTTAAACAGACTAATTTTTTAGGCCCAAACTCAATTAAAATAGAGCCGAACTTTTGAATTTCTAGACTTCCGGCCCGACTCGGCCCAATTGACACCCCTACTTACCTTTGGTTTAAAACCTCCTCTCCACCCTCATAGCTCCCTCTCTCTCTCTCTCTCCCTCCCTCTCATTGATCTTTTTAAACTTATTTAATTATTTCTTCCTAGTTTTAATGGAATATTATTCAGATTGCGACCAATTAATCCAAAGAAAATAATTAATATATTTTTTGTTAAGATATATAGGATACATTTGATTAGGTTAAAACTTTGAGTATATAACTCATTAGTGTATATATCTATGTATAATAACTATATATAAAAGTAGATTACTTTCATTTTCGTCATCCCCTAGTTATAACAGGACTCTCTTCTCCTCCACAACAAAGTTGGACTCACAACAAATCTCGTTCACATCAAAGCTAGACTCCGCCATGCCCATCTCTCTTTTGTTCTCTTTTCACTCGCACTGCAACACTTCGTCTCGCCTGCCTATCTTTTGTTCTCTCTCATGCGGACTCCAACTTGTCCCACGGCATTGCTCAGAGAGTCCTCCCAGAGTTGCAGCGATCACAGTCCTCCTTCTCTTTCCCTTTTCTTTTGGAGGAGTTCCCTTTCCTCCTCAAGATTCCCCATCTCACTAGAGCCACACTATATATCGCTACAAGAATAGATAGAGATAGATTTTGAAATTGCATAGGATATTATTTGAAGTTTAATTATAATTTTTATTAATTTTTTGACTCATCTAAATATTTGTGATAATAATTTTTTTAACTTATTTTTAAATTACGATAATAAGTCATAAAATATTTTAAATTTCACTAATCGGGTTTTAGATAATTAAATTATTAATTTTTAACTTATCTATAATTTTAAATTACAAAAATTTTGGAGATGCTACAACTAGAGAGATATCGAAAAGTTGTAGGGGGAGACTGACACACCTGCAAAGATGTGCTCTAAGTGAGCATATATAAGTTTACCAACGGGGAGCAAAATCAACTTCATCAGTGGCGTTTGAATGACATACTTTCGGAGTGAAGCAAGTGTTATTGTGCATATCAGTACTTTTACCTTGACAGGTGATAGATACTATGTGGCCACAACCACAACAAATTGCTTATAGAAAGACATGGTGAAACTGGGTGGACGATTTTGTCAAACAGAAGATGGGTGCTATCAACCCACACTGGTAAACAAAAGAGAGAAATGCTATGCTCCCGGGAGCATAGCCGACGTGGAGCGGCCGCGCCCCTCCACCCGCGCGCCGCGTGGAGGGGGGCGGCCCACGTCAATAAATACTCTGTTTTTTTTTTTTTACAATTTATGTGCACTGATAGTTATTTGTGCACACAAATAGATCATTTGTGTGCATTGTTAGTGCACACAATTGTAAAAA
The DNA here is from genome assembly GCA_014218235.1 of Colocasia esculenta. Classification (NCBI taxonomy): domain Eukaryota; kingdom Viridiplantae; phylum Streptophyta; class Magnoliopsida; order Alismatales; family Araceae; genus Colocasia; species Colocasia esculenta. The sequence goes on from CM024760.1 coordinate 170,852,538, forward strand.
AAAAAAGAGCATTTAATGTTGGAGGGGCCCGCCCCTCCACTCGTCGCGCGGGTGGAGGGGCGTGGCCCCTCCACGTCGGCTACGCTCCCGGCACTGCCGAGAGCGTAGCATTACTCAACAAAAGATGGGAGCTTTCGTGGCAGTCACAACTTGACTGAAACCCATAGGAACATAGGTCACACTACCACTCATAACACAGGTAAGTAATTGATATGGACTTAAAATTTTTTTGAAGTTAATAATATAGAATGAACTTGAGTCTTTTAAAATGATTACAATGATGATCCTTGGAGTCATTAATTTAATTTTATTTTTCTGTTGATAGACTTAATGAAAAATATATATTAATCACATAAAATTAGAATTTTGTTAACACAAGAATTCATATAAAAAAAGAGATTAAACATGAGCAGAAAATACAAGTCGATAATTGATTTTCACAGGTCGACATATGAACATTATCTGTTGATAGATCATCAAATATTTCAGATTGTGGTTATTTGCACAATTACCATTATTTAATAATAATTTAAATATTTAATATTTTTAAAGCATTGTCATATAATATATAATATATATATATATGGAGATGATAAGTTCAACATAATTTCCATTACTTTGAAAAGTATATATATATATATATATATAATATATATATATATATATATATATATATATAAAATCAATTATGTAAGAGTTGGAATAGCTTATAGTCATCTCTCTCTCTCTCTCTCTCACACACACACACACATAATGTAATGACATTTTTTCTTTTTCACTTTTTTTAACGTAAGAAGTAAGATAGTTATTTATCCAAGGCCCTCTGGCTCTAACCTCCCCTCATCTTTTCTAAATGAGAAAGTCTTTTACTCGGCAAGTCGGGTAGAAAGATGAGATGGAGTGCTCGACGTCCCATCTTAATTGTTAGAGCGTCCAACCCCATTAGACATGAGGCGAGCTCCCCAACGTCGACGTAGGTCTTGTCGGGCATAAAGATTTCTCTTTCTGAATTTACTCTTGACATTTTCACAGTCAGCCTTTTTGTAAAACCTCGGAAATTTTGATAATTCTTAAGAACCTCTTTAAAATCTGATGGCTTAACAAAGAATATCCACACTGGAGGGCCTAACAATCTCCAAGAATAAATTAAGAGTACTATATAGGAGTTAAAAATTAAAAATCTATCATATTCCTTATTACAATAGCATCTCTTTGCAATTTCATATCCTTAATTTATTTGCTCTTCATGTAGATTAAGTTCGGTTGGAGAGCCAGACCAATTTCAAGAAAATGTGGGCTTCGAAAGGCCTGGCCTGTTGCCTAACGAGGACCGGCCCATGTCCAGTTGATCCAAGTTCCCCTTTCTTTTAGTATTAAGCTTTTGAACATAATTTTATGCTGTAGATTCTATAAATTTGTTTATAACGATTTAAAGCTGTTGCCTATTTTCATACCCAAAAAATGTAATAATGAAGATTAATTTTGCATTGCACGGCATCGCTGGTCAATTATTTTTCCTTTTTCTTTGAAAATTTTAGCATGAAATAAATATTTCTAAATGGGTCAAAATTAAATTGTCATCCTATATCATTGAAGATTTGTGTTTTTTTTTTTAAAAAAATTTAAGCCGTCCATTTGCCGGTTAAACTGTGTGTTGATGTAGTGCCAACAGCAAAAGAATATATTACTCAGCAAATCGTTGGAGAAAAAAAAACCGGACAAAGTTTTAATTGGCTAGTCAGGGCCGGGCCTTTATGGGCTTTTAATAGCAACGCTGGCCGCTTCTTCTTTCAGGCCTGGGCCAGACTTGGGCTTGATCATGGCCTTCTCCGTCGGCCCGCCTAGCCTATCATCACCCCTAATTTTGGTACTTCCTTTTGCCCCCAAATGGATGGATCTAAATCATGGTTGGTCATACCGTTTTGGCTTGGCCATGCCGAGTCTTCGGTGAAACAAATGGTACCACATCGACCGCTCCCACACCTTGCCTCTCCCCCTCCCCCTGCCCCCCCTCCCTTTCTCACGATTAACCCCCCATGCCCCCCCCTCCCGCCGCCGCCAACTTTCTTTCTTCCTTCTCCTTGCTGCACATTGTCCCCCTCTGCGAAGCCTCTCCTCTCTCCCTCTCAATGCTCTCTCCGCGATCACCCCTCCCCTTGGTGCGGCCTCCCTCTCCCTTTCTATGCTCTCTCAGCCATCACCCCCCTCCCCTAGGTGCGGCCTTCTCTTTGCCATCACTCCCACCTCCCTGGCTTGCAAGGCCTCCCTCCTTTTCTACCTACCACACCCTGTGTGGCCTCCCCCACCCTACCCTCAAGTGTGGCAGTTCGGCGCCAACCCTTCTACCAGCAAGGGTAACATGAAGAGGCTACTGGCCGCCCAAAACTCTCTCCATTCTAGCCCCCATGTTGTCTCTACTGTGTTTGATGGGCGGCCCCTACATACCTCGACGAGATCCACTAGTGCTACCTCTTTGGAGGCCACCGTCTGCCCATCGGCCCTCGCCACATGCTCAGAGAGAGGCACTTGCGCAAAGGGGAAGAAGAGAGGGATAGACTACCTGCCATGCCAACCCACCATGCTATCGCGATCTATGGCGGCATGATCAACCTTGATCTAAATATAACTCAACTTTTTGCCCAATTTATTTAGGTCAGTACCTAACTATCCTACCTATTGTCACACCTTTTTTTTTAGAGATAAATACTTATACGTACCCCTCAAAACTACAATTGTATTCTCACGTACCTCATGAAATATATACCTTGAAATGTATTGTATTCAATATATATCTTGAAATCTTCGTATTATATTTTATACCTAAAAATAAAAAATATTAGAATATATCCTTGCAGTTTGCAGTCTGTGACAAAGGAAGGAATAATCTATTATCATGTAAATCGAATCGTTAAATAATGGGTGAAAATATTAAAATATCTCTCTTCAGAGGAGAGAGAGAATGGAATTTTCTTTTTCTTTTTTCTAAAGAGAGAATTGTAAAGTCAAGTTACTCTTCCAACCACCGTTCAAGTAAATACAACTTTGGAAGTTGATTTACTGTCATCTTTATCGCACTGAAAACTTTTACTTGTTTAGTACTGTAAAATTTTATTTTTATTTAGTACTGTAAACTTTTTAGTTGTTTAGTGTGTGTATTGCATGTGTATGGTCATTAATTGTGAGTGTGTCATATAGTCCATTTGATTTTTTTAAAAAAAGTTTATTTAAAAAATACCAAAACTTTGCGATGGATTTGAAGGGGATTTGTGACCAATAATTCGAAACATTCATCGATGACTTTTTGAGGTTTCACAACTAATAAATTAGCTACAAATTTGAGGGGGATCTGCGACCAATGATCTGAAATATTCTACGATAGATTTGAGGGGGTTTTGCGACAATAAATTAGCGACTAGTTTGAGGGGGATTTGAGACCGAACATTTAACAATCAATTAGTAATAATTTTTTCTTATCCCCAATTTGTGGCAATTCAGCGACAGAGTATAATTCATCACTCAATAATAGAGTGTGATTAGCGACTGAAAAACGATTGCAATTTAGTGGTCAATTTGTGGCCATTTTATCCCTTACTTTTATTCAATTCAGCGACAAAATTCTACAATAGAAATTTGATCACAGACATTTAAATATTCATCATAGGATTTTTTTACTTTCATCAGCAGTAGAATTTGAGGTTGATTTTTTTCCCTCACATATTAGAGGGGGTCAGTGACAGAATTTTTTCAAATGCGAATTAGCATCTATTTTTTCCGGCGGACATATTTCATCGCAGAATGCATTTGTGATCGAATAGTGGCAAATTTGTGACGGAACTAGTCCGTCACAAATCCAACATTTTCTTGTGGTGTAAGACCCTCATTAATTGCAATCTAACACAATAAGAATGTCAAGAACAGCTCACATCCCCTTCACATGGAGCTAGCTCCCTCTCTAAAAAGATAGTAAATCACATGATCTCTTGCCTAAACATACAATTTCACCAAATATCTCATGAGAAATCATGATTAGAATAAGGTCTTTGCGACATTTACCTCCATATCGACAAAAATGACATGTTGGTGCCATCTTGTAGGTTGACCACCACCTCCTTGCAATCTTCATCTCACATCGTTGCCACTAACTTGATGTCGAGCACTACGCCTTCGCCACCTCATCTGCCTCTCATTATTAGATGTTGGAGTTGAGGAAAAGAGAGACCAAGAGGGCTCGAGACATAAAGAGAGGCGATAATGAGAGAAAGAGAACCATCGGAGGAGATAAAGCTGCACTAACCACCATTGAGAATATGACTACCCAAACGATCGCAGTTATAACCCAACAGCCTCGCATGTTGTGGTCATCATTTGTTATCTAAAAACATATAGCAGTCAACTGGAACCCATAAAAGGTCAAACCATGAATGCGACGATCTATCCTATCACTTTTAGAAGGTGACAACCAAGATAGTTGCCTTCATAAAGTGACAGCCAAGACAGTTGCCTTCATAAAGTGACAATGTAACACCCTCCTCCGACTTCACACAAATACATACGTAACCTTTGATCGGAAGAGGGGTTATGCTGACAAACTTTCGTTATGGGTAGATATATCTGTGCAATGCACAAAACTGGCAAACCATTCCACAAAGGTATCTTCGAACACATTATAATTCAGTAGGTAACAAAGTATAAATACTCATTATTTACAAAAGATAAGTTTCTCTCTCTCTAACTTAATACATCATCAACTAAAAGAAACTACTAAAACTACATTATTCTTCTTCATCTCTTCATCGTCCGCAGCGGAATTAGGATTCACATGTAGCTGAGATTATACACACCTTCAATCTGAAAGGTTTGGAGGAAACAAAGGCATGAGTCGAAAGGACTCAGTAGGTATAAGTAAGCATAGCGTAGATGTTTCATTTGCAGAACTGAATGAATTTTCAAATAGTGCATACTTGGATCAAAACATAATTGCTCATGAATTTCATACTTAACAGAAACATATAGCTCAAATTGATTTCATAATGAGCTCCAACAAATCACAGAATAAAAGTCATATTTGTCTTTCAGAATTCAGACCATAACTTAATTTGGAAACAAATTCGACAGGCCTCACTGCTCTCAGGAGGTTACTATATAAACGTAATATACCATCATCAGTGCCTAGGCGATTCCAGCACCTTAGATCTTGTTCATTACGCAAGAACGAGGTATAATTATTTTATTACCCACCATCGTCGATTCCTTGACTTGGATTTACTTACGTACAAACTGTCGCCCTCAGCTGATCACAAGTAGCGGGTGCTACTACAAGTGATCCTAAACCCTCTTTTGAAGAGAGCACTGTCTTCAAATCATAAATTTCTTTTCATGAGCATAATGGAAATTGGAAATTTAAAGGAAGATTTGATTGAGAATCAATACAAATATCTTGGTGACAAAGTAGTTCCTAGATCAAGAAAATGAGAAAGACAATTGGTTGAGACAAGGTTATGACTCAAAGCCAATAACTTCAGAAGATTTAAATCACATAAGAACCCAAGAAAATGAGGGTCCATAATTGTCATCACAAGTATTCACATCTCATAAGGTGTTCAAACATATGAACTCTCAAGTGGTCAAGTTTTATAAACTTAGATACCGAATACTGAAGAATAGACTCAATCGGAGTACTATTCGTAATTGCTAACTTTAAGAATAACTTAAGGGAGAATAAGGTACATAATGTGGGTAAACTTTGAGGTAGTATGACAATAAAAACCAAGGTAAATGAGAGGGTAACTTCCATGGCTTTTAGGATGAAGTTTAAGCAAGAGTTCTACCATGAAAAGTTGCTGAAATCCATGGCAGGACAGTAGTTGTCGACAGCCAGGAAGGGGCTGTCGACATATGGCACAGACAGAGCTCAGGTTTGCTGGCTCTGTGGGTATCTGTCAACAGATGCAAGGGATCTGTCGACAGATCCACACAGTCCAGTTATCCAGAGTTCAGGAAAACATGCGTCTGTCGACAGATTTGGGCTGTCTGTCGACAACCGCCTGTTTCTCACTCATAAATGACTTAGAATGTACTCTAAACATGCTGACCATGGAACCTATGAATCAAGACATGATGTATATCAAATAGAAGAGTCTAATTATAGTTTCACAGTGGTTTATAAACCGAACAAGCGAGATGAAACGAGAGGTTTGTAATTCAAACTTGTCTAGCTAAAAACTAGACATAGTATGTTGGAAGTGTGGTCTTGATAGCAATAGATTATTGGGAGATTCTTACAAGATGAACACTAAAACACAAGTTATTTAATGTTCCAAATCAAGGCTTGGGGTACAAACATCCGAATGGAAAGAAATCATAATATTCTAGGATATCGAAATTTCTAGCAAAACTCTATAACATAAACTTGGATTATAGGTGAAAGGAGAAATTGGAAACCTACTTGATCTGTAAGGAGAGTGAAGATTCTTCTTTGGTAATCACATAGTTCCAAAGGTAGTTGGGAAAACCAAACCAAAGAATCTGAGGTTACAATCTTGTATACGAACTTAACCGAGACTGGTTAATTAACAGGCTCCAAAAGCAATTCATATGAGGCAAATTCTTTCAAACATGAATAGCGAATAGAAGTTCAAGGAAAGGATGAGAACCTACTTGATATGTACGCCCCGACGCGGAATATCGGAGCGGGATTACAGTTATTAAATAGTACAGAGCGAGAAATAAATAACAAACATTGCACAATTGGACAACACCAAATAAACCCAATTTCATTAATAATTCACCAGTCACCATTACATTACTAATAACAATTGTCTTCATAAACTGACTAATACTTCAACGTATCAGAGCCAAAACTAGGGCCCAGAGTACTTATTCAAAATCAAACTATTACAAAATGACTAACTGACTCACTAACTCTTAACTATACTAATAGACTACTACTAATAGCACTGGTGGCTGAATTGGTCACTCTTGAGCATCTCCCTCAGTCCCGTCCTCGTATGTGTGGTCGTCTCCATCCGACTCACCTGAACACATTAAATAAATACGTAGGATGAGCGAATAACGCCCAGTAGGACTTAATATCTCATGAACACAAGCATGCTTTAAATAGTTAATGTTTTCGAGGCAGGTTAACTAGAGAGTAAAGTCATGTAGAGCATGTCATGGTAACGAGAGAACAATTGCAACTGGCACAGGGAAAATAGTACAACGAGAACGATAATAGAATGGCCATGTAACGATATAACATGTAAATTGCACAACGGTGCACTAGTAACGATCACGCTTGCACTTGTAGAGATAGCACTTTGATTGTCATAGATTAATCTAGATAGTAAACTGGCGCTGGATGCATGCTGTAACACATCCTATGATCATTTTAACTCCCATGGGCACTGGCACTTTTCGGGCGCTCCTCCCAGGACCTGATCGGGCCCTATTGCGCTGGCATTAGTCATTTCTTTATCTTAGACAATCACACGAATGGCCAATAGAGTACCAAGAAGAGATAAGAGAGTACTAGACGAGATAGATGAGAGAGTAGAGTGAACGTGAACAAATGAGAGGATATAGATAGTAGATGAGATATGGACAATTTCGTAAAAAAACGTGAAACTCCGATAGTAACGGTTGCACAGCACCAGGTCGGGTACCAGCAGTCTGGTAGAAGTCACAACCTCCCCTTAGCCGTGTTGTGTACACGGGTCAGGTGGTCCGGTGTGAATCAAGACGAGAAGGAACACTAAGGCATGGATCGTACTGATCCCTAAGAGTGTAATGGGTTTTAGGGTACAACCAGCTCGTTGACTAAGGACGTGCGCCAAAGCCAAGAAGACCTACGGAGGTCTTGACAAGGAGTCCTGGTCAGTCGAGAGTATTCTCGGTGGAGAGGTGGTCCAAGTCAAGGGAAAGTGTGTAAAACGGGTCCGTTGTGCCTCGAGTGCTCGAAGGCGAGGAAACGATAACGGTATTTAAAGTGCACGTATAAAACGAAAACAATTGTATTTAATAAGAATAGGGTAATTAGTAATTTATTTCGATAATTTACCGAATACATTATTGCATAATTTATCGGGGTCAAATGGCATTTAATAATATTGTGTGTGTGTAAGTGTAAAGAAATCTTGAGGATATGACAAGTCGTGCAAATGTCATTTTAAAAATAATTAAATGTATATCATAATGCCATTTATTAATTTACCAAGTCGAATTAACTATAACATGAGTAATCATGGCTAATTAAAGGGTATATAGCTTAAACAACAAGGCATATGCACAATTGTCAATTTTGGCAGATTTCTTGAAGACGCGGCGGACCTACCCGTCGCGTTTCGAGTCTCGACAGGGCGGTCGGGCGCGACACGGGGCCTGGCCAGTCTGGCCCGGTCCGGGGGAATCGCGACGGCTCGTGCCGCCGCATTCTTGATGCGACGTCAATGGCCGGCGCGACCTCACTGATATCGCGACGGATCGCGCCGTCGCGATAACATGTGAGATTGTCAATTTTCCCTTTTTCTCAGGGCGAGTCCTCTGTGATACAGGGATGTTCTAAATTCTATATAAAATAGCACGATGATCCAAAAAGCACGAAACTAGTTTTAAACGAAATTAGACATGTATATCTATCAACATGCATGATTAATTTGAAAATAGACAAGGTTTAGATATGCATGGATCGGGTTACTTTTCGGTGACCTAATCAGGCGCAGTTAGGGTTCAATGAATTAATTAGAGAGGTATACATGACGAAAATTATGAAATTAGTGGCGTTTGAAAGCTAACACGAAGTAGTATTTAGAGAATTTTATCATGAAGGACATCAAGTATGCACGAAGTTTAAAAGTAAACTTGAAGAGTTGGGTATATGCAATAGATAGAGATTCAAAGATTTAATTCTCCCTCATGGGAGGTCGAAATAGAGCAAGACCAGGGGGCGTTTGAAAGCTAGTGTGATGTAGTATAACTGAGAATTTTATCATGGCATGGGAACAAGTACATATCAAGAATTAGAGAAAACATGAGACCTCAGTTCATGAGAATAGCAGGATTTCACGAATTAAATTCATCCAAATAGATGAACGAAATACCACGAAATCATAGGGCTTTTGAAGAGGTACATGAAGGCTACCTAGGGTAATTATTTCATGATTTTTGCTTGAGAGATTGCCTTCCTTTTTCGTGAAGTAAGAAAGCCCTAGTTTGAATGACGAAAATAAGAGAACCCTTCTTGCTCCAAGCCTTCTCCTTCCTTGCTCCTTGGTCCAGATCTTCTCCTCTTCGTCTCCAAAGGTCTTAGCACGAAAATATGGGGTGCTAGGGTCAAATGGGGGGTGTTTTGATGGCTTACAGAGTTCTAAATCACCTAAAACTCTTCTTTCTCATTCAACTCCGAAAATTGGCATTATCTCCCACTTTCTCTTTTTATCCACCTAATAGTGTTGGGAAGGGATCCAATTTCGTGGGTAGAGGTTTAGGATAAGTCTAGGACTCTTTTTAGGATGGGTATGGACTATTTAATAATTATTTAAACCCTTTCCTAATTATCACTTATTTTTATTCGAATTTGACTTAATATTTCTCATCCCATGATGGGCTATCCTATTTGGGCCCATTCCATTGGGTTTGGGTTATTAGAGTAACCCATTAATAATTTAGCTTAATGGGTGTTGTATTAATTCCCTTTTATTCCATGTATTCTCCCTTATTATAATTAAATCGATTTATCTCATTTATTAAATAATAAAATTTTATTTTTCTTGATTTTAAAAATCAAGGGTGCAACATCCTCCCCCTCTTAAAAAGAATTTGGTCCCCAAATTCATAGAATCGTAAGAGGAAGAATGACTTACTGAATAATTCTGGATAATTTCGTCGCAATAACGCTTCGGGCTCCCACGTGGCCTCTTCGACTTCATGGTTCTCCATAATACCTTCACCACGGGTATAGACGATTCTGAAGCTGTTGCATCTTCTTGTCCAAAATTTTACTGGCCTTTCTTCATAGGTCATATCCTTATCAGAATAATGTCATCATAGGTGTTTACGTGTGACGGATCATATACGTATTCCTCAACATGGATACATGGAAAACATTGTGTACTGTTGCAAACTGGGGTGGTAGTGCTAGTCGATACGCTACCTCGCCCACTCTATCTAATACCTCAAACGGACCTATGAATCTTGGTCTCAATTTACCTTTCATCCCAAATCTTTGGAATCCTCTGGTCGGGGATACTTTGAGCATCACATGATCTCCAGCTTGAAATTCTAAGTCCCTTCTTCTTTTATCAGCATAGCTCTTTTGCCTGGACTGAGCTATCTTAATTCTGTCTCTGATAATCTGGATATCTCTACTGGTATTCTGCACCATGTCTGGTCCTAGCCATTGTTGCTCACCTACTTCATTCCAACAGACTGGCGATCTGCAGCTTCTGCCATACAGTGCTTCAAATGGTGCCATCTTGATGCTGGCCTGATAACTGTATTGTAGGCGAATTCTATCAGTGACAATTGCTCATTCCAATACCCCTCAAAGTCTATAGCACAGGCTCGCAGCATGTCTTCCACTATCTAATTGTTCTTTCAGTCTGTCCATCCGTCTGTGGGTGGAAAGCTGTGCTAAAGTTAAGTTTTGTGCCTAGGGCAGTCTGGAGTCCCTTCCAGAATCTAGAAGTGAATCTTGGGTCACGATCTGAGACAATGGATACTGGAACTCCATGTAGTCTGACTATCTCTTTCACATATAATGCTGCTAACACATCCATACTCCAAGTGCTCTTAATGGCGAGGAAGTGTGCGGACTTGGTTAAACGGTCCACAATAACCTAGATAGCATCTAGTCCACCACGAGTTCGGGGTAAACCCATGATGAAATCCATTCGATACTTTCCCACTTCCATTCAGGTATGTCGAGGGGCCTAAGTACACCCGCAGGACGACGGTGTTCTGCTTTTACTTGCTGACAAGTGAGGCAGTGCGCGGCATGCTCAGCTACCTCACGCTTCATGTTGGCCACCAAAATGACTCTTCATGTCTTGGTACATCTTGGTTGCACCTGGATGTATTGTGTACTTGGTCTTGTGGGCTTCATCCATCAATTTCCTTTTCATCTCTTCATTGTCAGGCACACATGTCCTGGCTTGGAATAATATTCTTCCATCTTCAGCGATGGAGAAGTCTGGTTTGTCAGCTATGGTCTCCCTTACTCTGATTAGAAATTGACAAAGATGTCGGGTTGAGCTTTAAGATTAGCCACTATCATCTTATCACTCCTCTTTTCAATATTAGATCTAGACTGGCGAATTGCTCTAACAATTGCATCTCGCCCATGACTAGACAAGATAATGAAGCTACTGGCTTTCTGCTAAGTGCATCAGCTACTGCATTACCTTTGCCTGGGTGGTATTGAATGTTGAAATCAAAATCCTTCAAGTACTCCAGCCATCTTCGTTGTCGCATATTGAGCTCCTTCTGAGAGAAAATAAGTATTTCAAACTCTTGTGGTCGGAGTAGACAATAAATTGTTCCCCATACAGGTAATGCCTCCAGATCTTGAGTGCAAATACCATAGCAGCTAGCTCTAAGTCATGGACAGGATAATTAACCTCATGTTGCTTCAATTGCCTTGATGAATAGGCTATCACTTTCTCATTCTGCATTAATACGCAGCCTAGACCGATTCTAGATGCATCAGTGTAGACTGAGAATCCCGCACCTTCGACTGGTAATGCGAGGACAGGTGCAGATGTCAACAGTTGCTAGAGTGTCTGAAAGCTCTTCTCGCACTCCTTGCTCCAGACATATGGGTTTTCCTTCCGTGTAAGACGCGTAAGAGGTACAACTATCTTGGAGAAGTCTTTTATGAACCGTCTGTAATATCCAGCCAGTCCAAGAAAGCTTTGATCTTGGTGACATTGGTCGGCCTTTCCCAATTCAGCACAGCTTCTACCTTGGAAGGGTCGACAGCGATACCATCCTTGGAAATGACATGGCCTAGGAACGACACCTCCTCGAGCCAGAATTCACACTTGCTCAATTTGGCGTAGAGTTGGTTGTCCCGCAAGATTGCAGAGCGATCCTCAAATGCTCCTCGTGCTCTTCTTTGGTCTTGGAGTATATGAGAATATCATCAATGAATACCACGACGAACTTGTCGAGGTAGGGCCGGTAGATGCTGTTCATTAATTGCATAAAAGCTGCAGGAGCATTGTTAGTCCAAAAGGCATGACTACAAATTCGTAATGACCGTACCTGCTCCTGAAAGCTGTCTTGTAGATATCTGCATCTTTAATCCTCATTTGATGATATCCCGATCTAAGGTCAATCTTAGAAAAATATTTAGCTCCTGATATTTGATCAAATAATTCATCGACACGCGGCAGAGGGTACTTGTTCTTTATAGTGAGATTGTTCAACTGCCTGTAATCGATGCATAATCTCATGGATCCATCCTTCTTTTTAATGAACAACACCGGTGCTCCCCAAGGAGAAGTACTTGGCCTAATGAAACCCTTTTCTAGAAGTTCCATCAGTTGCTCTTTCAATTCTTTCAATTCAGCAGGGGACATCCTGTAGGGTTGACGTGAAACCGGTGCAGCTCCAGGTGCGAGATCAATTGAGAATTCACATCTCTCTCAGGTGGAATGCCTGGTAGCTTATCGGGAAACACATCAGGGTATTCTTGCACTATGTGGATGTCTGATATCTTAACTGCTTTCTTTTCAACTACGATGGCAGCAAGAAACGCCATACTCCCTTTCCTTATCATGTTCTGTGCCTTATAGCAGAGACGAGGGACAAGTGTCTCTTGTGCCTACGTCCGGTGAAGATCAGCTTAGGGAATTCACTAAAAGAAATTTTCCCTCTTCTACAATCCACGATAGCCCCATACGTGGATAGCCAATCGGCTCCCAGAATGACATCGTAACCCTCCATGGGCATACAGATCAAGTTAGCTCTTAGATGAGTTCACCAACCTTAACATCAGCTAATGGAAAATATTTATTCAATTGAGCCTTTTCTCCTAGTGGTGTTGTGACAGATAATTCAAATGTCATATATGCAGGTTTCTCATTTAGGGTATCAGCAAATGCTTGTGATATGAACGAATGCGTAGCGCCAGTATCGAACAAAACAATGCTGAATGAGAAAAGACTGGTAGTGTACCTTCCACCACGCCACCTTCCTCGGTGGTCTCTACCTCTTGTAGGGCTTGAAGTCTGCCTGGCTTCTTTGGCCGCAGAAACACTCTCATTTTCTTTCAGTAACGGGCATTCAGGGATCCGATGCTCTCGGCTCCCACAGCGAAGGCATGCACCTGCCTTCCTCCAGCATTCTTCTGTCGTGTGACCAAGCTTGTCACAGTGTTTGCATCTGGGCTTGTTGTTCGGAGCAGTAGTGGTGGGGACTTTGGGCTTTCACTCCTGGCTTGGCCCGTCAGTGATACTTAACGGCCTTTTCTTGCGGTTAGTAGGCTTGTTGTGTTGATACTCCGAAAGTTTGCTCCTTCCTGAACATTCTACCCTTGATGCGCTCAGTGAGTTCAGTCGCATCTTCCAAGCATTGTGCTCTCCTGACCATCTCTGGGTAGGTCTGAATATCAAATGGTGCTAGCTGTGTAATATATGCGGGTCTAAGCCCGTTGAGGAATCTCTTTGCCTTCATCCTCTGGGTACTAACCAGATGATTGGCATAGCGAGCCAATCGAGAGAACTGTGCCTCATATTCTGCAACCGTCAGGTTTCTCTGTTTCAGAGCGGCGAACTCGGCGGCTTTCCTTTCTTGAATTCTTTCTGAAAAATATTTGGAGTTGAATTGCTCCTTAAACTCATTCCATGTAAACTGAGCATCTGCTCGGGTGGCCTCAATGGACTCCCACCACGCACGGGCGTCCCTTTCAAGCTGGAATGTGGCAAGTAAAAGCTTATCTCCATCCACGCATTGCATAACGCGAAAAATACGCTCAGTCTCCTTGAGCCAGTTCTCGGCCTCATCAGGGTCTGTGGTACCACTGAATCGAGGCGGGTTCAGGTTGCGGAAGTTCCAATGCAATCACCAGCTCCTCGGTTGTTGTTGTTGTTATTGTTTGCCCCAGCAGCCTGAAGTAAAGCTTGAGTGAGCTGCTGAATCGTGTGTTGCATATCACGGAGTTGAGCACGCTCCGCTGCCATTGTTTAAGTTCCTTCAAAAGAGAATTAAGATGTAAGTCGTTGAGTTTGCACAAAGATTGTGCGTGTGTGTGCGTTTATTTTATCTCATTACCCACGGTTCTACCCATCTCTCATAGGTATGGAATTAGACTCTATGTCAAGTCAGGTCAAACCTAGATCATCCTATACTTAAGAATAACCTAGGCTCTGATACCACAAAACTGTAATGCCCCGACACGGAATATCGGAGCGGGATTACAGTTATTAAATAGTACAGAGCGAGAAATAAATAACAAACTATTGCACAATTGGACAACACCAAATAAACTCCAATTTCATTAAATTCACCAGTCACCATTACATTTCTAATAACACATCGTCTTCATAAACTGACTAATACTTCAACGTATCAGAGCCAAAACTAGGGCCCAGAGTACTTATTCAAAATCAAAACTATTACAAAATGACTAACTGACTCACTAACTCTTAACTATACTAATAGACTACTACTAAATAGCACTGGTGGCTGAATTGGTCACTCTTGAGTATCTCCCTCAGTCCCGTCCTCGTATGTGTGGTCGTCTCCATCCGACTCAGCTGAACACATTAAATAAATACGCAGGATGAGCGAATAACGCCCAGTAGGACTTAATATCTCATGAACACAAGCATGCCTTAAATAGTTAATGTTTTGAGGCAGGTTAACTAGAGAGTAAAGTCATGTAGAGCATGTCATGGTAACGAGAGAGAACAATTGCAACTGGCACAGGGAAAATAGTACAACGAGAACGATAATAGAATGGCCATGTAACGATAAACATGTAAATTGCACAACGGTGCACTAGTAACGATCACGCTTGCACTTGTAGAGATAGCACTTTGATTGTCATAGATTAATCTAGATAGTAACTGGCGCTGGATGCATGCCGTAACACATCCTATGATCATTTTAACTCCCATGGGCACTGGCACTTTTCGGGCGCTCCTCGCAGGACCTGATGGGGCCCTATTGCGCTGGCATTAGTCATTTCTTTATCTTAGACAATCACACGAATGGCCAATAGAGTACCAAGAAGAGATAAGAGAGTACTAGACGAGATAGATGAGAGAGTAGAGTGAACGTGAACAGATGAGAGGATATAGATAGTAGATGAGATAGGGACAATTTCGTAAAACAACGTGAAACTCCGATAGTAACGGTTGCACAACACCAGGTCAGGTACCGGTAGTCTGGTAGAAGTCACAACCGCCCCTTAGCGTGCTGTGTACATGGGTCAGGTGGTCCGGTGTGAACTCAAGACGAGAAGGAACACTAAGGCATGGATCGTACTGATCCCTAAGAGTGTAATGGGTTTTAGGGTACAACCAGCTCGTTGACTAAGGACGTGCGCCAAAGCCAAGAAGACTTACGAAGGTCTTGACAAGGAATCCCTGGTCCAGTCGAGAATATTCTCGGTGGAGAGGTGGTCCAAGTCAAGGGAAAGTGTGTAAAACGGGTCCGTCGTGCCTCGAGTGCTCGAAGGCCGAGGGAAACGATAACGGTATTTAAAGTGCAGTATAAAACGAAAACAATTGTATTTAATAAGAATAGGATAATTTAGTCATTTATTTCGATAATTTACCGAATACATTATTGCATAATTTATCGGGGTGGTCAAATGGCATTTAATAATGTTGTTGTGTGTGTAAGTGTAAAGAAATCTTGACGATATGACAAGTCGTGCAAATGTCATTTTTAAAATAATTAAATGTATATCATTAATGCCATTTATTAATTTACCAAGTCGAATTAACTATAACATGAGTTAATCATGGCTAATTAAGGGTATATAGCTTAAACAACAGGGCATATGCACAATTTCAATTTTGACAGATTTCTTGAAGATGCGGCGGACCTACCCATCGCGTTTCGAGTCGCGACAGGGCGGTCGGGCGCGACACGGGGCCTGGCCGGTCTGGCCCGGTCCGGGGTGAATCGCGATGGCTCGTGCTGC
Source organism: Colocasia esculenta (assembly GCA_014218235.1). Classification (NCBI taxonomy): domain Eukaryota; kingdom Viridiplantae; phylum Streptophyta; class Magnoliopsida; order Alismatales; family Araceae; genus Colocasia; species Colocasia esculenta. The sequence continues at coordinate 170,868,688 of CM024760.1, forward strand.
CGCGTTCTTGACGCGACGTCAATGGCCGGCGCGACCTCACTGATATCGCGACGGATCGCGCCGTCGCGATAACATGTGAGATTGTCCTTTTTCCCTTTTTCTCAGGGCGAGTCCTCTGTGATACCGGGAGTTCTAAATTCCATATAAAATAGCACGATGATCCAAAAAGCACGCGAAACCAGTTTTAAACGAAAGTAGACATGTATATCTATCAACATGCACGATTAATTTTAAAATAGACAAGGTTTAGATATGAATGGATCCGGTTACTTTTCGGTGACCTAATCAGGCGCAGTCAGGGTTCAACAAATTATTAGAGAGGTATACATGACAAAAAATTATGAAATTAGTGGCGTTTAAAAGCTAATATGAAGTAGTATTTTAGAGAATTTTATCATGACAGGACATCAAGTATGCACGAAGTTTAAAAGTAAACTTGAAGAGTTGTGTACATGCAACAGACAGAGATTCAAAGATTTAATTCTCCCTTATGGGAGGTTGAAATAGAGCAAGACTAGGGGCGTTTGAAAGCTAGTGTGATGTAGTATAGCTAGAATTTTATCATGGCATGGGAACAAGTACATATCAAGAATTAGAGAAAACATGAGACCTCAGTTCATGAGAATAGCAGGATTTCACGAATTAAATTCGTCCAAATAGATGAACGAAATACACGAAATGATAGGGCTTTTGAAGAGGTACATGAAGGATACCTAGGGTAATTATTTCATGATTTTTTATTGAGAGATTGCCTACCTTTTTCGTGAAGTAAGAAAGCCCTAGTTTGAATGACGAAAATAAGAGAACCCTTCTGCTCCAAGCCTTCTCCTTCCTTGCTCCTTGATCCAGATCTTCTCCTCTTCGTCTCCAAAGGTCTTAGCACGAAATATTGGGTGCTAGGGTCAAATGGGGGGTGTTTTGATGGCTTATAGGGTTCTAAATCACCTAAAACTCTTTCTTTCTCATCCAACTCCGAAAATTGGCATTTATCTCCCACTCTCTTATTTATCTACCTAATAGTGTTGGGAAGGGATCCAATTTCGTGGGTAGAGATTTAGGATAAGTCTAGGACTCTTTTTAGGATGGGTATGGACTATTTAATAATTATTTAAACCCTTTTCCTAATTATCACTTATTTTTATTCCGAATTTGGCTTAATTATTTCTCATCTCATGGGGCTATCCCTATTTGGGCCCATTCCATTGGTTTGGGTTATTAGAGTAACCCATTAATAATTTAGCTAATGGGTGTTGTATTAATTCCTTTTATTTCCATGTATTCTCCCTTTATTATAATTAAATCGATTTATCTCATTTATTAAATAATAAAATTTTATTTTTCTTGATTTTAAAAATCAAGGGTGCTACATGATATGTAAAAGAACAAAAGTTCTTCTTCTTCTTCCTAGTATGGAGATCAACAAAGCAACAAGATGAGGAAGTAAGAAGACTGCTGAAACAGGGACTTCTGCAGTTAAAGTAAATGTAGAGGTAACCAACCACGGCAGCTACACCTCCAGCAAAATGGCTTCAACGCATACAGCCCGAACAGAAAATTCACCAACACCAGGCTTGTAACCACAGTAACAGTAGGACTAGGAAGAACAAAAGTGTTGGAAAGATGTATACGATGGGTGTTGGGAGGTTTATATAAGCTCCCAAGTTCCCTTGCAAACTTGGCACATTGGCCATGGACGTGTCATGTTGTAAACCCCTTAAACCATGTGAGGCCACCTCTCATGCAACACATTCTTTGGTTACACGCAAGTAACCTTAATGATAGCCCAACCCTTGGCTAAGCCTTATCCTAATGTGTGTTGGCCTTTCCTAAGCCTTACACGTAAGCATTTGAAATTCCCAGAAAAATCCTTGCCGTAAATAGCCAATAAATCAGCTGGGCCAAAGATCTTCATACTTAGGTGTCCTAATGATATCTGTTTAACTTGAAATTTCAACCATAGCCTAATAGAAAGGTTTTACAAATTGTCATGATTTTTATTTAATTTTTAGAATTTATTTTACACTGGGTGAAAAATCGCCCCAAAAATAGTTGCGTCGACTTAATCTCAAAATCTGTGCGTCAAAAACTCTGAATAATTACATTTTTAATATCTTCACAATTTTCTAAGAATTATGGTGTCTCAGATTTTATTTTCGTTACAGTTTTCCGATGTCGCCCTGTCGGGGTGCGCACGACCGAAAGTAATACCTGGGTATGATAAAGTGTCTTAACATACCCTTAATCCTAAATATCACAATTTAAACATAATCGGTTTGCATAAATAAAAATTTCTAAGCAAATCATGGTATTTAAAATTTGAGGGCATTACAGACAACCTACCCTGTTTCGTTCATAATGTGATAACCTTGGTGGTCTCATTCAAGAGGAGAAGCCAGAATCACCTAGAAACTCAAGAGAGCACTCATGGCAAGGTTCGGATAGTAACACTATGCCTACCAAAGGCTAGACCAACTCCGAAACCCACCTACCAAGATCCAAAAAACCATAGTTATGTGGATCTTAATGAGATAAGGCACGGGGGCCTTTGACTAAGAGAGTGATATCTTGGGTATTTAAATAAATATAAAATGAAAGAAACATAATATTAAAAATGTTAAGGTGAAAATAAAAATATCAATAAAATAATATCAAGGTGAGAATTGACACCCTTGACCACTTAAATATCAATAAAAATTGATTCTTAGAACCGACCTAGATATGCAACATTTGGTTCATGGTTTGGTTTTTTTTAACCCACGGTAAATTAAGATTGCCACCTTGACACCTAAGAAATCTTGCCATCAACAAAATAATCCTCTTAGTGTTGACTCATCTGATTGCAATTAATACCAAGATGTTCTCTTGAGTCAGTTTGGCTAAATTATAAGAGAGTCTATAAATACCCCCCATTTCTTGTCTCCTTTGGGCATGGTTGCAATAAGTAGACAACGTGATGAGGGGGAAGAAGTCCAACTACTGTTTTGTTCTGAGCTAAGGAAAAAAATTTCTAGAGATTTTTTCTAGATCTTCTTGTGTTAAAGGTAGGTATCTCTATAGAAAATCTAGTCATAATATTATCATACTCTTTGGCTTGTACCACATATACTATTTCTTGAAAGATTATTTCCTTCTTGTAATGCATGGCTTGTAACATTGTCTTTATTGACATTCTGAGCATGAGGCCATGCTCATATATGTTTTTCATTGAGCAATAGTTCATAGTTTTACCTTGGACACCGGTATCATGAATTCCTATATAAAACTTTTGAAATTACCAGATGGTCTCTCAGCTTCTGTCTTCTTGCATGGTACTCATGCTAGCTGGGCATGTGTATCTTATCTTTTAATTAGAATCTTTATTTAAAATCATTACTGCTGCTTCATGAAAATTCTTGATATGTCTAGTCTTTATCATTGAATATCCTTGTACTGTTATCATCGAGTTATAATTCAATTGACTTGAAATCCAATATCATGTCTCATGTTTGACTCCTGATTCATAGGAAACAAATCTTTCTCTTTTGTAAGAATCTGAGTCTCATGTCAGAGAATCGAGTCTTATTAATAGAATCAAGTCTCACATATAAGTCAAAAATCGAGTCTCAATCTTATATTAATAAAGTTAAAATCAAGTCTCATATAGTGAAAGAATCGACTCCCAAACTGTCATCAAAATTGACCTCTCACCCTAGTTAAGAATCTACTCCTAGACCCATCGACTCCCAGTAACCCTCAAAGAGTTGGTTTTCTCACTTAATTAGCACCAATTAAAGACTATTAGGTTGACTGAAATATTGATATTGGTCGACCGATAGCTAGTTGACTCTTAGTCAAAACCTGATTAATCTTTAAATTTTATAAGGGCATGTTTCATTCTTCCGACTATGGACCTCACCTCACTCTACTAAATTTCACATGATTTTTGCCATATATGAGGCCGACATATGTGGGGACATGTTCGGTAGCCCCATATATATCTACTAGTTCAATAATAAATGTATCCTTATATAATGTCACTTTGTCCCCTCAATATCTAAGTTTGGGGGTGACTTTTTATTGCATATATAGCCCTAGTCTTAAGAAACAAAGATAGTTATATACCCAAGAACCTTTCTGACCTCCCCTCTTCTTTTCTGAATTTACTCTTCACATTTTCACAGCTAGCCCTGTGTAAAACCCTGGAATTATCAAAATTCTTAACAATATCTAGATTGGAGATGCTAATAATCTCCAAGGATAAGAGACCACTACAGGAGTTAAAAAATTAAAAATCCATCATACAAATTCCTCATTACAAGATTTTCTTTTTTCAATTCCATATACTTTGTCTGCTCCTACATTTTAGATTGTTAGGAGCATCAACTAAGTTTGGAGTTCAATGGCAGCGTTAACCAGCCCAATTCAAGAACTTGTGGGCTTTGAAAGAGGCTGGCCTGTGTTGTAATGGGCCCATGCTCGGTTCTAGATGTGGATTCACCTTTTTCTTTTTGAACATAATATTATGTTGTTGAACATATATAGTTTTAAGACGTAGATTGTATGAATATTGTATAAATGAGTTTATAAAAATTTAAAGCTGCTGCCTCTCTTCCTACAAAAAATGTAATCATGAAGATTAATTTGCATTGCACATTTGCACGGCAGCTCAGCTCCATTAATTTTTCTTTTTTCTTTGATATAAATATAAATGTCGCAAGAGAGGGGTGAGACATGCCGTTTTTTGGATGACATCGGCGTGGCAGGCAAGAGGGAAGGGACCGTGGACGATACCTCTTGCAACAAACATTATTTATAGATGTGTATTAAATATTTCTAAAAAAATAAAATAAGAGAAATACTTAATATACATTAAAAATATGTTCTTAATATATGGTACACTCATTATAACTGTGTCATATGAGAAGGGGACCTTTTAATATCCTCTCATATGATTTTTTTTTAAGAAAAATATTATGCTCCCGTATAGTAGAAATGTAAAATTAAGGTGGAAACATCTCCATCTATTTTTTAATAGATTAGAGGTGATGACATATTTAATACATATATATTTTATGTGCACAAAATAATACGCATAAATAACGATATAATACATATAAATAGTAAAATAATACACATAAATGATAAAAACAATACACACAAACAACGTAGCAATACACACAAACACGACTTTGTGTGCATTGTTATACCATTTTTTACGTGTTATTCTGTCATTTGTGTGTATTGTATCATTATTTATAAATATTCTTTTATACATATGAAATGTGTCCCATAAAATTTGAACGCATTAAATACGTCCTCAATAATCCATTAAATATATATCTCATGCATTAAATATTATCTTTTGAGAGCTCGAATCTCATCTGATCTAATAAAAATTTGGCAAAAAAATTGTACGGCAATCCGTAATCCTGTATAGTGTAGTATTTCTATTTAAAAAAGTCCTCTTTTATGTGATACAATTTTAATGGGTGTGCCACTCTAAACTTTTCTCAAAATTTTTTTTTTAGAAGCTTTGACCTCGAAGAACGAAGTAATTATGGCCGTGCTTATCCTTGAGGTGACCACCTAGACAAGAGTTAATGAGTTAGAGAGGGACTTCTCGCATGGGACGATGGATCTGTGTCCAAGTACCTTTTTTTTAATCTATCTCTTTCACTTATGAGAAAATTGTTTGGATTTGCAACTCCATTTTAGAGCTTCATTTTTTTTTCTTCTTGGAACCAGACAGAGGGGTAAAAAAAATTCTCAATATATGAGATGATCGAACTCTATCAATCATTAATAAAATATGGGGGTTCGATAGAAGTTTTTTTCTTCATATTTTGATTTAATTATTTCACTCATCAACGGAGAGCAAACTTCTCCCCAGGAGGAGTTTTTTTCTCTCGCCGTTTTGTTATTTTCGGCGAACCCACTCCTAACATAGATCTTCTTTAGAGTTTTAATTATATCTTTCTCGGGGTCTCTTCTCTGTATTAGAATATTATCTATGTTTCTCTCTATTTTAATTTATCAATAATTAAAAAAAGTTTTGATGTTCTCCCTGTTTCAGACATGTCATCTGTTTTGCTTTCTATTTCTTTGTTTGGTTGGCCCTGCTGGGCTCTTTTTCTTGTCAGTTTGTCTTTGTTTCTCGGTCTGTACCGAAATCTTAGGTTGTTTTCCTACTTTTAACGAATTTAGGGCTTCAATATACCCAAAAAAAAACTAAGCTTAGAGTGCAGTGGCGGTGTTAGCCAGCCCAATTCAAGAACTTGTGGGCTTTGAAAGAGCCTGGCCTGTTGTCTGACAAGGATGGGCCCATGCCCCGTTCTAGATGTGGGTTCACCTTTTCTTTTTTAACATAATATTAGTTGTTGAACATAGTTTTAAGCCGTAGATTGTATGAATAATGTATAAATGAGATTATAACGATAAATGTAATCGTGAAGATTAATTTGCATTGCTCGGCAGCTCAGCTCAATTATTTTTTTCTTTTTTATTTGATATTATATATATATATATATTTAAAAACATTTAATACACTTCTATAAATAATATTGTTGCAAGATGTATAGTCCAAGGTCCCTTCTCTCTTCCGTGGGCACCTGCTCGGTGCGTGTTACTCGGCGTGCCTGCCACGCCGATGTCATCAAAAAAACGGCATGGCAGGCACGCCGAGTAACACGCACCGAGCAGGTGCCCACGGAAGAGAGAAGGGACCTTGGACTATACATCTTGCAACAAATATTATTTATAGAAGTGTATTAAATGTTTATATATATATATATAATAAGAGAAATATTTAATATATATTAAAAATATGTACTAAATATGATACACTCATTAGAGCTATGTCATATGAGAAAGGGGTCTTTTAATATCCTCTTATCCGATTTGTTTTAAGAGAAACACCATCCTCCCGTATAGTACGAAAGTCAATTAAGGTGGAATCACTTCTATCTATTTTTTAATAGATTAGAGATGAGACATATCTAATACGTTTACATTTTATGATACATTTTATGTGTACAAAATAGTACACACAAATAACGATATAATACACATAAATAATAAGTATACATGATATAACAATACACACAAACAATGTATAATATATATAAACGTAATTTTGTGTGCATTGTTATATTATTCTATAAATATTGTTCTACCATTTATGTGTATTATATATATCATTATTTATACTCATTATTTTATGCATACAAAATATGTCTCATAATTCAACAAGTCCTCAATAACCCATTAAATATACCTCTCATGTATTAAATATCTTTTGAGGGTCGAATCCCACTTGATCTAATAAAAATGAGCTAAAGAGATTGTACGAATCCGTAATCCTGTATAACATAGCATTACTTGTTTTTTAAAGGTCCTCTTTTATGGGATACAATTTTAATGGGTGTGCCACTCTAAGCATTTCTGAAACTTTTTTTTTTTTTGAGAAGCTTTGACCTCGAAGAACGAAGTAATGGCCGTGCTTATCCTTGAGGTGACTACCTAGACAAGAGTTAATGAGTTAGAGAGGGACTTTTCGCATAGCATGAGATATATGGATGGAAATGGATCCGTGTCCAAATACCTTTTTTTTTTAATCTATCTCTTTCTCTTATGAGAAAATTGTTTGGATTTGCAACTCCATTTTAGAGTTTCATTCTTTTTTCTTCTTAGAACTAGACAGAGAGGTAAAAAAATTTCTCAATATATAAGAGGATCGAACTCTATCAATCATCAATAAAATGTGGGGCCGGGTTCGATATATAGAAGTTTTTTTCATATTTTGATTTTAATTTTTTTTTTATAAAACTCTCATCCATCCCTCAACCCATTAATGACTCATAAAATCCGATCCTTCCATGTACTTGGAGGATCCGAAATCAAAGATAAGACTTAAGTTTGATGCCGTATAAGTATGATCAAAGATAAAATTGGTCAACTATATGGTATAAAAAGTGATAACAGCAATATTCCATTGTTTACATCCCCACATACATCAGCATCCACCCAAACATGCATGTGCACGCGCACACATAGAGGCGCGCGAGCGGTAGCGTGGCGATGGACGGCGCGGGGCTCCCGCCGGGCGGAGCGGGGCTCCCACGGGACGTGGGCTCGCCGGAGAGGAAGTCCAAGGTCCCGGTGGAGAGGATGTGGTCGCCAGTGCTGGGGTGGTCGGCCGGCAAGCCGCCAGAGAACGTGGTCGACGACTGCCACGAGTGGCTAACCCGGGTCTGGTTGTTGGTCAGCGTCAGGGTGGCGTAGATGGTGAAAACGCCCCCGCTGAACTCGCCCTGCCTGTTGGTGGTCCGGATGGAGATGTCTGCCTGCTGCAAGGGAGCGGGAGCGGCGGAGACAGGGCTGGTATACGGCACCACGAGGCCGCTGGAGGAGTTCACAAAGGCGACGAGAGCCTGGGTACCGGCCATGCGCGGGCCTTGCGGGTTGATCCCCCAGGCGACCCAGCCGGTGCTTCTCTGAGGTGCGCGGAAGGCGATGTCGACGGTGCCGTTGGAGGGGTGGTAGGTCCAGTGGAGGGTGGAGCCCAGGCGCTGGAGGGAGCTGCAGAGGGCGAAGTCCCCGCTCCGGGAGAAGGTGAGGGAGGCGCAGCTCTGGGCGGACGAGGACAAGGCGAGGGACGCCGCCACGAGGCAGAGGCCGAGCAAGGCCCGGGCCATGGCGGGTGCTGCTGCAGCCATCGATCTGTGTGATCTCCTCAGCTCAGTTCAGCTATAGCTGCTGCCGCCGCTCAACTTTTTCTGATCGGAAGCGATTAATCTGTGGGCTCCAAAGGGCGGCGATCACACCACGGAGAAGGATGGGAGGTCTCTCCGTGTGTGGTGATGGAGGAAGGGATCGGGGCGGGATGGTGTTCTTATCGGTGGAGGAAAGGAGAAAGGAACGGGGGAGGGGGTTGGGGAGCGGTTGTTGACCGTTCCACGTGTATAAATGGGTTTTTAACGATTTAAAGATGTTGCCGCTCTTCGTACAAAAAAATGTAAGAGAAATGTCACACACTTTTTCTTTCTAAACCTGTTTATTTAACGAAGAGATAGAAGATATTTAATATAAAAGAGTGATTTTGTGTGCACAAAATATTACACATAAATAATCATATAATACATATAAATAATAAAATAAGACACATAAATAGCACAATAATACATGCAAGCAGTGTGACGTAACAATACACACAAATTATTTATGTATATTATTATGTTATTTGTATACCTTGTTCTATTATTTGTGTACGTTATATGATTATTTTGTGCAAATAAAATCTCTTTTTTGTATTAAATATCTTTCTCTCTTCGTTAAATATCTCTCTCTCTCTTCACATATTTAAAATTTTTTTTAAAAAATATCAGACTCTTCCACGTTAGCTATCATAGTATTTATCAAAATGTAATAATGAAGATTAATTTATACGAAAAACACTTGTTTTTTTGGTTGGAAATATTTTTATTTGAGTAATGTTAGTCATTAATGTGGTGCTCAAATTTCCTGACATCAACAAAATGTGAGATCACGTACCGAATCAATAACGTGGTTAGGCGGACAACATTTTTTTCGAAACAAGTGTTTCTCAATTTGCATGGCACGATAGCGCAGCTCAATTATTTTCCCTTTCTTTGAAAATTTTGACATGAAATAAAGTTCCTAATTAAGTTGTCATCCTATATCATTGAAGATTTGTGATTTTTGTTTTTTTAATTTTTTAAGCCGTCTATTTGCCGGTTAAACTGTATATTGGTGTAGTGCCAATAGCAAGTATACTCAGCAAATCGTTGGCGAAAAAAAAAGAGTTTTAATTAGCTACTTTGGGCCGGGACTTAATGGGCTTATAAAAATAAAAGATTTTTACATATATACCTCTACAATCATCTCTATTTGCATATATATATCCTTCATCTACGTCAATTATCTGAAATGCCCTTGATCTGTCATAATGATTGCAACTATACTTTAATTATAAGGGCATACATACAACAGTTTTGTTTTTTTTTTGCACATATACCCTTGTAAAGGGTATAACTACAACCATTATAGTAGATTAGGGGCAGAGGTATATATGTAAAACCCTAAAAAAACAATGGCCATTTTTTTTTTTGGCCCGGGTTAGACTTGGGCTAGATCATGGCATTCTGAGTCGACGTTGGCCTAGCTTGTAATCACCCTTAATTTCAATTTTTTTTTGCCCTAAATATATGTGTGTTTAGATATATGGAGGTTGTATCCTTACTTGAGTAAGCTTCAAACCCTAATAAGTTTAGATAATATATATATTACTTAGTAGTTTGATGTTGCGGGTTAGACTTCATTGGCTCGGACTAATAGAGAAGGCCCACATCTTTGGTCTCCTGATATATCTCATAGACTGGACTCGTCAGAGGGGTGCCATGCTCATACTTCTTGGCGGGTCTGTTATGTCAACATTGTGACTCTTTCTCTTGTACTATCGAGAAGGTTGGTTGGAGTGGTGCTTCTTCCCCTCCTCCTTACCCTAGCTAGGCTCGTTATGATAGATGATTAGAACTTCTTCGCCCTCTACATGACACAGAGCCAAAGTAATTAATAAAGCCTGCAAGTGTAGTAGGAAGATGGACTACAACCCTTCATCCCAGGTTCCCCCAGTTAAGGTGGTGATTGCAAAGATGGTGTCAAGTTGGGAAATTAAGATGGTTTTTGTGTTGAAATAGTTGATATAAGCTCGAAACTTATCCTCAAAGACCTATTTGAGAGCTAGCAGTCCCACAATCAACATTGATGGGCCACTCTCTGTAAAGCTTTCCTTGAAGAGTCGTCTGAACTACCAAAAACTTGTGATGCATCTCGAAGAGAGGCCTAGAACCATGCTTGGGAACTATGCACTAGAGTGGTGGCAAAGGCTCGACATTTTATGGTGTCTGAGGCCCCTTGCAGGGTCATCAAGGCCTCAAAATTATTGAAATGATCTGTTGGGTCCCCTAACCATCATAGGGCTTCAATGCTAGAACCTGAAGCCGAGATGGTAGTTCAACTTCCATGATTTCTTCAGAGAACGACTACTCCTTGTTTCTTTCGATCAAGGGTTTCTGCTTAGTAAAATGATGCTTTCACTCCCAAAGCTGAAGTGTCATCTCCTAATGGGTGCAAGAGGGGGCCAGAGGCATGTATCTCCTAGTGGGGGAAACCTAGCTACAATGTATCCTCTCCATCTGGTCGCTTGATTGTGGGAGTAGGAGGTGGTTGCCACTGAGAGTTGTTACTCCTTCCTTACAGACTGGAGAAGGCTTCTTAATCTTTGAGTGGGAAAAGGGGACAAGATGGTCCAGCCACTTCATTCTTGATGATACGACCATATATATTATATAATTAAGTGACTGCCCACTGTTCACCATGACACCTCCCCTCAATGGTAGGTAGACTGAGAACAGTGAGAACATTCCTCTCTCATGGTCTAGACTGTCATCAACACGATGAGCATGTACATTTGCATTAAAGAAATTGATAGTGTCAAGATTCGCATGAGGAGGTTGTGTTCCCTGGGGCTAGTGGAGGAGGGGAGCGTCGACTTCCATGTTTTTAGTGGCTTCTGCCATAGAGTGAGAGGTCTGTGATGCCTCATTTCCCTTACCGCTAGTTGCTAGAGCCTTCCCCTTATCGTTTGTAGCTTTTTTACTATTGTTGTTGATTTTGCATACCATATTGTCTTTTTTGCTTTGAATTCCCATAGATGACGTCAAATGAAGAAGCTAGATCTCATACCTTTTATAGACATATTGGTGGGATTAGTGATGTAGGAGATGCATTTCGCTCCCTATAAGGTGGATCTATAGGGAAAGGCAAGGATCAGGGGTCTTGGGAAGAGGTCCCAAGAAAAACTCTCCGATGTTTAAGTCAGTAAGGAGTATAAGTCAAAAACAAGTAGGTTAGAGAATACAAGATCGCTCTTCACTAGTTTCAATATATGAGGAGTACTTACCTTCTCTAGAAGGGGTCTTGGGACTATATAGCTACCAGCTTCCAAAATGGCTCCGCGCAAATTAGATGGTGGGAGAGATGGATCGAGAGATATAATTCATAGATAAGAGTCCGTTTTGGGCCCAACTGTAGTCTGTTATGCATATATATCATGAGCTAGGACTCATATCTTTATCCTAATCTCTCCACATCCTTTGGGCTAACCATGCATCATCATTATAGGGGGGGGGTACCAATTATGTTATTAGGTAAGAATCCAGGCAAGATTAGGTAAGAATCTAGGCAAGTTGGTTCCCTTCGGCCTAGAGGGACTCCCTGGGTCTAGAGTCACTTGTTCTTATGAATTCTTGAGATAAAGATCAATCGACCTAGATGAACAGAGATGTCAAAGTTATACCCTATCTTAGTGCACTTCCAAAGGTATTGCTTTGATAGCTTTAATTTCCATCTGCTTGAGGTATCCCTTTATGACCACTCTTGAGTTTGGATATCCTTCACATGGATGACAGTTTGAGACTTAATGGTGCTTCTTAGGTTATGCTTCCTGAGCTCTCAATCGATGGGCCCTAATTTCCTTAATAGGCATGTCATCTATTAGACTAGACTTGACTAATAGACCTTACGACACTAAGACCACTGTGATTTTCTCTCTCTCCACATATAATTTGTATTATTAAAAGTGTACTGTGGTAAAAATATGCTCCGAGTTCAAAGGGAATATGATCATATCCCGTATAAGCTATATTATACATGAGAAATGTTAATTGCACGTGCACCCGAGCATAAATTTCACGCTGGAATCACCGGGGCGCTCTCGATTGGGCCGCGTAGAAGTGCTGACGTCAGCAGCCCAACACACGTCTCCGCCTGGACGCACGTCTTCTCGAGGCCCGCCATCATGAAAACCGCCCACATCTCAAACAACGATTGCAGAGATATATTTAATTAATTCGAAATGTACGTTTTGAACCAGAAATAAAAAATTCCCATGGAGTCACGAAGTAGGTTAATTTCTTCCAGTGACAAATAGATTTCTTTTGGTAACAAATATGTTGATTCCAGTGATAAATAGATTTCTTCTGGTGACAAATAAGTTGATTCCAGTGACAAATAGGTCACTCCTGGTGACAAATAGCTGACTTCGTGTCTTAAGTGATTCAGTGACAAATATGTTGATTCTAGTGACAAATAAGTTGATTCCAGCGACAAATAGGTCACTCCTTAAATATATTAACATGGTACAACTTAGAGCAGATCCAATAAAAGAAAGAGTACAGCAAGCACGTACACAAAGAGCCGACGACGAACCACCGAAAGGGAAGGGAGTGAGTCTCAAGAAGAGACTCAGTAGGGACACTAACCCCCACTGGAAAATAGTGCTACTAGTGCAGGAAAATAAACTATACTAAAGAAACACTGCACTAAAACACACAAAAACTGGTGGCTTGACGCCCAACTCCTCGCAGGAGTGTGTCAGAAAATTGGAACCTCGCAGACTCAACAGTACACAACAAAACATGAAATAACTATCACACACACTTACACAAGAAGGTAGAACTAGCTAGGGCCTGTGGCTTGGTGCCTCGACACCACAGAGTCCTCAAATCCCAACCACGTGTGCACACTGAGACTCTCTCCCTCGCGTCTGGTCCACGATCGATTTTCCCCTACACCAGACTCAAACGGTGGAGTAAGGGGCCCACAGAAATCGACTCGTAACCACCACAAGGGGCACACACTGAACGGAGTCACACTCGACGTCTAGGCTCACCAGTGAAATAACTCAACGTCAGTCATATCCAGACGGAGCCCAACTCAATGCCTGGGAGAAACACAACACAACACAGGCACAACACAACACAACACACGCATAGACGGAGACGCTCTCAACGTCTAGCACACTGTACCAGGAGGTAGACACTGCATGCCCAAGCCTCACACAAAAAAGGGGACTCAGACTGTTGGGACCTACCTGCGGATTGACGGCAATCCCGATTGCCGTTAACCAGGGGTAGAGTGCACAATCTGTGACATTAACCAAGAGTAAACGACACAGCCTATGCCGTCAACCACATCTTGACGTCAAGCGATCTTGACGTCAAGTTCATTCTGATGAACTAGACAACAAACCCTTTCCGTTAAGTTCATCAGCTTCTAGCAGCTAATACGTCCCTAGGCTGCTCCACAGGGCAATCTAGCCTAAAAACACACAATCTGATGATGGGAAACGCTTGCCCTCATCACAAATCACTAGTGTAAAGCCAGAAAATGATGATCCAACGCTCGGATCGGAAATTACACCCACAAAACCTGGCATGTGGAAACCCTCCCCAAAACCTCAATTAACACACACATCACATGCATTTCATGCTAACAACAAAGCCAAAAAAAGTTTCAGGGTTACGATCCCTACCACACAATGCCAAAAACCTCAATAAAACCCGAGAATTGCGTCGATTCCCTAAGCACGCCCCACGAGGTCAATTCTTCAAATTCGTTGTTTCCTTTCCGATCCAGAGCCGCCATGCGTACCATGACCTCCCCACGAACTCCCGTCGGCCACCGGAAGAGGTGGAGAAGGAGAGAGGTGAAAGTGGTGGTGAGGAAAGGGAGAAAAAGTGGAAAAGAGGGGCCTCAGGTTGCCTTATAAAAATAGGTCCGACGATAGTTAACGTCAACATGAGTTTCTGTCAACTTCACTGCCAAGAGCTTGACGTCAACATTAGTTGCCATCAAGTTCAACAGTTGGAATCTTCTAGAAATTCAGGTAGACGGCAACATCGATTGTCGTCAAGACTAAGTTGACGGCACACAATGCCGCCGTCAATAAACTGTTGGCATCAAGCACCCTTGACGTCAACCAGTCGCTGTTCCAAAAGGCCCATTAAGGGTCCAATAAGGCCTGTGGCCTTACAATACAAATGCATGTAGGCACCCCCTTCTTTATGTAGGGATATTGCACGTTGTATGCAAGAATGCTGCAAGATTTTTCAGTGACATGTATATGTGTGTACATGGATGTTAAATATTATGTATTGTGATTGTGTATGATTATAGGGAAATGATGTTTATTTCTTAATTGACATTTTTCTTTGTGTGCAAAATATGTCTATGTCACAGAATGGCTGAACTGGATAAGAGTTGGATGGATATTCCTAATAGGCTAGACCCTAGGTTTCTCAATGGAGTTAAAGATTTTTTAGAGTTTGCATATCATGATGACAGAATAGGATTTAGACATGGAGAAGATAAAGAGTTGATTCAATGTCAGTGTAGAAGATGTTGCAATGGCTTCATATTTAGAAGGGATCGTGTGCATGAGCATCTAATATGTGACAGAATATGGTTAAATTATCGGACTTGGCTATCACACGGTGAGCAAGTACATGATGATACCCATACACTAGAGACACAACTTATCAAATCACAAAATGAATTAGAATTCGATGAAGTGATGGACATGCTACATGATTTTCAAAGCAATGATGTGCTTGTTGAAGAGATGAGGAAGAACCGAATCCAAAAGCACAAAAAATTTATAAGTTATTAGAAGATGCAGAAACTCCTTTGTATGTTGAGTGAAAAGATATGTCTAAGTTGAAGATTCTTTTGAAATTGATACACATGAAATCTTTGAATGGTTTTACAACCAAATGTATGAATATGATACTTGTGTGTTTAAACAAGTTTTGCCTAGTGATGCATTTGTACCTGAAAATTGGCATGAAGCAAAGAAGATTGTCAAATAATTGGGACTTAATTATGAAAAGATTGATGTATGTAAAAGTGATTGGTGTTATTTTGGAAACAAAACAAAGATAAACTTTAATGTCCAGAGTGTGATATTCTAAGATATAAAGATAATATCTCAAAAATTAGTAAGAAGGTGGCAAGAAGGTGTTGCACTATTTTCCTTTAAAGGATAGATTGCAATCCTTTAAAGGATAGATTGCAACGCCTATTTATCTCATCGAAGACAACTCAGCGGATGACATGGCATAATGGCAGTCGTCCTTACCAATCTGATGGTGAGATGCGTCATCCTGCAGATTCTCTGACATGTAACGACTTTTATCAGCTATACCCAAATTTTGCTTCCGAAAGCTGTAATGTTCGACTTGGCTTAGCCAGTGATGGGTTTAATCCCTTTAGGAATATATCTTCAAAGTAGAGTGTATAGCTAGTTGTACTAATAGCTTATACTTTGCCACCATGGATGTGTATGAAGTCAGCTTACATAATGATGTCACTATTGATTCCCAGTCCGAAAGCTCCAGAAAATGACATTGATGTCTATTTACAACAATTAGTAGAAGAGTTAAAGGACTTGTGGGTCGAGACATATGATGCTGTAAAGAAGCTTAACTTTACTTTGCGAGCTGCCTTGCTATGGACCATAAATGATTTTCTAGATTATGCAAACTTGTCTGGATGGAGTACTAAAGGGAAGTTGGCATGTCTAATTTGCAATGATCAAACTTATTCTCTCTGTCTTCCTCACAGCAAAAAAACAAAGTTATTTAGGGCATCACCATTTTCTTCCAATAACACACAGGTGGAGAAAGAGTCAGTACAAAGATAAATTTGATGATTGACGTTGTGATAAAGAGAAGTTAATAATGAAGACAGGTTATGAATTGTGGAGACAATAATAGGAGATGGATCTAGTAAGGTTTGGCAAGCCTTTCAAAAAAGAGTTGGAGAACTTAAGAAAAAATTTAGAAAAAAATAGAAACTGGAAGAAGAAGAGCATTTTCTTTAGACTTCTATCATATTAGCGATCTCTGATCATTCGTCATCATTTAGATGTCATGCATATTGAAAAAAATGTATGTGACAATATTCTTGACATGTTCAATTTGTTGGGGATAGAGAAAGACAACCTCAACTCAAGAAAAGATTTACAAGTGTTGAAAATTCACCTAAAACTACATCCTTACGAGAATTCAGTGCATTTCCCAGATGCTATTTATAAGTTGAACAATACACATAAGTCTCATATATACAAATTCATCAAGAATATAAAAGTTTCAGATGACTATTCTTTAAACCTCTCCAAATGTGTTGATATGGGTAGCAAAACAATCACATGATTGAAAAGTCATGATTGTCATGTGTACATGCAAGTGTTGCTTTCTTTAGTACTTCGTGGTATCATTCCTAAAGAAGTGGCATATCCAATTATTGAGCTTAGTCAATATTTTAAAGCTATTTGTTCAAAAGTGTTGGACGAAGCAAGTTTGTTGAGATGGGAGGCCAATATTGTAATATATTATGCAAGCTGGAGCAGATTTTTCACCGTTGTTTTTTGATGTTATGATGCATCTAACAGTGCACTTGGCATATGAGGCAAGGATGTGTGGTCCAGTTCAATATTGATGGATGTATCTAATTGAAAGATATTTAAAGAAATTGAAAGATTATATGGGTAATAAAACTCGAGTGGAAGGTTCAATTGCACAATGATATCTTGTGGAAGAATGCAATTTATTTGTTTCAATGTACATGCAAGAAATGGACGATCATAATAGTAAAGATAGAAATTTTGATGGTGGTCCATTTGACACTCTTGATGGAGATCTGTCTATGTTTACAGTAGTTGGTCGTCCAATAAAGTGCAAACGAGTGCCCAGAACATTGTCAGAAGCCGAAAGAGATTTAGCACATACCTATGTGTTAAATCAAGTTGATGATATTGATTCTTTTCATAAAGAACATGAAGTCACGGTGGCGCCCCTGGTGGCGTCGCTGCCATATCTTGTCCAGGAATCAAGGGTTGCATTCCAAGTTTTGAGGGTGACCTGCAGCCGCTTTCAAAGGACCTTGCTACGGGAGGTCTTCCTTCTCCGATCCCACGCGGGATTATCGTGGCAGAAGTGGAAGGAGTCCCTGCTGGCGATGCCAGCTCGATGGTGGTCTCTGCGCCATCTTTGGCTCTCCCAGGTTTTGAGGGCGTCATGCAGCCGCTTCCTCCGACGCTTGCCACTAGAGGTTCTCCGATCCCTCGCGATGCCAACTCGATGACAAACGCAGCAGGTGAACCTGCTGGCGAGGCAGAAATGGCAGGTGACCTTGCTGGCGATGCCAGCTTGGTGGTCACAGTGCCATCTTTGCCTCTTCCTATTGCCGATGGGCCACCTCCTGTGCATGTACCTGCTGAAGCCCATGGGCCATCGCGGGGCCCAACCATGGTGGCTCACGTAGTAGCATTCACCTGCGAGGCAGTTTGCAAACATCATGGGTTGCAGGTTCAGAAAGATGTGCAAGTGGAGAATATTTCTTCTAGGATGGTTGACGTTGCGGATCCCATTACTGCCCAAGTAAATACTCCCATCATATTTGCACAAGTGGTGCGTCAGTCCCTAGCTACCCAGGGGAAGACAGCTATTGGAGTGTACTCAACTCCCCTTCCAGTGGGTCATCTTCTGGTCGAAGAATATCACGACCATCTTGCAAAGGGGGTGTTAGGATTTGCCTCCCAAGCACCCGAGAATGGTCTCCGAGCCCACTGCGTCCGATAGATACTATTAATATGCCAATTCAACCTCCAACTGTACATTTGCAGATGAAGGCTTCGTCTGTCACTGACCTTGCTAAAGCGGAAAATATCTTCATGCCTGACTTTCGATTTGATCAAGAGACATCCAAAATGGAATAAAATGAAGAATATTTGGAGCATTGTTCTCGACGACTAGGCTTACGCCCTCGGGCTATTCTTCGGCGAACTCATTCATGGGATATATCATCCATGGAGTTTTAGATAGCTTTTATTTTGTTGGTTTTCTGTATTTGGTTTGCCTCTAGTTGTTACAATCTCCTTTTATTAATAAAATTCAGCCTTCTTTGGCCTTTAATAAAATAATAATAATAATAAAGAACATGAAGATGCACTTGCAAGTGAAAGGAATATAGATGATAATTTTCTCACGTGGTTTCGATCACGTGTCCAAGAGCTAAAGAATTTACATGACCCAGGCTACACTGAGGAACTCGAGATTTTATCACTCAGTCCATCAAGATTGGCAACATCATTTTCTGGGTATATTACAAATGACTTCAGATTCTGCACAAACTTAACTCACTCTACCAAATCCACACAACTTTGCGGTGTTATTATCAATGCTAAGCTTCAATCTGGATGTGATGTTATTATGAACAAATAAGTGATATTATTGAAATATCTTTTGAGAGAAACAAAAAAATTGTCTTATTTGAATGTGAATGGTGGGATGTGTATAATAAAGACCAAGATTTCAAAATTGATGAACATATAGTTATATCTTTAAATACACATCGCAAATTAGGGACTAACGAACCATTTACACTTGCAAGTCAAGTTAAGCAAGTTTTCTATATAGATGACAATAATGCTGCAGGGTGGGTGATAACTATTAAGTCACAACGTAAAAGTTATTATAATATGTCTGGCGGTGCAAGTGATGATGATGAAGAGCCCTCTCAAGAAGACATTGTTGATGTGCTTGTATGTTAAATAATATAAACATCCATGTACAGCTTCAAAGCGAAGAATATATACACATAAATTTTTGATATTCTGTAAGTATTTTATTTGTTAATGTCTTTTTGTCCATGTGATTGCAATCGAGACTGAGCTGATGGGCATGAAGAACTCAGTGCTACAATTTGCTAGCTGGTCTGGCCAGGAAATCAATTTTCAAAAATCTGGCATTCTTTTTAGTAAAAACACATCAGCATTTCTTCAAAATCATCTCAGACAGATCTCGGGATTTGGGTCCATGGATCATAATACACTGTACCTGGGCACACCTCTTCTTGTGGGGAGAAATAAAAAGCAGCAACTTCAATTTCTTGGGGATAAATGTAAGAGGAGGCTAAACCAGTGGAAAGCTAACAACTTTCTGCTGCTGGAAAAGCTGTTCTTATCAAATCCACTCTTGCTGCCATACATATCTATGTTATGAACACCATTCTGATCCCTCATCAGAGTATCACTAAGTCCAGAATTCTGAAAAAAAATTGTGGGGACAAATGGAAGCCAAAAATCTCTTCTATTGGCCTGACACAAAGTACAAAGATCAAAACACCAGGGGGGAATGGGTTTTAGAGATCTGCATGAGTTTAACAGAGCTGCAATTATGAAATTAACCTGGAGATTTCTCAATGACTTTACTGGCGTATGGACCATGATATTAAGCTGCAGTAATTGCACCCTCTCTGATGGCCACATACTGGATGCATGGTTTCTGCTTCGCTTTACCTTTTCCTTTTAATTTTTAAGCCTCTTCATTTGGTGGTCCAGATTAAATTTTTAATTAATGCAAACAAGATTGGTGTCTGAATAATTTCAGATACTTTTTCAAAATTCAGGACATTTTGATATTTATCTTTTTTCCAGCTGTAAGATGAATACCATGGGAGGAAAGGATACAGTCCTGAATGTTACAATATGATACATTTGTTGGGAGTCTTTCTTTTATTTTTGTAGTTTTCTCTTGACTTACTTCAAATCATTGTGTACGGAGTTCTATGACATTATTTATATTGGATATTTTATTTCTCCGTGCTTTTATATTTTGATTTGGGTTTGCACTTGCTAAATTCTACCTAATTTTCCTAGGTAAGTTTGCTTGTGGCAAGTTGCAATTCCATCTTTGTATTCCATTTGACAACAATGAACCAATTTAATATAAGAAAAACTTCATAGTGTCAGAAGACAAGTTAAAGAAACCAGAGAGAAAAAGACTTGGCAGGAGCTTTATGCGGGACTAATTATATTACTAGAGAAAAATTTAGTGCACTTAAATTTTACACTTAACATTTACATTTGTTATTTCTATTGGATGGGTGTATTGTGTCCTTTTCTTATTGACTAATGAAAAAGAAAAAATATAAATGTAAAGTATAAAGTTTAAATATACTAATTTTGCTCGTACTAATAATCGTTGTGCATAGCTTCCAACAAGTTAGTACAGCATCAGTTACTGGTTATGTTATCTGTATATGCTCACATCACACAGTTGTACTGCATCAGAAAAGATAGAGTGGAGAATCTCATATGACGCAGAGCATGTGTCATTTTGTACTGCACACCACTCAAACGCATTATGTGGGGTTGGGACTAATTATACTAGTAAACTCATCTCATATCATATCAAGGTACCTAGAGTGTGCTGTCCTCTCCTTCTTCATTAATTATCTAATTAGAAACAAAGGACATCATCCCCCATCCTTCAATGGACCAAGTCAAAGTGCCATTAACCATTATGTAATTAAGACAAGTGGTTAATTTATGAAGATAACAAAAAAAATAAGATAATGATAAGATTAAATTAGCCATATAAGAACATATCTTTCATCTGAAGCAAGCATTACTCATTACATGCTGAGCATAGGAGTGGACCAATGAAGGTTCATATCATGCTGCTACCATTACATCTTGGTCTTGCAACTTGAAGGGGATCGGACCACACATTGGCAGTCTTTCCTTTATGGAAGACCATTGCTACCAAGCTAGCTTGGCAAAAGACTGTCAGAAATATCTTAGACATATGGAACATTTGAACCGGGGCTGGGCTATATCATAAGAGACAACAATGCTGCAATCAAATTAGCTGGAAGTCAGTTTGTGACACCTCCACTTTCTATTAAAAATTTATCATATTTATTTGTGGATCTTAGAGATGTTCGAATTTTGGTCTAACTTGAAAAATCGAATCGAACCGAACCGACCTGTTCGGTTCAAGTTGGACATTTATTCGGTTCAGTTCCACATTGTGAAACCGAGGTGAACCGAACACATGTGGTTAGTTTATTGGTCTTCCTTTGAGAGGTTTGTGACGATCTCACAACCTCCTAAACATGTTTTTTTGTTTTTCAGTTTGAACCGAACTGAATTGGTTCGGTTCGGTTCGTCATAAATTTCAGTTCAGTTTATAAAAAAAATAGGGGTGAACCAGATCAGACAAACCGGATCATGTTCACCCCTAGTGGACCCTCGTTATTTAATGCATGGAACTAGAAATTAATTTTCATTTGGTGAGCCATATAGATATGCATTAATATTTGGTCAACTGCTACCAAAATCTTGAGGACAAAAAAAAATGGAGACCCAGATGGAACAAGTACAGGTCAGTCCAATATTTTAACTAGAGGGATAGAATAGTTGGCTTATCTGGTTGTCAACATGGCATATGATCTGGTGCATGTCTTGGGTTTAGACTTACAAAGTTGGTTGAGATGGATCCAAGTTGTGATTCTACAGGTGCAAATATTCTAATGTTTATTCAAAAAGCAAATGCAAGTAGACATTAGCTTTCTAATGTTTGATACTATTATTATTTACATATATATTTTTATTATTATTATTTTTAAATATCCTTCGTTCAACAGATGTTTAAGAAGTTCAGCAAGACCCGTCGGTCGGGCCAATAGACCTCACACGGGGAGTCGTCCCATGCACAGGGGGTGGCTGCCCATTCACACATATCGGCTTCACAAGAAGGAGGGCTACAACACAGATAGGGGCTTCAGCCTCATAGTATGGACAAGTACATTCATAGGCATTGGTTTCACAAGCAAGAGGGTTGCAGACACAGGCAGAAGCTTTAGTCTCACAGTCTAGACATGAACATTCACAAGCAGGGGCTTCATAGGCAGGAGGGCTACAGATACCTCTATCCTTACGAGATGCCATAAACATCTCTGAGCATGCACCCATCAGTCCTCAGACTCTTAGGAGTGCATCTTCGTTGCTTTAGGTTTACAATGTTTTTTATTTGTTGAATTTTATTTGTATAATTGCATTCACTTAATCTTTTTTATTTTCATTTAGTTGATAGCACTAGACGTGGGAGATGTCCTTCTATGGCAATCAGCGTCAGGATCCTACCTCTAGGCTAGACCTTTCCTATAGAGCTAGAAGGGGGATCTTCAGTTGGTCCATATGCTCAACAGTTTCTACATATCTTGGAGTCTGTAATAGAGTGCATTATTGCAACCTATGGCAGCAAGACTACATGACCTTTCCTCCTGAAAAGGAGGAGGCTATTTTAAGACCTATAGGTAAAAAAATAAATTATTTAGGTTATATAAATTTTCATTTCTACAATTATAATGACATTGATCAATATGATGATTATGCAGCAACATTTCACTTTTTTGCGGTCTTCAACCATAGGTGTTGATGTTCTTCGACATATGGGAGAAATGCAAAAGAAGCAGAGGTCCCACTTGAAAAGAAAAGTAAGATTTTTACTATTATATTGTATTATTGCACGCACATTCTTATGTAACTTGTGCTTGTGTATGATAGTATTTTGCAAGATGACCATTTAAGGATGCATGTAATAATTTGCCACCAAATTATGATTCTAGTCAATGGCGGCACATGTGTGAGATATGGGATCGAGAAGATAACAAGGTATTAATTTGTCAAATCCTATTATTTGATGGATTCAATTATTTTGGATATCACTATTTCTCTTCCTCGTGAATGCAACAAGTTAGTGAAAGAAATAAGTCTAATCGATCTCATTTATCGATGCCTTATCGAAGAGGGCGGACGAATATTCATCAAATAAATAATGATTTTGTAATTATTGATTTTAATTATTAATTTGACTTATTGATTTGACATTTATTATTATAGTCTAATTATAACTTTTAAATGTTAAATAGGTGCAAAAGGAAGGTCATCATCCCAAGCGTCCGGAAATGTTTCAAATGACTCAAGCTAGAACAACACTAGATGGCAGTGTTATGGAGCAATGAACAAAGTCCTCACATGATGTTAATGATGATTATCTTATATTAATTATAGGATCAGATGACCCAGTTGATGAATTCCACTCCCTCAAATGAATCGGATGGCATGGCTCATCTTGTAGTACTTAGTCCAGAGGAGGCCTTCCGTTAAGTGTTTGGGAGGGATAGGCCTGGACAGATCTGATGCGGTGGTCGAGGACAGACTTTAAGGAGTTGGTACGGGCCATCTGAACGTACACTACAAGAAAAAACGCATTTAGAGACCGAAATTTTCGGTCTCTATTCGGTCCCTATTCGGTCACTAAAATGGTCAGAGACCGAATAGTTACCGAATAGAGACCGAATTCGTCGGTGGCCAATTTCTGGTCACAAATTTGTGACCGATGAAATTCGGTCACTAATCGGTCACTATTTAGTGACCGATTAGTGACCGAATTCCATCGGTCACTAAAATTTGTTATCAGTGACCGAATTAATTCGGTCACTATTCGGTCCCTAAATTAGGACCGAATAGTGACCGAATTAATGCGGTCCCTAAATTAGAAATTAGGGACCGAATTTTTCGGTCACCATTCGGTCCCTAATTTAGGGACCGAATAGTGACCGAATTAATGCGGTCCCTAAATTAAATTAGGGACTGAATTTTTCGGTCACTATTCGGTCCCTAAATTAGGGACAGAATAGTGACCGAATTAATTCGGTCCCTAATCGGTCTCTATTTTTTTAATATTTTTTTTAAAAATAAATATATATATATAGCAAAAAAAATCAGGATAAGTTCTAAAATGGTGGATGCTCATGCAGAAGTTACTTGTTACTATGTCCTCTTAGAAAATTAAAGAGGCTAGCATGTAAACAAACAAACAAATGATATATAGTATCGATGGATTTAGAGATCATAAAGAGAGATGAGGTTGCACATGTACTGTGTTCTCTGCAGTTATTTGAACTTATATCACTACAGGAAAAAACAACATATGTCAGCGGCTTTGAGCCATTGACAAAAGCAACAAACCCGTTGACAAAAATATATGTCAACGACTTAAATCCGTCGACAAAGTCGTCGACATTTTTTCCGTCGACTAAACATATGTCAACGAAAAGAGAGTCGCTGACACAAGCATTATATGTCACAGCAGCCTAGAGCTCGCTGAGAAAAATTTTTTATGTCAGCGGTCTAGAAGCCGCTGAAAAAAGTCAGAAACCTTTTGTCAGCGGGTTGCAGCCGCTGACAAATGTGTGTAATTTTTTTTTTAAAATTCTTTTACAATTTACCCACATGAGGATCTAGCAGGTTTGTATTCTCACGATTTGGTTGACAAGATATAGAATGAGAATAGAAAAGTGCTGCGTGCCAAGCATCAAAAGTTGATAACCAAGCAATCAAGTACATGCATACTGAGAATACACAGGGAATGCATGAAGCACACACATGGGTAAGAAGTTAATTTCTTTAACTAAAACATAAAAAACAAAGTTAACCAAAGGCCATTAACTATTAGAAAAGCTAGAAATGACATTTATGCTTTCATGTTCTCACATAAACCATTTCAGAATGGGACATTGTATACTGACAGAGCAAGTCTTGCAGAAGATATAGGAAAATAGGCCCCAAAGGTACACAATAAATGTTCAAGTAAGACAACTATGAGAACATTAAGATAAGGATTTACAAACAGGAAACGCTGGTGAGCCTGACTAAGGACTGAGGTGGCAACATTTTAAATAATATGCATGATTAGCAAAGGAGACAAAGGCTGAGAGAGTTGATGGTCATGAATGACCAAGGTCATGCACTCAGCAAGTTTCCTTTTGGGGAACCATGAACACACACAGCTGATTTATGTTAACTTTGGGTATTGTCTCTTTGATCAATATATAGGAGACTTATTTTAGATAGATTTTGTGTTGGATAGAACAAATATATGATTAGCAGTTTTAGATAGATTTTTAACGTAGTAGCAATAGTAGCACTGCATATCAGTGTCTCCTAGAGGAGTAATGCCAACAGAAGTTTGAGATTGAAAGAATGAAAAAAATCATTGAAGATCGGGAACAAAGACTAATAGCATAGAGCACAGATATAGATGTTTGAGTGGAGGCTCAAGTGGAGGCTCGACTTGCTATGATGGAGACACAGATGCTTTAGAACATGGATCAACGATTGTAGGAGTATTTTGCTGCTCATATGTCCGGACGTGGTGCCCCAGCTGTGCCACCTGAGGATGAGAGAGAGGGAGATGGAGAGGATGAGGGTTCTTTTGGTGAGGATGAGTGAGACTTAACTATTGATTTTTGATCATGATTTTGTGATGTAATACATTAAAAATTAAAGTATGTGTGATGTAAGGATTTAAATTTGAAGTACTATAGTTGTTTTAGAAACAGGAATGTGAATGATTTGTCTATGTAACTTTTGATGTAATACATTTAAATATAGAGTTTTCTAGTTATTTTGGAATGTGTTTTGTTAATATAGTTTTTGTATAACAGATTGTAAATTTGTGAAAAATAAGTTTTTATAAGATTTTTTTTTAATCTATGATAGACTATTGGGGATGGTTTTGGCCATCCCCAATAGTATTATTGGGGACGGCTTTAGTCATCTCCAATAGCTTTATTGGGGACGACTGTAGATTCATCCTCAATAAGGTTATTGGAGACTACTGCACATGCATCTATCCCCAATAACGTTATTGGAGATGGCTTCTTACTTGTCTCCAATAAAGTTATTATAAAGACAATTTTATATCTGTCGCTAATACAATGTTTTGGGACAATTTTGTACCCATCTCCAATAATTTTTTGGAGACAGTGTATCATCCGTCTCAATTAAAATTATTGGAGACGGATAGGGAACCGTCCCCAATATATTATTAAGGATGGATGTGGTTTAGCCGTCTCCAATACTATTGGCGACAGACTTATTAGGGATGGCCTAGTGACGATGTTATATCCGTCCCTAATATTAATCATTAGGGACGACTTTCTTTTTATTGGCGACGGCTTGCAGCTAGCCGTCCCCAATAATATCTTTCCTTGTAGTGAACTTGGCTCGCGTAGTCTGCAGGTTTGATGTCAATGTGTGGCTATGGAAGAAAGAATTCAGGCTTGGAGAGATTTTAAATATATTCATCATCAAGTTGTTGCTATCATGTGGAACCTGTTGATAAGCAAGATGTGCAAGGATTTTTGAACAAAACTTTTCACACCAAATCATATTATAGCTAAAACCAACCAAAATGTGATTCAGTGGCCGAGTCGTGTGGCTGATAATCCTGCTATTATTCCCTTGAAAGAACATTTTCAAATTATCTGCCCTACTAATTTCTCATTTGTGGTGGTGGATGCAACCTATAAAGAGGGAAGAGCATGTAGTGCAGCCATCCAACTCAATTCAAATTTTCACCGCAACTAATTAATCTGATGTAAGCTGAGGCATTAGCCATCTTCCACACTACTCTTTGAGCCATCAACAACAATTGCCCTACTCTTATGCTAAGTGAATTGATCAGTTAGATGCCTGCAACATCATTTATGTCATCCATGGTATATATTTTTCTCCATTTTGACAGTGCAGTAACATCATAGAAGATTGTAGGGGTTTACTGATCTGAAGCAACCACTGTTTGTTCAAGTCAAATATGCCTAGGATGGTTGCTGAAGCAGCTCATCTTATGGCTAAACTTGCATGTAAGTGTGACTTAGATGGGGAATGGCATCCTCTATCCATCCCATCTCATGTCCTCTATATGCATGTAATCTTGTATCTGTAAATATCTCTACTGTTTAAAGGAATGTTATATATCTTTATTTTCCTATCAAAAAAAAAAAAGACAAATGATTACCTTCAAAAAAAAGAAGAAGAAAAGGCCATGTTACTCGTGTCTATATGGAGTGAGAAATTTACCTTCAACATGTCACGTTAGCATTCTTTTTCCAGCAGTTTATTTACCAAACAATTCATTATTGATTAATTAAAAGGTTAGAAAACAAAGATACCAAACTTTTTTGTTTTTTCAAAAGAAGGGCCCAAGCTGGCCTTATTAGTAATATATGAAAAATAAAGAACGGGGGCAAGTGCAATATACAGACTTTGGGCCTAAGGCCAAGTGAAAGGGTAACCCTTAACATTGTTCAGGCCAGCCCAACTGAGAAAAGTTGACCTAATAAAATCGAAGATTACATAGATGTCTTATCTCAAGAAAGAGAAATACTTAGTGCACACCAAGGTGTGCACTAAGTATGGCACACCCACTGAGAGTGTGTCATTTATGTTTGGAGGATTATAATATCTCCCTCATCTCACTTTTATAAATCTCAAAGAACAAATGACACACCCTGGGTGGATGTGCCTAAGTTAATGCACATCATTAGTGTGCATTAAGTATTTCTTCCCAAGAAAAGATATGTCGGAGCAAAAGACTCAAGGACAAAGACCCGAGCACGATCCCAAACTCATATTCATTATTTGCCACATTCCCATTTCTATCTACGTATGTGCACTTTATTTTTATGAAAGGATCTAGGCTATGACTAGCCCTAGAGGGGGTGAATAGGACTTTAAAAATTTGTCTTGAATGATCAATGGAAACTAATGCAGAAATAAAAGATGGATGCAAGGTAAAAAGAACAGAGAGGGAAGAAGGAAGCAAGCACACGAAGAGACACAGATTTATCCTGGTTCGATAAGACCCCCTTGGTCTACCTACATCCAGTCTTCACCAACACAGTGAGATTTACCCTCTCAAAGAGATGATCACACCCGCTGGTTGAAACGGTGCCTAGCTCACCAACAATCCGCTAGTTAGCACGGTGCCTAGCTCTCCAACAATCCGCTAGTTAGCACGGTGCCTAGCTCACCAAAACACAGCTGGTTGATGCGGTGCCCAGCTCACCAACAAGAACAAGATAATGAACTGAAAGAAACAAAGATGAACAAACAAACACAAAGCTAAGCTCGTGAGGAGGATCTTCAGATGTTGTTGAAGCTCTGAAGCAACAAAGATCTCCTCCAAAAGAAGCCTTCTTTAAGGATGCAGCAGGTGGAAGCTCTAGAAGGCAAAAAAAAGTTGGAAGAGAAGCTGGAGATGAAGCTTTTGAAGGTGGCTCTCTTCCCCATGAAATTGCATGCCTAGGGTTTCCCCCATGTGTCCTTAATATAGCCCTTCCACAAAAGTAGCCGTTTGAGAGATGTGGAAAGTGGTCTTGATCAAAAAGGTGTTCAAAAAGTGCTTTACAGAAGGTTCTGCATGTCAGGGTCGACTCCCACTTTTGCTAGGGTCGACTCCAGTTCATCCATGGTCGACTCCTTCACAATCTGGAGGTCGACTCTAGTTGAACAAAAGGTGCACTTTTGAACAGAGGTCGACTCCCTTATAAGGCTGGGGTCGACTCTGAAAAATTGAACACAGTCGGGGTCGACTCCCTTTGAATGTTGGGGTCGACTCTGGTTCTCTGCAGGATAGGCTTTTGAAAGGAGGTCGACTCCCTTAGAGTCTCGGGGTCGACTTTAAAAAAACAAAAGGTGCACTTTTGAACAGAGGTCGACTCCCTTATAAGGCTGGGGTCGACTCTGAAAAATTGAACACAGTCGGGGTCGACTCCCTTTGAATGTTGGGGTCGACTCTGGTTCTCCTGCAGGATAGCCTTTTGAAAGGAGGTCGACTCCCTTAGAGTCTCGGGGTCGACTTTAAAAAACTGAGCACAGTCAGGGTCGACTCCTTCATAAGGCTGGGGTCGACTCTGGTTCTCCAGCAGGGCAGGCTTTTGAAAGAGGGTCGACTCCCTTACAGAGCTGGGGTCGACTCTGAAAATCTAAGCACAGTGGGGGTCGACTCCTTCATAAATTTGAGGTCGACTCCACTTACCAGGAACCAACTTAGGCTTCTTTGAAAGTCCTCTTGTTTGTGTAGACTACCCTGTTTTCTGCATTTATTTTACAAATTTGTTAGCAAACAATATGAGTGTTTTGTAATCATCAAAATTCAAAGGGATCCAACAATTTTATTCAACTATACACTTTTTTATTAATGAATAAACTCAAACAATGGGCAAAAGCCAAATACAAGCTAGACGGCATACGCCAAAAAGTGAAGACCATGTCATATGTAGACTTACGATGCATAAGCTTGGAAGGAAGACTGTACATGTAAACGCCATTGAGAAATTCTATTTACTCGGGTGTCTCGGATGGCGCCACCCCATTGGGTGGCTGTCTAGGCGTAGGGCCCAGGCAGTAGGCGCTGCCCATTGGAGCAGTGCCACCGAGGTGCTTGGGTAAATCAAACATTCGGGCGTCCGAGTGCTTAGCACCTCTCAACGTCATTTTACAATAGGACATAGAGCATACAAGCACAAAGTTGTCGACATATGCAAAAAATGTATGAACAAAATTGCAAACTGAGCACCTAGAAAATATGTAAGAGTTGAAGGTTGGGACTGAGTTTGGACGAAACTAACCAGCAATATGATCTTTCCCTTTTCTTTTTTTTGGGTCACTTTGGTAATTGAATAAGTTATATTCGGAATAGTTAATAGGATATAGTTTATCTCTTTTAATTATATTTTTATTTTGATATTTTTATTTTTTATATTTTCTATTTATCTTGTTTATATAACTTTGATAATAATAGAGATGAAGATAAATCTATAATAAATTGATACGTATTTCAATATAGTAGAGAAAATATTATTCAAATAAATTGTTCATATAACCTTAATTTGCTCAACCTTAATTTGTTCCCTCTTTTACTCCTCTTGGGTTCTTAATGGAGGCCTATAGCCATGTAAGACGAATCAAACGCTCGCTAAATGTTCTCAAGTTATTTTACATTAGACAATATAAGCCATATAATTTAATTATCAGGTCATCTCTTTAAGACAATGAATAAATTGGATCTCAACATCTTAAATATATCTTGGCTTATTTATCCGTCAAGCTAAGTGTCACAATTAATCCAAACTTACTGAGCTTTTAATATTCAATATTCAATATTAAATTAATATATCCAAAATATATGTAGAAATAGGCTTTTACATAAGATTGTGACGTTGTTCTAGCTTGGACCACACCAATTACCGATGTGACACTCACATTTCTTTCTTTCTTTCTTTTTCCTCTTTTTTTTTGGAGGTTTTGAAAGGTGGCAGTCGAGTCGAGTTCTTCGTGAAACTTTCTGTTTTAAAAATGACTCAATTACGAGGTCAGTGGGCCGACCTTGTTGGGCTCTCTCATTGGGTCATATAACAGTGTTCTCAGTGGAGCAGGAGAACTGGGCCGCTTGGGTAAGGAATGTTTTGGATTTTCTAGTTTTAGTCCCTATAATGTTTTGAAATTAGCTTTTAATCCACTTAATTGGTCTATTTAGCCCTGAGCACAACAAAAGGATTAACCTTCCTTATAGAAGAAGGTTCTTTTTTATAGGGGGGAACACTTTTATGTTCAGCCAAGAGAAGGTTCTTTTTATAGGGACTTTATGATCCGCACCTCCGGACATCCATCCGCTCTTACAAAGTGGGTGTGAGCCCTACTATCATGATGGCAGCGGGACCCCTCGCTTGTGAAAGTGGATAATGGGCGGCCTCGGCCGAGCATTAAGTGTTTCACACTTTGGATGACTTCCAATCTTAATTATTCATTTAGTTTGTAGAAAAGAGAACTTGCTTCTAGGGGAAATTAACTTTCCTGAATTTAAGATTAAGTGGTCAAAGTTTAGAGATTAAAATTCAATTATAAAAGATTATATAGAGTAGAAACTAAATAAATTTTTTCATAAGAGAATAATCATTCCTAAAGAATAGGTCACCCAATGAGATATTATTAAGAGTTCAAGTATAAAAGTCCTAGTGATTTTTAAAATTTTAACACATTTTCTTGTCAAACATGATAATTAGGTGTTTTACACCAACATTATGACAAAATTTTGTTACTAATTTTTTTAGGGTAAATTAATTAGAAGTCTCTATCATTTGATTTATTTTCTAGTCATTAATAGAATTGTAACTCATTACAATAAATGTTATTATCTGTTATAATATATGTTAAATCCTATTATAGTAAGGACATCTCATATTATAGTCAAAAACTATTAATTAATTTATATATATTTATGATCACATGGTATCAAAAATTGGTAATATATATACAAGTACCGGCCACCATAAGTTATCCAGAAAATTTGAGAAAGGATAGCTAGGTCACCCATAGTGGACTTGCCTCTAACAACAATTGCACAACATACACAATGGTAAATGCAGATGACTCAAACTGTATATAATGGTGAGGATCATCCGAGGAAAATATTAAGAAAAATAAAAAAAAAGAAACCAGAGATTTGAAGTAAAAATCTCTTTAAATGGTCTACCTTAAGAATGCTGAAGTTTTTCAGAGTATGAGGGGAAAAAGAAACCAGAGATTCAAGTTGGATATGAAGCAATTCTATGCAACTAGATACATCTGAAATTTTCATAAGAAGATGCAGTGGAAAATTTTCTTCCACATCAGGTAATTACAACTTATTGAACAGCTAGCCCACCCCTGTTTCACCAGCTGTACAAGCATTTACAATTTACATTCAATCCTCGAAGTGTGTAGATCCGGAGTTTTTTCGTTCAAGTGAGGTAAGGGTAATACGGGTACACGGAAAGTAGGAGCTGTCAAGTCTTGATCTTGGAGTTCACGAACACCAATCTCTAAACCCACAAAATCACACGGGGCGGAATTTCCTAGTTACCAAAAAAAAGGATTTACAATTTTGATTTTTTTTTTGGTCTTTGGTGATGGGTTCATAACCATTAGAATAACCATTTGGGTCTAGTGAGAGACCTGGCTCAAATTCCAGCAGATTTGATTAAAATTTCATACGTTTGATATCTCTTCTTCACCAGCCTCATTCCCATCTGATCTCCTTTGTCCTTCAGGTAACAGGGGCTGTTTGATGCCTCCATATGCTTCACTGCCAAAGGTGACTTCAACTGGGTCACTCTTCCCTTGCAAGAAGTTGCCATCCACGGCTTTCCCCCATAGAACAGAGTACAGTCCAGCAATAACCATCACAATCCCCACCAAGCTGGAAAAAAGAAACAATGAGGAACCGCAAAGAAAGAGAGATTGGAGAGAGAGAGAGAGAGAGAGAGAGAGAGAGAGAGAGATTTGAGTTATTCAGAAGATTTCTACCTTGCCCAGTGGAATTGCACATGAAGCAGGAATGGTTCGAAGATGGCAATCAACACTGTGGTCAGGGGGCTGAAGGTGGTGGAGAAGATGGGGCCCCTCTCCTTCATACACCACATCTGAATAAAAAGCGCAAGTGCAGTGCAAAGGATTCCCTGCAGGAATGCACAATAACGGGTGGTTAATGGAGGGTCCTATCACCTATGTTAGAGAAGAGCACTTCCCCTTGCAACACATCATGTAACATCACAAAGTGAACAAGGATTGGTTCTATCCTGAAGTGACTTGATACAAAGCTGCCCATGATCACAACTTGCAGAAGACGGGGAAGCTTTTGAACTTACACTGTAAAGAATGTTTACAAGTTGGAGGTCCCATTTTAGCCTCCAAGCAGAGGACGGTTCGATGAAGAGGGCCACCACCAGAGACTGCAGAGCTCCCAGCCCACATATCCATGCTGCACCCGTCAGCTCAGAAGGAGCATCTTCTACAATTGACACCTAAAGTTTGACAAGGAACTTGGAGTACTTAGGACATTTGTAACCTAGTTCAGATGCTAAAAGTTGACATCTGATAGATCGAGATCGAGAGAGAGAGAGAGAGAGAGAGAGTTGCCTGATAGATGACAAATGCACACCAGCACCAAGAACCTATGAACAAAAGTACGGAACCCAAGATCCAGCTTCCAGTTGAAGACTCAAAGGCGCCGGCAAGGTTGAGAGTGGAGAAGATCACATTGAGAGGGTGCTTGTGAAGGTTGAGGCTGTTGACTGAGGCTGCAGGGCCTGTGGAGAAGGTGACCACCATTGCACCCCCCACGCACAGGAGGGTGCCCACAATCTTAGCCTGTCCCCTCCAACCCCATATGTCCACCTTCTCCAGCCTGACAAGGTTATTTAACAATGCTGGGTCAGGAGCATTTTGAATAAGTTTTATGTATGTGTACATATGGTAATATATATATATATATATCATATACACAGAAACATCCTTCTACGAACTTCATGTTGAGTTCCCTCGACGACTACAGTGCTTGAGAGATCCGGGTTTTACATTGATGGGTGCAAACCCACGCTTACACATGTTAATTATTCACCTAGACACAGAGATTAAGGGAGAGCAAAAGCGAGCATGAATAACTCTTTGGAAGGACTTTTATATGAGCTTTTACTCTGTCATTTTTTAATATGCCTTTACCTTATGTGATATCTTTATCAAATTACATATATACCCTTTACGTCTATTGTAATCGGATGTATACCCCTACAATCTTGATATTATACTTTATACTCCCAAAATAATAATAATAAATCATCAATTATATATGTATGGTTAGCAACCCATCAAAATAGATAGCATATTTTATTAACATATGAACATAACTGTTAGACCAGGGTAAAAGTACTAGTAACACCTCTCTTCAAATGGGGAGAGAGATGACTCTGTGGGGTTGGTTGGGTGGGCTTGGGCCGATAATGAGGAGAGAGAGAGAGAGAGTTGTAAAATGCAAGTTGATTTTTTCTTAACTCAATTATGGTTGGATTAAATAGATGGAATCAAAATTATAAGAACTTATATAGTGAAATACATAGATTATATGTCGATATATATATAATATGTAGATTTCAAGAGCATACATTTCAATATGATGTATTTCTATATATATATATTATATATATATATATATATATATATATATATATATATCATATACACAGAAACATCCTTCTACGAACTTCAGTTGAGTTCCCTCGACGACTACAGTGCTTGAGAGATCCGGGTTTTACATTGATGGGTGCAAACCCACGCTTACACATGTTAATTATTCACCTAGACACAGAGATAAGGGAGAGCAAAAGCGAGCATGAATAACTCTTTGGAAGGACTTTTATATGAGCTTTTACTCTGTCATATTTATATATGCCTTTACCTTATGTGATATCTTTAATCAAAATTACATATATACCCTTTACGTCTATTGTAATCGGATGTATACCCCTACAATCTTGATATTATACTTTATACTCCCAAAATAATAATAATAAATCATCAATTATATATGTATGGTTAGCAACCCATCAAAATAGATAGCATATTTTATTAACATATGAACATAACTGTTAGACCAGGGTAAAAGTACTAGTAACACCTCTCTTCAAATGGGGAGAGAGATGACTCTGTGGGGTTGGTTGGGTGGGCTTGGGCCGATAATGAGGAGAGAGAGAGAGAGAGAGTTGTAAAATGCAAGTTGATTTTTCTTTACTCAATTATGGTTGGATTAAATAGATGGAATCAAAATTATAAGAACTTATATAGTGAAATACATAGATTATATGTCGATATATAATATAATATGTAGATTTCAAGAGCATACATTTCAATATGATGTATTCTATATATATATATATACATATAATTCTCTCTATCTTTAAAATTCCTTTTAAAGAAAAATAGCACCAAAATATGGGAGATCTCATCGTGTGTATCCCTACGAAACCTAACTAATTAATTAAGGGTTAATCGATAGAATTACCTCAAACAAACGGCCATGAGGAAGGTCATCGCAGGGACGAGGTTGCTCATCGTCCCAGACAGAGTAGTGTTGGTAAGCGCGAGGCCCGCGAAGGTGAAGTTTTGACTGAGCGTGATCCTGCAAAGCATGCATGAGCCACGCATGGAGATCATGTTTTCTGAGGAATGTTCGCACATATAACTCTTGATCAGCTTGTTATATATATATATATATATATATATATATATATATGTAACAAAATGATAGTTTCAAGCGCTCGTCTCACCTAGTAAGGCAAGCAAGAACAAGTGTCCCATGTTCTTCATCGTGAGCTTAGATCTTTGATCTCTGCCACAAGATAGACGGCAAGGCGATCAGCAAATTAATGGCGACCGGATCTTTACAAGAGAGTCTGATTAATGGGAGGGCTTATTGGTGATCAACAGTGGATTAATACCATAGAAGTCGACGTACGGGGGGCATCTATACCTCTCGAGGAAGAAGGCGAAGGGGGCGATGGCGAGGGTTGCGACGGCCTGACGGTAGGTGACGAACACGTAGTGGCTCATCCCGCCGACGAGCAGCACCTTCGTCAGCAGGAACAGCGCCCCCTGGGCCACATGAAGGTACACCTGCGCCACCAGCGGGCCGTGCGTCCTCACCGCCCCCGCCACTTCTTCCCGGCGGCCGGCCTTCACCTTCTCCATATATGCTCTCAGTTAATATCGTCCAGCGGCCACCGGCCACGGCCAGCCGCCGCCACCGACGGGGGAGACTTGGGAGCAAGTGGGGACTTCGTCCGCCCTGCTCTTGAAAGGGGTTTGTTGGTGGCAAGGTTGGGTCGCCACGAAAGGGCAATTCTTGAGAGCTACGGCAACTTGCACCTCCTGCGGCCTAGCAACGCGTCAGAAGCATGAAAGCTTGTGCAGAAGCTGGGGCTGGTACGACGGAGGAGCGGTGGCGGTGGCGGTGGAACGGTAGTCCGAAGATTTGTAGGATGCGAAGTATACATAGAAAGAGAAAGACTTGGTGTACAGTAAAGTGTGCCATCTAACTATTTAGAGTTAAGAAATTAGAGATAGAGTATTATAATAATAACTCATTTATAAATTAGCACAATTTTAGAGGGTGTGTACCATCTTATGCATCTTAAGGTGTGCACCAAAACTTTCGCATAGAGAAGGTTGATTTATGCAGCAGTACACTCGTGACATTGGTGGTCGCGCTATTTATCGGACCCACTAATAGTACGATTAATTGGATAAATTATTTTTACCCGACCAATCAATAATACGGTTAGTTGTCCAATACTTCTCACATAAATATATATATACCTAGTTTAAGATGCTGGGTTGAGATTAATAAATTGAGAAAGACTTGCGATTTATTTCTCGGTGTTGTTTAGGGATGTTTATGATTTGGTTTGATTTAGTTTATAGGAGATTTTTAAGAAATCAAACCAAATCAAATTCAGACTCAACCCAAACCAAATCAAACCGAAGTCCCTTGAAATCAAACCAAATCAAATCCAATTAATTCGGTTTGGTTCGGTTTAACTTGGAAAAATGGGTCTTTAGATTCTCTTAGTTTTAAATAAGATTTTAATCATTTGTTTCTCTAATAAATCACTATCAAATAATATTTGAAATGAAATATTAAATGTTGATGACCATATTAACCTCCATATAATATAATATGTATTTTTACGTAAATATATTAAAAAAAAATTGATAGATATATATAAATTAAAATTTATTATTGTAATTCGATTTAATCAGTTTGGTTTGGTTTCTAGAGGTTAGAAACCTAATCAAACCAAACCAAATTTTCTTTTTCGATTTGATTTGGAATCAAACCAAAAAATTTCATGTTCAAACCAAACCAAACTAAACTGAATCGCTCGGTTCGATTTGATTTTTCGATTTGAACCGAATAGTAAACACCTCTAGTGCCGCCCCAACCCAAGTATAAGTAGCTAGGGTAGGTTTTGCAACTCTTAATGTGCTACAAAATTTAATCACTTGTGTTTGAAAATCGACAAGAGATTGGTGTCTGGAGCAAATAACAAATCTTTCTCTATAAATTAAGAGATATGAAATTGAAAAGGACACTTGAAAGGGGTGCCGGCGAGACACCTTGAGCTGTGCAAATGAACTCCCATGAATTAAAAATAAGAGAAGTATTTGTTTATAATGCAATCATATTGGAGTAAGAAAGCCATCTTAATTATTACTTTAAAGAGAGAGAACTACCTACTTTTGACCTATAAAATTATTTTTCTGCAATACAAGTCACTTTATCTTACAATAAACATTTTTTATTGAAAAGATCTGTAGTGATATATGTCAACCGCTAACATATTTTAAATCGACGGAATTTTTATTGACAGTTTTGTCAATGGCTTTCTAGCCGCTATAACTTTCAAATTAACTTTTGTTAGTGGTTAGTAACCACAGGCTAAGATCTCTATGTTTCCTTGTAGTGGTTGCAGTTGACTAAGATGGATCATTTGAAATGTTCGAACGTTTAAAATGACTCTTCAAGTCAGCTAGATAACGGGTTTATATATAGTAAGGCCACCTAGCTTAGCTAGAATATAACATTGAAAGGATTGCAACTTACGTCTTCAGAGAGGGAAAATTTTAAATTAAAAAAATTTGTCAATGCCGGTTCCTCTTCCACATCTATCATCATCATCTCTATGATCCTCTTCATTCTCCAATCAATTCCTCTCAGTCTCATTTCTTCCAAACTCCCCTCCATTCCTTTTGGAAAACTTAGCTGATCATCTCCCAGGTCTGGGTACCCACCAACTCATGAATCTTGTATCTTGGATCTGAGAACAGCCAGAGAATTCAAGGTCAAATTTAATATAGAGGAGAAGAATGCATGCATGATTGGTTCACTTCTAGAATATTAAAGGACAACTCCTCTAAGATAGGTGGAGAAAGATTAAGAATTAAGTTGGGTATATATTAATCTCATACAAAGGGACAGTTCACTATAATTACACCGATCGGACTCAATATGTTTTTTGAACAACTTGGCCAAGATCAAACATTCCCCATCGGTTTCAGCTTGTTACTGATCAGGGAGGATTAATGTCCAAACTGAACAAGATCAAATGTTCTTGCTTCCCATATGTCAGCTTACAATTCATGGGAGATGGGTGGTAGCATATGGACAAGAAAGTGAAGAAATTAAGTGATTGGGTCATCCCCAGTATATATATATATATATATATATATAGATATATATATATATATAATATATATATATAATTTTTTCTTATTGCGTAGTTAATGCTGCTCATAGCTAGAACTGTTTCAATTTTGTTGCCTGGGCACTCCAAAGTCCACCTCTTGTTGCGTACATCCGTGGCCACCGGCCGGTTGATGAGCTGGAATAATCTCTTGCGAAGCATATGATGAGCATCTTTCTTGCACGCAAGCAATAGAGAGGTTCTGAAGCTTCACGGAGAGCCAGCTGGATGTGTGGTGAAGG
The DNA here is from genome assembly GCA_014218235.1 of Colocasia esculenta. NCBI lineage: Eukaryota > Viridiplantae > Streptophyta > Magnoliopsida > Alismatales > Araceae > Colocasia > Colocasia esculenta. The sequence goes on from CM024760.1 coordinate 170,907,582, forward strand.
AGGCATCGATCATTCCCTCAAACTTCTATATTATATATATATATTGTGGCCTGGCCTTCTGAAAACTAATAAAATGCATCTGATCCTTCCACCGTCCAGCACGTTCTAAGGAAGAATCAGGGAAAGACTATATGGTAGGTCTTGGCCTGCGGTGTTCTTTGTGGAGATTAAGTCACACAGTACGAAGGTCAGCTAGCTTCTCGTTCAGTTTTCCCTCTTTTATTTCTCTAAGTTCCTGTTGGTGTGTGTTGGTTGGTTAGTGGGAAACTTCGAGTAAGATATCTTATAATATATGTTCTCAATCTAAAATCATTTATCTAACATCTTACTATAGCTGCTGTGGTGGCTATTTCTAGCCCCCTAGACTTGAAAGGTCCATCATGGCTTAGCACTGCCCATCATGATCTAGTAGGTAGGCGTGGCCTCCTAGCATGGCGTCACGCGTCCTCAGGTACAGCCCAAGGCGTTTGAGCACGGCCAGGGCTTCCGAGCACGATCTCTACGTTAGGACACCTCCAAATCCCAAGAACTGTCTCCAGTCGCCCTGCAGCTTGTTCGGTCCAGGTACCGCCTACCGAACAAGTCCTGCTCGAAGTACGCTGCCGCCTCCCATTAGCACCAGCTGTGCCTCCGGGCACAAGCACCGAACAGCCGGTCCAGCTACCAAGCAGACCCCTTGCTCGGTACCTTCTGACCAGAGAAGAGCAGGGAAGCCCTTTGCCTCCCAGCAGCGGTTACGGCAGCAGCACAGCACGCGCCCCACGTTCAAGGGGAGCATTAACCGCAGGGCCCCTCAACGGGCGCCTCAACGGGTAACTCCCCACAAAGGGCGATAATCGGCGCGCCCTTTCCGGCGTTATCAAAGGCTGGCACATCTACCTTCTTCAGGACCTTCACCTATAAAAGACACATGTAACTCCCATGCAAAAGCAAGGCAACTCTACCCATACACTCACCTCCACACGAGGCACACACCAGCGAACCCTTCTTCCTGAAGCCTTTCTACAGTCGTCTGACTTAAGCATCGGAGGGTTCCCCCGGTTCTTCAACTGGGCCCCCCTGATCCTGTTATGGTCTTTACAGGTTACTGTCCGCACCGGCGACCGTCTTCCCTCATCTCTCAGTGGAGGCCCGTTTGACTCCGGCCCAAATAGGAAGACACCACCACAACTGCATTGTAGGGTATGTTTTCATATATACCTCTCCAAAAGATCGTATCTATATCAAGATTTGTCGTGTCACTGCACCATGCCAAGGGGGGCGAGTCCTTAGCACGGCCGATCCGATCCAAGTACTATTTTTGTTCCTTATTTATTTTTTAAATTATTTTTTTTGTAATTATATCAACCTGTTCGAAGCGTATTGATGTGATACACTTCGATTTGACTAGTGCTAGTAGGAGCTCGGCACAGCCAACCTTGATCCACATAGATCTTTATTAATTGTCAAGGATATTTCTGATATGCCTAAAGATTTGTAATTATGCACTTCTGGTTCTTATGACATAAGAATATGCTAAGAAAATAGAAGAAAAAACTCATACGTACTCCTAATGTGTGATCTTATTATACCATTTTATGAAGCTTAACTGTGTCCATGATTTCAGCACAATCTGGATATGTGTTTTAGATCGTATCAGAGATAACCCTTAAAAAGTTCATGAGAGTGAAGAGTACATATATATAACTATGAGGCTTTATAGGGAGGTACATACACGAATTCCCCATATCATATAAAACGGAAAATCCTGAATACAATACATAAGTGCATAAAATCTTATCCCCTTGATCTTGATGAGATTACAACAATGAAAGCTCTTTTTTCAAGATGTGAAGGAACATTTGCATTCTTCACGTGGTGTCTTGCTGAAGAAGCTTTATTGAAGTGTAAGCTAAGGGAGGTAAACGGGGGCAGATCATATTATAATAATGGGAAGAAACAGTAGTTTTCTTTATTCTCTATATTATATACTGTGGTGGCCAAATCTGGTCACCTAATCCCATGATGGCCCACTACGGCCCTCTTGTGTCCTGTCAACGAACGTGGCGCCATTTCAATGGGCACGTCCTCATCAGGGCGATTCGGAGACCTCCAAGTTATGATCCCCGTGATCGGACGTCGTCAAGCTCCGCAGCGGCATATCCCTGAGCAGGGCATCTGTCCTTCCATTCCGAACAGCTACGAATGCCACCGATCAGCGCGTTCCATCACCACGCGAGTCACTTGTTCGGTGATCTTGTCCGAAGGTTGTCGAACAGCTCTCTGTATCCTCACGACGGTTGTAACTGCCCCAGGCCACGCGCCCCATCATCAAAAGGCGCGTTAACTGCCTGGCATCCCAACGGGCACCGGAGCGCATAACTCCTCCCGTTATGCACACCCATCAAGGCACCTTTCCAGGCACGATCTACCAACGTTGCGCACGTTCACCTTGGCACCAACGCCTATAAAAGTACAGGTACAGGACCATGCACTGGTACGTACTCTCTCACGCGAACACACTCTCACACTCCGAAACCCCCTGCCTTGCAAGCCTCGTACTGACTTAGGCATCGGAGGGTTTTCCCGGTCTTCACCGGGCCCCCTGATCCAGTTCTGGTTTTGCAGACTTTCGTCCACACCGGCGTTCGTCTTCCCCATCTTCTCTAGTGGAGGCCCGTTTGGCTTCGGCCCAAACAGGATTACACCACCACATTTGGCGCCGTCTGTGGGAACGACACAGCCATGGCTCGCGGACGATCCTCTCACCAGAACGCAGGGAGTAGGGTGACCAGATCTCGCCGCTCACAGGCGAATTCTCCTCGCCGGTCTACTCCTGTCGACGTCAACATCGCCCCTGCGGGCATCAACAATAATGACGTCCCCGCGCCGGCGGTCGCCGCACCAGCAACTGCTCTCGAAGTAGCGGAGCTTCGGGGGCAGATGCGGCAGTTAACAGGTGTTTGTCTTGTCCTGCAGGCTCAGCTGGTTGGACCACCAGCCTCGGCGGTCCCCCTACCGCGAGAGCGGTAGGTGGCATCGTCGCATCGGCATTCTCGCGTCCTCCCCGCGCCTCAAGAGCAGCAGGCAGACTCACCGCGTTGGTCGCATCGAGCTCCGTCCGAGGAGCGGACACCGGAGCGCCGCGGGCGTTCGCCCCGTCGCTCTGTTGCCTCCCCCATCCGCCACGATCGGTCGTGGGAGCCAACTCCCACGAGTCCAGCGAGGGGGCCCCGCTAATTTCGAACAGGAGCTCGCCAGGCGCCTGCGGCGTGGGTCGACCTCGAGCGCCGCGTGGACGCGATGGTCCGCGCGCAGAGGGGAAAGCTCCGACAGAAGATGACCTGGACTTCCACTCCCTTTCAGCAGGGAGATCCTGGAAGCTCAGGTCTCTTCCAAGCTCCCTCTGCCCACCATTGCACCCTACGACGGCACCACCGATCCGGCCGACCACATCCACGGCTTCGAGTCGCCCATGGTGTTCCACGAGCATCAGATGTGGCCAAATGCAGGCTTTCCCTGCAACTCTCAAGGAGACCGCCAGGGCCTGGTTCGAGACCCTCCCGGAGGGCTCCATCACCTCTTCCGCCAATTGAAGAAGTCCTTTCGGGACAACTTCCTTGGTGAAAGGTCGCAGCCGCGAACAGCGGCTTCTCTCCTGGCCGTGCGCTAGAAGAGGGCGAGGCACTCTGGGACTTCGTTAAGAGGTTCCGAACAGAGGCGCTTCGCATTTCGCGCCTGGACGTCCCTCTGGCAACCAGTGCCCTTATTCAGGGCACCCGCGACGGTTTTTTGCAGAGGACCCTCGGTGTCCAGCAGCCCGCCACCCTTGCCGAGCTGCTCTCCATCGGACAGCGCCACGCAGCTTGCGAGGAGAGCCTAGCAGCATGTAGGGCCGAGCAGGGGGAGCAGTCGGATAAGAAGAGGCCTTCCGACAATGGTTCCGACCGTGATCGGAAGAAGGGACGACGCAACGGTGACTCTCCGCGCCGTCCGCGCCCCTTCACCAACTACACCCTCCTCACTGTGGCACCCGAACAGATCCTGGCGGAGATCAGGAACGAAGCATTTGTTCGGTGGCCACAGAGGATGCGCTCTGACCCCTGGAAGCGTGATCAGAACAAGTACTGTCGCTTCCATCGCGACCACGGCCACGACACCTCCGAGTGCCGCCAGCTTAAGGACGAAATCGAAGACCTTATCAAGAGCGGCTATCTTGGACGGTTCGTGCGCCGGAATGAAGACCGCCCCAGACGCCGAGAGCGTACTCCCGAGCAGCGATCAACAATGAGCCCAATGGGCAAGAGATCAACGTGATCGCGGGAGGCTTCGGCACAGGCGGAGAAAGCACTCGAAGCCGACGCGACTACGCAAGGCGAGTGCATGTTGTAGAAAGGCCTTCGGCCCGCCCCGGCTCCATATCCCACCAGTCCTGCACGTGCACAGCCCGAGGAGGCTACCTTCTCGGACGAAGATCTTGTAGGGGTTACGACCCCACACACCGATGCGTTGGTCATTTCGGCCACCATCAACCACTGTAATGTGCGCCGGATTCTGGTGGATAATGGAAGCACCCCGATGTCTTGGCTTACGATTGTTTTGTCCTCATGGGCATGAGAATCGATCAACTCACCCCTGTAAACTCGCCTTTGTTCGGCTTTTCGGGAGTTTCGGTCCAGCCCGCCTCCCGATCACTTTAGGGACGGCTCCAAGGAGCGTGACCAAGATTGTGGATTTCTTGGTCATCAACAACATGCCTGGATACAATGCCATCCTCGGCAGGGGTTTGATCGGGCATATCAAAGCGGTGCCTTCGTCACTCCATCAGAAGATGAAGTTCCCAACCCCGAGCGGAGTCGGCGAAGTGCTCGGGTGCCAGCGCGAGTTTCGCCGTTGCTATGTTCTCTCTTTAAGAGACAAGCAACCACTCGCGGACCCAGCCCCGCCAACGTCCGACCAGCCTTCTACCAGCCGAGGAACGCCTGCTGAAGACTAATCCTGTTTCAGGTAGATGATGACCCCGAACACGTCTTGTACATTGGCGCCTTGTTGACAGAGGCCGAGCAGCAACGCTACACAGCCTTCCTGCTGGCCAATTTGGACGTGTTCGCCTAGTCTGATGATGAGCTTCCGGGCATTCCCCCGGAGGTAATGGTGCATCGCCTCCGTCTGGATCTCCGATACCGCCAGTTCAGCAAGGAGGCGACTTGTGAACCGAGAACGGCAGACCGTGATTCAGGATCACGTAGTCAAAAGCCGAACTGTTGGCTCCTCCGAGAAGCCCAATACCCAAGATGGATCTCCAACGTGGTCCTCGTACGCAAGGCCAACGGTAAATGGCGGTGTGCGTTGACTACAAAGATCTCAATAAAGCAACGCCCAAGGACAACTTCCCTCTGCCGCGCATTGACCAGCTGGTGGATGCTACTTCCGGTCACGAGCTTCTCAGCTTCTTGGATGCCTACTCTGGTTACCACCAGATCAGTATGCATCCTCCTGATCAAGACGCCACGACGTTCGTCACAGACCTAGGCTTATATGTTTTACCAGAATGCCTTTGGTCTAAAGAACGCGGGCGCAACTTACCAGCGGCTGGTCAACAAGATGTTCGAGCAGCAGATCGGGCGCAACATGGAAGTCTATGTGGATGACATGCTGGTCAAAATGCTTCCGAGCATAGACCACATTCCACCTCCAGGAAACTTTCGCAACTCTGCGAAAGTACAATATGAAGCTCAACCCTGCCAAGTGCGCGTTTGTGTTCGTGCGGTCGGGCAGTTCCTCGTTTCCTCGTATCAAACAGAGGAATAGAGGCAAACCCGGAGAAAATCCAAGCCGTGCTTGAGATGAGCAGTCCGAAGACAGTGCGCGACGTCCAACGCCTTCAGGGCGTTTGCGGCACTGAACGGTTCATGGTCCGAGCAGCGGAAAGAAGTTTTAACTTCTTCAAGTTGCTCCGAGGCCCTAAAAGCGTCTCGAAGCAAGGGGGCAAGTACGGTGGACTGACGAATGCGAGGCTGCCTTCACCGAGCTGAAGGCATATTTGGCAGCCCCTCCTGTTCTCTCAAAACCTGTGCTCGGGGAGCCCATGTTCGTGTACCTCGGTTGTACCGAACACTCTATCAGCGCAGTCTTGATCAGAGAAGTAGGAGCGGCGCAGCATCCGGTGTATTACATCAGCAGGTCCTCCAAGAAGCTGAAAGGAGGTACCCCCGAGCAGAAAAACTCGCCCTTGCCTCATCACGGCTGCTCGGAAGCTTAGGCCCTATTTTCAGGCCCATTCCGTCACGGTTCTAACCGATCAGCCGCTGAAATCCATCTTCAGCGGCCGGAGGCTTCTGGCAGGCTGGTTAAGTGGGCGATAGAGCTTGGTGAGTTCGACATCAGCTTCCGACCGAGGACGACGGTCAAAGCGCAGGCATTAGCAGACTTCGTTGCGGAATGTACTCTCCTGGCCGAGCAGGATCCACCATTGGCGGATGAACCCCCATGGGAGCTCTACGTCGACGGATCCTCTTGCGGTACGGGGAGTGGAGCTGGTTTGGTCCTCACCTCCCCCGAGGGGTTAGAGTTCCAATATGCCCTCCGTTTTCGCTTTCCGGCCTCCAACAACGTAGCCGAGTACGAAGCTCTGCTGTCCGGTATCCGCATGGCTAGGCACCTTGGAGCCATTTGGCTTAGGGTCTTTAGTGACTCCCAACTGGTTGCCAGCCAGGTAAGCGGGCAGTTCGGAGCAAGGGAACCCCGCATGGCTCAATACCTCCAACAGGTCAAGAGCCAAGCAGAGGGTCTCATATACTTCGAAGTCATACATGTCCTACGGGAGCAGAATGCGCGAGCCGATGCACTGGCCAAGCTGGCATCTTCAGGTGACATCGCCCCTTCCCGCTCCGTGTTTATTGAAGAGCTCGCCTTACCGAGCACGGAGGTAGATGTTGCAGCCATAGAAACGGGCCCACCAACTCCGAGTTGGGTGGACCCTCTCTTGGCGTACTTACTCCGGGGTGAGCTTCCACCCGAACAGGGCAAAGCTCGGAAAATTAGGATGCGTTCTCAGCACTTCACCCTCGTAGAAGGTAAGCTGTACCGACGGTCCCTTTCAAGACCTCTTCTGCATTGCCTCAACCCTGAGGAGGCCCTAGCGGCCACAGAAGAAGTCCACGAGGGGCTGTGTGGAAGCCACCTGGGGGGCAGGACGCTAGCACGCAGCATTATCCAAGCAGGGTTATGGTGGCCTTCTCTTCAGAAAGATGCATGTCCTTCGTCAGGAAATGTCCAGAATGCCAAAGTTCGGAGAACTCATCAAGCAGCCTGCCGAACAGCTTCACAGCCTGTTCGAGCCGCGCCCTTTCGCCAGATGGGGCATTGACATCTTGGGTCCCTTTCCAGAGGCCCAAGGTCGAAAGAAATTTTTGTTCGTAGCCATCGATTACTTCACCAAGTGGATCGAGGCCGAACCTATTGTTACAATCACCGAACAAGCCGCATGGAAGTTTGTCTGGAAGAACATTCTCTGCAGGTTTGGTGTCCCAAGGGTGATTACCTCTGACAAACGGGAAGCAGTTCGACAGTACCTTCTTTAAAGGGAAATGTGCTGAGCTCGGGATCTGCAATCACTTCACCTCCGTGGCTCATCCCCAGGCTAACGGTTTGGTTGAAAACGCCAACCGAACACTGCTGCACGGGATTCGCACAAGAGTGGAGGCTGCAGGTGGATCGTGGATTGACGAGCTCCCTAATGTTCTCTAGTGTCACCGAACGACTGCTCGGGTAGCTACAGGGGAAACACCTTTCCATTTGGCCTACGGCTCGGAAGCTGTCGTACCTCTGGAAGTAGCCCTTCCCACCATCCGAACAACCCACTTCGACGAAGCCGCCAACAACCGTGCCCTTCGTGAAAACTTGGACATGCTTGGCGAACGACAAAGCGACGCCAGCATTCGCCTCGTTTCATATCAGCAACGACTCGCACAGTACTATAATGCGCGAGTTCAGGAAAGGCGGTTCAACGTGGGAGATTTGGTTTTGCGCCGTTGTTCGGCTTCGGATCCCCGAAGAGCAGTCGGAAAACTTGCCATCAAATGGGAAGGACCTTATCAGGTCACCCATGTCCTCGAAAAAGGCTCATATAAGCTAACTACCCCTAGTGGCGAAGCCATACCCAGGACTTGGCATGTCTCTAATCTTAAGGCTTATCATTTATAAAAGCCTTTTTTCAGCATCCTACCTCTCTTCTCCCTACTCCTGTTGTTTCACAAGCATTTGGCATATACACCTGATCGAAACCTCCTTTACAGTTCCAATGATCTGCGTCTTACATGCAACGCTTATGAAGCTAGCGGATTCCGATCCGAGCAGGAACAACCACAAAAGGAGAAGATAGAGAAAGTGAAGCTATAGATAAACTCATGAAGCAAGAATTTCATTTACAAGAAGTTTTGTGCTTACAAGCAGGCCTTCTTGGCCGCGGTTACAAAAGAAAGTATACGAAGGACACGGAGCAGAAGAAAACTAAGGAGCCTGTTCGGAAGGGCCAGCATATTCACCGAAGAGGGCATCCGCCCAGACTGGAATTGTGCGAAGCGCACACCATCTAAACGGGCGTCATGAGTGCGACGCCGGCACTCCCGAACAGCAGCCTCAAAGGCTTCTCGGGCGCGTTCAACCCAGGAAAGCCGCTCCCCGACCTCCTTCCCAGCATTGAGACCCACCCTGTAGCAGCTGGCTCCATACTACTCCAAGTCTTCCTTGTACTCCGGCCCGGCCTTGTGGTAGCAACGGCACGGGCCCCCGCATCTACTACTACCTTGGCCAGGGCATCCTTTTCGGCCCGCGCCAAGGTAGCATCCAGCTTCGAAGCCTGGAGGGCAGCTTTGAGGTCTTTCACCTCCTCCTCCAGCGCTGCTTCGCGAGCCTTATATCTCGCGGACAGGTCCTCGCAGAAAGCTGTCTGCGCCTCAAAAAGATATTTCTGCTTCTGACCCCGAGCAGCTAGAGCCTTCAGGATGCCCAGCGACTTGGACATTCCATCCGCAAGATCCTCCAGATCAACATCGCTCATGTCTTCATCCTCTAGGCCCTTCGGGTGGTAACCCTCCACTGGTCTCTCCGGAGTCTGCTCGGAAGGAAGGTCCAGGCACCTTGGCAGCTGGTCGAGGCGAGAAGCAGTGGGGCTCGCGGGCAGCTCTTTTGGCGCGTTCTCCATGCGACGAAGGGTCGCTTCCAACGCTGCCACCGAAGGATCTTCGGGAAGTTTCTTGAGTAGTGCTTCGCTGAGGGGTCTCCGGTCGTCATCGGACTCTTCAGCCCGAGCACCGCCCCCAACACCCGCAGCCTCCCCCCCAGCACCTTCAACTACCTTGGAGGTTGCATTTACATTAGCAACCACCTCGGTGGGGGGCATGGGGGGCAGGATACCCCCGGCGGTAGCAGCAATCTCTTCGGATGCCCCCGTCGTCGCCGCCGCCTTTTCAGTGGCCCCTGTAGCAGGAACCACTTCCTGTCCCTCAGATGGAGTTGCGGCTGGCGCTGGAGCCACCACGCTGCTAGCTACCACCCCAGCAGGGGCGGAAACTTCAGTTGCATCAGCGTCCTCCTCCCGCCGAACAGGAGACACCGCAACTTCTCCACTCCTCCTGGAAGAAGCCCCCGCAGTGTTGCAGGTAGCACCGTGCTCGGCCACCACCAATATGGGAAGCATCGGTGGGCTCCCTATCCGCGAGCAGGAGGAGCCCCTGGCCTCTTCTCTGGCAGGACTCCCAGACCCGTCGCTCACGACGACGAGCCCCAGCTCAGGCGCCATGTGACGACCCTCATTATACCGGTACGGTATACCAACCCACGCGGTATAGTAAAGGTTATCACAGTGGGACATTTACCCAAACACTATCACATGATTGAGATATACACAAATATAGACACAGAGTCGCGGAAGTAAAGGACTAACTGTCATCACATTTCATCATCCACATTTCTCATACATGATCCATAGCAAATTAAAGGACTAAACTTTCATAATTGAAATTAAACCAAACTACATTGTCCACAAGATTAAAGTTCTACATTTAATACATAATTGTCCACAATTACATAAATGATACTCTAATACAAGCTACAATTACATACTATAAACAAAAAGGGACACAACGTCAACTCCACAAGCTACTCTCCACGCTCGGAGTCGCTCTCCACGGTCTCCTCCAAAAGTGTGTCACCAACTAAACCTGTACGCCGAAGCAAGGAGTGAGTCTAAAAGACTCAGCAAGTAACTCCATACACATCATTCATGCATACATCATAGTAGGTTCTACTATTTCAATTTGCACGGTAATCATACAGCATGCTTGAACATCAATAAGAGACAACCTATCATGGTATTTCTACAAGGTCAAAACCATGGCACATGGTTTAAGATGTTTCACATAACACTCCCTATCACATGCTTCTATTCATTAATCACATAAAAACTACACTTCCAATTTGACTATAACATGATGGCAATTTACATGGAATTAGAAATATCATAGCATGAATTATCGTCTCATACTCTAACACATTCACTTCACATGGTTACACATTCCCATATTTCACATGGTTCATTTTTCAAACATTTCACATGTACACAATGTTCACATTCTAACATAAATAGTTCACATGATTTCACATTTCACATTCACATGTTCACATATACACATTTTACACATGCTCACATTCACATTTCACAATTTATTTGCCGTGACACATGGTCCAAACCACCGCTAGAAGGACACATCACTACACATAACACATAGCACATCACCTAGGCAATATAGTGATGACTCTTGGCACTGCGCAGACCGGGAGAACACGTCTCCACCCTAACTAGTGATACTGTCCACCTCCAGGATTTCATCCTAATGCCCTTAGGATATCTTAACACATTGAACCTTTCATGAGGACCTTTCATGATACAGTTCCACAGCCCTCTATGGAAGCAGTGTCACACACTCACACATTTTACACTTACACATTCCGATTAACACACGTTTTACATATGATATTCACACTTTCTTGTGTATGCACATGGTTCTGTTCTTCCCTAGCATGGTGCTACTAATAACAGAAATCAAACATTTATTAGCTCTCATGGATTAATTGGAATGCACATCATTTAACCTAAATCATGGTACATGTATTTATAGCTCATTTTCACATGGAAATCTCATAGAGTAGGCTAATGTTATCAAATTTTCTTGAAAATTTAACCACATGCTGTTTTCGGTTATAAGAACACACATACAAATTTTCAGATTTTTTTGAATTCACATGTATTTATAGAAATTAAAACATTTGGTTTCATTCCATTCATAAATTAAGTTAACATAGAACATAGCATGGATTTCAGATTTAATCATGCACAGTCATGAACCACACATATATTGGCACAAGAAAATTTTCCCAATTTAATTCCAACACACACGATTTACTAGAATTTTCGCAAGGTCTACACATGTTTTCTATTTCTCATTGTAGAAATTATAAAAATTCGCATGAGTATGGGAAAATTTCCAAGTTTGCAGGGCATGGACTGATACATATAAACATGGTTCATAAAATTTCACAGCCTTTAATTCCTCAGAATTCATGGGAACAAAATTAAACATGCGTAACCTCTTTCCTACACATGCCTTTTAATAATTCTAATAATTAATTCCATCCACACAAAAATACAGGAATTTCACACACATCACATTATCTATTTTACATAACATATAAAATTTACATTATATCCTCATGCGCAGAAATCCGGAATTTAAAGATATAGGGCAGAACAGTTCACTGTTCTGTCAAGAAGAACTCAACGGCATACTATGGACGTTTACAAGAGTTGGCGGCAACATCGTTGGCCGCTGACTCAAGATCTCAACGGCAATAGATCTGGACGTCGAGTTCGGACCTGTGTAAAAACACAGTCCGAGCTCTAAAGAATGGTGAATGTAGGGGATCCAGGACACGAGGAAAATCCATAAAAATGATAGAAACCTCCTAGACACATACATGGACAAGGTGAAAGGTTACTTGCCTTTGGAAAAACTCCTAAAGGGATCAAAATGGTTGGAGAAGCTCTCCTTGGGCAGTCCCAAGAAGCCTCCAAGATGTCTCCACTCCGGCCTCTGTGATGCTCCCTCTGCAATCCAGGGTCGGGGATGTGTAGCCGGATGTGTTGTCTCCCTCCTTGTCGAAGTAGATCTCCAGATGAGGCCTTGGATCGCCGGATCAAAGCCTCCAAACTCCAAGTTTTCTCACAGCTCACTAGGGTTTTCTCTTATCTCTTTGCAAAGAGCCAAGAGAGCTCTAGAGGTTGCAACAAGGGCTCTCTTAAGAGAGGACCCTCTCACCCCACGCAAGAGGTCGGTTGGAAGGCCAAGGAGCCGTTGGGGAGTGGTTGGTATCTCCCATCAAGGCATGGCACACCATGCTGCTGCAGACTGGTCTGTCAGGATATAGACGTCCACCGATATGGCCGTCGACTGAATAATCGACGTCCACCTATATGGACGTTAACAATAAGTGAACGTCCATTCATGTTGACGTCGACTAACCTTCGGCCAGAACCCAAAACCATGCAAAACCCTAATTTCTCTTAAGTTCATGCATGCAATACATAGGGTGTAATGCACACACTCACTATGTCACGAAATCAACCGATATATACATACAACTAAGTTTATACATACATTCATAAGTACACCAAGATAATGTATACATAATACTTACACGATAATGCATATACATACACAAGCATAAAATTGCACACAATAAAATAATAAGGACAAAATTCGAGGGCCTTACACCCTCTCCCCCTTAAAGAAACTTCGTCCTCGAAGTTAGGACAACACTACTCAAACAAAAGGGGATACTTCTTCTTCATCGCATCCTCAAGCTCCCAAGTAGCCTCCTCCCGCGAGAAGTTACGCCATAGAACTTTACCGACGCAATACTCTTGTTCCGGAGGTGCTGAACCTTCCGGTCAAGAATAGCTACTGGTTGCTCACATACGACAGATCTGGCTGGATCTCCACTGGCTCGTGACTAATAACATGAGATGGATCTCGGACATATTTCTGAGCATAGATACGTGGAAAACGGGGTGAACACTACTAGCCAAAGCTGGGGGTAAAGCTAGCTCATAAGCCACGTTGCCCAATCGTCTGAGAATCTCATACGGGCCAATGAATCTAGGGCTCAACTTACTATGCCTGCCAAACCTGACGACACCACGCGTAGGCGATATCTTCAAGAAGACATGATCACCTACCTCGAACTCTAGATCCTTCCTCCTGTTGTCGGCATAGCTCTTCTGTCTATCCTGTGCCGCAACAAGCCTCCTCCTAATCAACTGGATCTTATCCGAAGTCTCCTGAACTAACTCCGGACCAATCAGCTGTCTATCACCAGTCTCCTCCCAACACAAGGAGATCTGCAGGGCCTACCATACAACGCCTCGAATGGAGCCATACCAATACTAGCATGAAAGCTGTTGTTGTATGCGAACTCCACAAGAGGTAAATGACGCTCCAATCATCCTTCCAATCCAGAACACACGCTCTCAACATATCCTCGAGCGTCTGGATAGTCCTCTCGGACTGTCCATCGGTCTGGGGATGAAACGCCGAACTGAGCTTCAGCTCCGAACCTAACGCATCCTGAAGACCCTTCCACAATCTCGAAGTAAATCTCGGATCTCGATCCGAAATGATCGACTTCGGCACACCATGCAATCTAACGATACCGCTACATACAATCTAGCTAAACTCTCTACTGACTGCTTCTTCTTCATAGGCAGAAATGAGCAGTCTTCGAGAATCTATCTACAACTACCCAAATCGAGTCATTGCCCCTTCTAGATCGAGGCAAACCCGATACGAAATCCATAGTGACAGCTTCCCCTTCCATACGGGGATATCCATCCTCTGCATAAGGCCGGATGGTCGCTGCCGCTCGGCTTTCACCTGCTGACATACTAGACATCTGACACATAATCCGCAACATCCTTCTTCATGCCGGACCATCAAAATGATCTCTTCAGGTCTTGATACATCTTAGTGTTACCCGGATGAATAGAGAATCGCGATCTATGAGCCTCCGCTAACACATGCTCACGGACATCTACCATATCGGGGACACAAACACGGTGCTGAAATCTAATCACACCGTCCTCATCACGAGCAATGCCCGCCTTACCCACTAACTCTAACAATCTAGGATCGGCTTTCTGCTGCTCAATCACCTCATCCAAGACTGAGGATCTAAGGGATAGCTGAGCTACAAAAGCCTGACACAACGATGGCTCTAACTCGGTCATAGAGCACGCTGCATCCTCCAACATCTTCCAATCCTGCTGGAGCGAAGACCTCTTTCTACTAAGAGCATCCGCTACGACGTTCGCCTTTCCAGGATGATACTGAAGGTCGAAGTCATAGTCCTTCAAGAACTCGATCCATCTCCTCTGCCTCAGGTTTAATTCCTTTTGGGAGAAAAGATACTTCAAGCTCTTGTGGTCGGTAAACACCTCAAATCTGACACCATAAAGATAGTGCCTCCAGATCTTTAGTGCATGAACCACAGCTGCGAGCTCTAAATCATGAGTCGGATAGTTCCTCTCATGCTCCTTCAACTGACGAGAAGCATAAGCCACTACCCTCTCTTGCTGCATGAGCACACAGCCTAAACCAATCTGAGATGCATCCGTATAAATGGCAAAGCCTTCTAGACCGCTAGGCAATACCAATCCGGAGCAGAAGTAAGCTTAGCCTTCAATAGCTGAAAGCTACGCTCACATGCCTCAGACCATACGAACTTCTCACCTTTCGGGTCAACTTTGTCAAAGGGGCGGCGATGGATGAGAAACCCTCAATGAATCGCCGATAATAACCAGCTAACCAATAAAACTACGAATCTCCGAAGGGGTCCTGGGAATCTCCCAATCCATAACTGCCTGGACTTTTGCTGGATCAACCGCAACACCAGCACCGAGATAACATGCCCGAGAAAATGAACCTCGTGCAACCAGAACTCGCACTTGCTGAACTTCGCATACAGCTTGTGCTCACGGAGGACCTCTAAGACTAACCTCAAATGCTGACGATGTGTGGCCTCATCCGGAGAATAGACCAACACGTCATCAATAAACACACAACAAAGCTATCTAAATACGGACTAACACCCCGGTTCATGAGATCCATGAACGCTGCAGGGGCGTTGGTCAATCCGAAAGGAAGAACCAAAAACTCATAATGTCCATAACGTTCTAAACTAAATGCCGTCTTGGACACATCCTCACTCCTAATTCTCAACTGATGATAACCAGATCGCAAGTCAATCTTGGAAAACTGATGCCTCTCGCAACTGGTCAAACAGATCATCAATCCGAGGTAAGGGATACCTGTTCTTCACAGTCACCTGGTTTAGCTTTCTATAATCAATGCACAATCGAAGTGACCCGTCTTTCTTCTTGACGAACATACAGGTGCGCCCCAAGGGGAAACACTAGGGCGAATAAATCCCTTATCGAGCAATTCTTGCAATTGCTTCCTCAACTCGGCTAACTCTGCAGGGGCCATCCGATATGGGGCCTTCGAGATAGGAGAGGTGCCTGGAAGCAACTCTATAGTGAACTCTATCTCCCTATCCGGTGGCAATCCAGACAAGTCGTCGGAAAGACATCTGGAAGTCCTCACCACATCGATCTCTGCAAGAGTCAGTGACGAACCAGCATCGGGTACTAGCATAACGCTGGCAAGAAATGCGTCACAACCCTTGTTCACCATGCGCATCGCCTTCATGGCAGATAACTAACTTTCCCGCTAAGTTCTTTGGCAAGGGATGAGAGAACTCATCCTCACCAGGAATGCGGAAAACAATCTTCTCCTACGACAATCCACTAACGCATAATGCTCCTCTAGCCAATCCAGACCAAGAATACAATCGTAGTCTTTCATCTTTAGCAAGAAGAACACCCATCTAGGAATCTATCCTCAATGCACACAGGTAACGACGGAATGCACTTCCTAGTCGATACCGTACCCGCAGGGGTGTGCACAGACAAAGGGACCTCTAACTCCTCAGACTCTATGCCTGACTCTAGGGCTAACTGCCTAGCGAACCGCTCGGAAATGAACGAGTGAGTGGCACCCGTATCAAACAAACACGAGCGTGCACACCGAAAAGTAAAACTGTACCTTCGGTGACATGCTCCGCCTGCTCGGCGTCCTCACGAGCTAACGCAAACACTCGAGCTGGGGCTCGAGGCCTTCCTGGTCGTCCTGTCGCTGGCGCGGCTGCCGCTACTGCTGGTACTGGCGCTCCTCGCTGAGCTTCCTGCTGAAGTCTGGGGCAATCCTTGATCTTGTGGCTACTACTCCGCACTTTAGGCATTTGCCCGCTATCTTCCAACATTCCGTACCACCATGTGCCCTTCCACAGTGAGGGCACTCCTTCTTGTCACCAGAGGAACGTACAGAAGGTACCTGAGTGTTGCTGACTACCACAGGGCGCTGTGGTGACTGGTATGTTGTTCTCCTCTTGTCCTGTCGCTGGAAAGTGGCTGCTGGTCTCTTCTGCGAAGCCTTCTTCTCCTCAAGGTACCGCTCCATCTCGCCTTCCTGCCTACAAGCAGCGCTAAGGGCTTCGTCCAGGGTACGATGATCAAACGCTACGAGCCTCGTCCGCAGTGATGGCTTAAGGCCATCACAAACTTCTTTGCCTTCCTGCGCTCATCTGCCACAATGTGAGGTGCATACTTAGATAGTTATGCAAACCTGGCCTCATACTCGAGTACGGTCATGGAGCCCTGAGTCAAAGTGAGGAACTCCTGCTCCATCCTGTCCTGGATGTGCTCGGGGACGAACTTGGCCCGAAAGAGCCTCACGAACTCGTCCCAAGCAACATCAATCGCACCGTCCTCAAACCGTGTACGTAGTAATGAAGCCCACCACACATCAGCTCTCTCCTGCAACATAACCTTCATAAGCACCGCTAAACAACTTCAACTTACAGGGAATAGGAAACACAACTAACACATACCTGTAGCATGTAGGTGGCTAAAGTAACCTTGTCCTCATCCACACACCTGATGGCCCGGAAGATCTTCTCGATCTCCCTCATCCAGCTTTCTGCTAGCAACGGATCGCTCTCCCCTTGAAAGAGGGTGGCAGCATCCTCTTGAATCTTTCCATGATGGAAGGTCCACCATGGTCCTGAGCTGGGGCCTGAGCCTGCTACACCAAACAATAACGATATACAATAAACACAATATCATGCAATTTAAATAGCAAACTACTAGGTTGTTTTCTTATTCTACTGGGCCTCCAACTGGGCCTGGAGTGCTGCCTGGGTGTGAGCCTGAGTTTGCATGGCTTGCACTAATCCTTGCATGAAGACTCCATAATCCACTGGCGGTGGTGGGGGAAGCACAGGACCCTGTGGGGCCGGGGCCTGCTGCTCTCCCCGCTCCTCACGCCTCTGCTCGTCGTCGCGAGCTGGCACACCTCCACGTCGTCCACGGGAAGCCATGGCTGTAATAAAATTTTTGCCACCAATTAGAGCTAGGTTACTAAGCTTCCTAACCATTTTCTTATCTATTTTTTTTTTCATTCATTATTAGTCGTTTCTACCCATGTGGACAATCTATAAAGATTTAGTATGCAATGAGGATGATGATTCATGTATATTCATGTAAAATCTCAATCGGTCTTCTGATACCAATCTCTGTGACGACCCTCATTATACCGGTACGGTTATACCAACCCACGTCGGTATAGTAAAGGTTATCACAGTGGGACATTTACCCAAACACTATCACATGATTGAGATATACACAAATATAGACACAGAGTCGCGGAAGTAAAGGACTAACTGTCATCACATTTCATCATCCACATTTCTCATACATGATCCATATAGCAAATTAAAGGACTAAACTTTCATAATTGAAATTAAACCAAACTACATTGTCCACAAGATTAAAGTTCTACATTTAATACATAATTTGTCCACAATTACATAAATGATAACTCTAATACAAGCTACAATTTACATACTATGAAACAAAAAGGGACACAACGTCAACTCCACAAGCTACTCTCCACGCTCGGAGTCGCTCTCCACGGTCTCCTCCAAAAGTGTGTCACCAACTAAACCTGTACGCCGAAGCAAGGAGTGAGTCTAAAAGACTCAGCAAGTAACTCCATACACATCATTCATGCATACATCATAGTAGGTTCTACTATTTCAATTTGCACGGTAATCATACAGCATGCTTGAACATCAATAAGAGACAACCTATCATGGTATTTCTACAAGGTCAAAACACATGGTACATGGTTTAAGATGTTTCACATAACACTCCCTATCACATGCTTTCTACTCATTTAATCACATGAAAACTACACTTCCAATTTGACTATAACATGATGGCAATTTACATGGAATTAGAAATATCATAGCATGAATTATCGTCTCATACTCTAACACATTCACTTCACATGGTTACACATTCCCATATTTCACATGGTTCATTTTTCAAACATTCACATGTACACAATGTTCACATTCTAACATAAATAGTTCACATGATTTCACATTTCACATTCACATGTTCACATATACACATTTTACACATGCTCACATTCACATTTCACAATTTATTTGCCGTGACACATGGTCCAAACCACCGCTAGAAGGACACATCACATACACATAACACATAGCACATCACCTAGGCAATACAGTGATGACTCTTGGCACTGCGCAGACCGGAGAACACGTCTCCACCCTAACCAGTGGTACTTGTCCACCTCCAGGATTTCATCCTAATGCCCTTAGGATATCTTAACACATTGAACCTTCTCATGGGGACCTTTCCATGATACAGTTCCACAGCCCTCTATGGAAGCAGTGTCACACACGGCACATTTTACACATTACACATTCCGATTAACACACGTTTACATATGATATTCACACTTTCTTGTTTATGCACATGGTTCTGTTCTTCCCTAGCATGGTGCTACTAATAACAGAAATCAAACATTTATTAGCTCTCATGGATTAATTGGAATGCACATCATTTAACCTAAATCATGGTACATGTATTTGTAGCTCATTTTCACATGGAAATCTCATAGAGTAGGCTAATGTTATCAAATTTTCCTGAAAATTTAACCACATGCTGTTTTCGGTTATAAGAACACACATACAAATTTTCAGATTTCTGAATTCACATGTATTTATAGAAATTAAAACATTGGTTTCATGCCATTCATAAATTAAGTTAACATAGAACATAGCATGGATTTCAGATTTAATCATGCACAGTCATGAACCACACATACATATGGCACAAGAAATTTTTCCCAATTTAATTCCCAACACACGATTTACTAGAATTTTCGCAAGGTCTACACATGTTTTCTATTTCTCATTGTAGAAATTATAAAAATTCGCATGAGTATGGGAAAATTTCCAAGTTTGCAGGGCATGGACTGATACATATAAACATGGTTCATAAAAATTCACAGCCTTTAATTCCTCAGAATTCATGGGAACAAATTAAACATGCGTAACCTCTTTCTACATGCCTTTTAATAATTCTATAATTATTCCATCACACAAAAATACAGGAAATTTCACACACATCACATTATCTATTTTACATAACATATAAAATTTACATTATATCCTCATGCGCAGAAATCCGGAATTTAAAGATATAGGGCAGAACAGTTCACTGTTCTGTCAAGAAGAACTCAACGGCATACTATGGACGTTTACAAGAGTTGGCGGCAACATCGTTGGCCGTGACTCAAGATCTCAACGGCAATAGATCTTGCCGTCAAGTTCGGACCTGTGTAAAAACACAGTCCGAGCTCTAAAGAATGGTGAATGTAGGGGATCCAGGACACGAGGAAAATCCATAAAAATGATAGAAACCTCCTAGACACATACATGGACAAGGTGAAAGGGTTACTTGCCTTTGGAAAAACTCCTAAGGGATCAAAATGGTTGGAGAAGCTCTCCTTGGGCAGTCCCAAGAAGCCTCCAAGATGTCTCCACTCCGGCCTCTGTGATGCTCCCCTCTGCAATCCAGGGTCGGGGATGTGTAGCCGGATGTGTTGTCTCCCTCCTTGTCGAAGTAGATCTCCAGAAGAGGCCTTGGATCGCCGGATCAAAGCCTCCAAACTCCAAGTTTTCTCACAGCTCACTAGGGTTTTCTCTTATCTCTTTGCAAAGAGCCAAGAGAGCTCTAGAGGTTGCAACAAGGGCTCTCTTAGAGAGGACCCTCTCACCCCACGCAAGAGGTCGGTTGGAAGGCCAAGGAGCCGTTGGGGAGTGGTTGGTATCTCCCATCAAGGCATGGCACACCATGCTGCTGCAGACTGGTCTGTCAGGATATAGACGTCCACCGATATGGCCGTCGACTGAATAATCGACGTCCACCTATATGGACGTTAACAATAAGTGAACGTCCATTCATGTTGACGTCGACTAACCTTCGGCCAGAACCCAAAACCATGCAAAACCCTAATTTCTCCTAAGTTCATGCATGCAATACATAGGGTGTAATGCACACACTCACTATGTCACGAAATCAACCGATATATACATACAACTAAGTTTATACATACATTCATAAGTACACCAAGATAATGTATACATAATACTTACACGATAATGCATATACATACACAAGCATAAAATTGCACACAATAAAATAATAAGGACAAAATTCGAGGGCCTTACAGCCATCTCCCGTGCGACCTTCTAGGTGCTCCCGGAGGCCACCCGCGGCACTCCCTGATCGGCCGACTCTACGCTTACTTTTCTGCACAGCAGCAACTGGCCTCTTCTTCTTCTCTTCAGTCCCCTCCTCGTCACGTGGAGGAGTAGCTGACCATCTTCTCTTCTCGAAACCGGGCTGTTCTGACCTCCCCGCGCATCGTCAAACAAAATTGGCCTCTTCTTTGCGGAAACGGAGGCCGAACTCGCCCCGTCACCCTTCTCCGGGGAGTCTGAGCTCCAGCCGAAACCACCTCCTTGGTGGCCTTCTTCTTTAGGAGGATCCTTTCGGGCCCCTTTTCAGAGGCCCGTGCCTTAACTGGGCGCTCCTCAACAGACAGAGGAGCAACAAGTGCCGTTGTTACTGCGGCGCCAACCCTCACGGCAGAGGGAACCCGAACAACGGCAGCGACGTTGTCGTCCTCATACACCATATGCGCCAGAACAGGGATCTGCTCGGAAAAATCTTCGTTCGCCTCCTGATCCCTTCCAGCCTCCAGCTCCGCGGTAGCTGCACATAAAGAAAAGAAGAAGAGGAAGAGTTAGATTGAGGTCACCAAACCAACGAGTAAATGACCAAGAGTTCATATACTTACTCCACGGTTTTCTCAGGCCATACTTGACGAGCAGGAACTCGGTCACATAGCCTTCTCCATTCCGAACACCTGCTCGGAGAAGACGGTCCGACGCCCTTGCCTCGTTCTGGATCAGCTTCGGAAAGCTGTCCTTCCGCGCAGAGCGGATAACAGTGGGGAATCCCCACTCGGCACCACCCCGGTGGCGCACAAAAACAGGCCTGTCCATCCAACCCTTGTGTTGGAATATTTGTTGGACAGCCCGATATGCATCATGTCTGTCGGTGCTTCGCGTAGTAGTATCTGCTCCTGACGCCCGAGAAGCAGACAGCTTGAAGTGAGCCCGGAAAAAACATCCGCCGAGCCCCGGATCTCTTTGATCTTGCAAATGACGCCGAAGATGCAGATGTACCTCCAGGTGTTGGGCGTCAGTTGTATTGGCGAAACGCCCCAAACATTCAGGAGCGCCTTCGCCACTCCGCAGCGGTAGCCAGAAGCCAGCCTCCAGGTGATCTAAAGAGAGGAGGAGGCAGCCTGGTTTGTTCACCAGGAATGACTCCCCTTCCTTCGCGTCGATGATTTCGTACTCGTCGCCGATCCTGAAGCGCTCACAGAGTCCGCTGTAGTGGCATACCGTGGTCACTGAACGCCGCGGTGGTCACCCACTTGCTCGCAGCGGCCTTCCCTCTGCCGCATCGCTGGAAGAGTTTGCAGGAGCGCCAGCAACAAGGAGACGAAGGAGAAGGTGGAAAGCTGGGAAGCAAGAAAACTCGAAGGTGGAATGCTGGAAGGTTTTTCGAAGGCGTGGCTCCCTCCTTCGCCTCCTCCCCTCCTTATAAGGAAAGGGGAGGGAGCGGAATTCGAGGCGGGCCCCAAAATGCCGCTCCTTCCAGTTTTGAAAATTTCCCTCTGGGTACGACGTTGGCGATCGTTCGACGCGAAGACGCACTCCTGGCTTGACACGGCCTCGCACCCATCATGATGGGTTAGCCGTTTGACAGGACTCCAAGCGGCGGCACCACGCAGCAGGCCATCGCATTAAATGCGGAAGCGACGCCCTCGAAGTGCTCGTCTCACCGAGCCACTCGAGAGCGTGGGGGGCAAGTGTGGTGGCCAAATCTGGTCACCTAATCCCATGATGGCCCACTACGGCCCTCTTGTGTCCTGTCAACGAACGTGGCGCCATTTCAATGGGCCACGTCCTCATCAGGGCGATTCGGAGACCTCCAAGTTATGATCCCCGTGATCGGACGTCGTCAAGCTCCGCAGCGGCATATCCCCGAGCAGGGCATCTGTCCTTCCATTCCGAACAGCTACGAACGCCACCGATCAGCGCGTTCCATCACCACGCGAGTCACCTGTTCGGTGATCTTGTCCGAAGGTTGCCGAACAGCTCTCTGTATCCTCACGACGGTTGTAACCGCCCCAGGCCACGCGCCCCATCATCAAGAGGCGCGTTAACTGCCTGGCATCTCAACGGGCATCTGGGTGCATAACTCCTTCCGTTATGCGCACCCATTTAGGTGCCTTTTCAGGCACGATCTACCAACATTACGCACGATTGCCTCCGCACCTACGCCTATAAAGGTACAGGTACAGGACACACACAGGTACGTTCTCTCTGACGCGAACACACCCTTACACTCGCAAACCCCCTGCCTTACAAGCCTCTCACAGACTTAGGCATCGGAGGGTTTCCCCGATCTTCACCGAGCCCCCTGACCCAGTTCTGGTTTTGCAGACTTTCGTCCACACCGGCGTTCGTCTTCCCCATCTTATCTAGTGGAGGCCCGTTTGGCTCCGGCCCAAACAGGATTACACCACCACAATAAGTATTCCATATGCCTCTACCACCCAAATTCCCTCTCTTGGTCTTGAGAATAGAAGGGTTTACAAAATACATGAATCTATTTGATACTTGTGATGTTTAAAGTGGGGGGGGGTCAAAAAGGGGCTACCCGCATGTCAATAAGAAGAAATTTTTTTGAGTCGAACTCTCTCTTTTGCTGTGGAACTCTCTCTCATTAAACTTATGAGAGACACTACTTTAATTTCTTCTTGTCTTTTATTTCTTTTGTGAGTCTTTTACATATATATTCCTCTTAGAAGATTAATTACATTTGAATCCTCCTTAATTTATATTTACATGTATATCCATCTCATGCATATAAAATACATTCAAAGACCTATCATAATCTCTCATGGTGAAAGTCAAGGATATACTTAGTCTTCAAAGATATTTTGTATCCATAAAAGAGATATACATGCAAATATAATAAATTTATGAAAAATTCTCACACAATTAATTTGTAAATAGAGTATATATGCAAAAAAATTAAATCCCTTTTTATTGTTTTTCCCTCTCTTGTTGTTGTCCTTTACGAAGGCTCTTAAATAGGTGGTCACATTGGATGGAAGGGAGTAACCCTCCCTTCACCATCTGGCTAGGCCCCTTTGGAAAAGGGTTAGGATAGAGTTAATCAGGGTTAACCCCGAGTTAGGCCAAAAAGTGATTTGAAAAGCCATAAATTTTAACCTGGCTCAAAATGGATTAGGTTGGATCTAAACTGGGTTAACCTGGGTTATCTTAACCCACCTCTAGAGAAGGAGTAGAGTTAACCCATTTTAACTTTTTTTTATTACCCTTTTGCCCCCACTTTTCATACCCTCTTTACACCTTTTCTTCCTCCACTGTACCGCCCATCCACCTTTTCTTCCTCCTTACATTTTTATATGATGATAGCACAAAATATAAAATAATAATGTCGAATATATATATATATATATATATATATATATTGCTACAATTTATTTATAATGCATTTTATATAATCTTCATATGCATCTAGATAGCATAAGGAAGATAGTAGCACATAGTACAATAAAGAAAGTAATAAAAAAATAATAGAGGGTAGAGGATAAATGTATTATATTATATATGATAATCTCAATATATTGCTACAATTTATTTATAATGTATTTTATATAACCTTAATATTATCTAGATAGCATAAGGAAGATAGTAGCACATAGTACAATAAAAAAGTAATAGAGGGTATAGGATAAGGGTATTATATTATATATGATAATCTCAATATATTGCTACAATTTATTTATAATGTATTTTATATAATCTTAATATGCATCTAGATAGCATAAGGTAGATAATAGCACATAGTACAATAAAAATAAGATAAGGGTATTAGATTATATATGATAATCTCAATATATTACTACAATTTATATATAATATATTTTATATAATCTTAATATGCATCTAGATAGCATAAGGAAGATAGCAGAACATAGTACAATAAAATAGTAATAAAAAAAGTAATAGCGGGTATAGGATAAGGGTATTATATTGTATATGATAATCTCTTTTTTTTTCTTTTTTTATATAAAAAAGATAGTAACACATAGTACAATAAAATAGTAATAAAAAAAGTAATAGAGGGTGTAGGATAAGGGTATTATATTATATATGATAATCTCAATATGTTACTACAATTTATTTATAATGTATTTTATATAATCTTAATATGTATCTAGATAGCATAAGGAAGTTAGTAGCATGTAGTACAATACAAAAGAAAAAAAAAGTAATAGAGGGTATAGTATAAGGGTATTATATTATATATGATAATCTCAATATATTACTACAATTTATTTATAATATATTTTATATAATCTTAATGTGCATCTAGATAACATAAGGAAGATAATAACACATAGTACAATAAAAACTAATAAAAAAATAATAGAGGATATAGGATGAAAGTATTTTAGGAAAAATAATACAAAAGTCAATGAGTTAGTCATTTTGACCTTTCAAACCACTAGGACAAAAAGTAGGTTAACCTACTTTAACCGATCTAAAATTATGTTTGGAGTTGAGTTGGATTAACTCCAACCTTTTCCAATAAGCCCTTGGTCTACAACACGGCACGCCGCCGCCCCCCAGCATGCCAAGGACCCCGTCTCTGGTGCCCCCCCCCCCCCCCCCCCAACAAGCGAAGGACCAATTCCAGTCCATCTAGCCGTCCATATTGAGGTTGAAGGTGGATGGCTTCAACCCCTCTGCTGCTATACAACAGAGCCATCCTCTGGCTAGCTTCCCTCCATCGACGGTGCCAGAAGCAAACGACGAACCCAAAACTCTAGTGGCCGCTAGACCCAAACTCCAGCGACCGCTAGACCAAAAACCATATCTCTGGCGAGCGGAGACTACGAGTCAGTGGCCGGGTAGGTGGCCTAAAGCTTCCGTGCTCGAGTTTCCAACATGCGGTGACGGGGTGCTCCCTCCTCAAATCTATGGCCGTGGGCGGCGCTCCCTGGCAACTTTCTTAGACATCCACGGTCTGGATGGCATGTAAGTGGGTCTTTCCTTGTAACGCCCCGACGCGGAATATCGGAGCGGTAGTACAGTTAAATAAATAGTATCGAGTGATAAAATAACATCCACCATTACACAATTGAAATAAAGCCAAATGAAATCCAACTTCATTAATAATTCTTCAAAACACTATTACATTCACTAATCAGAGCCATAACTAGGGCCCAGAGTACTTTATTCAAATCCAAACTATTACAAACTGACTGACTCATAACTAACTAACTAACTAAAAAAGCACGGGTTGTTGAAACTGGTCACTCTTGTACATCCTCCTCATTCCCTTCCTCGTAAGTGTGGTAATCTCCATCAGACTCACCTGAATCACATGAAATAAATAGCGCAGGATGAGCGATAAACGCCCAGTAGGACTTAATATCTCATATAAACAAGCATGCTTTAAGTGATTAATGTCTTATAGAGTAGGATAACTAGATAGAACAATCATGTATAGTCAACAGAACGGTGTAACAGAATAATGTATAACAATAGCACTTTTATGAGATAACAAGCATGATAACGAATTGGTCATATAATGAGATAGCACGTAAAATTACACAACAGTGCACTAGTAATGATAGCACTTGTATTTGATTGTCATAGATTAAATCTTGATAGTATAAATAGCACTAGATGTATGTCGACATCCTGATCATTAAACTCCCATGGGCAAATAGTACTTTTCAGTGCACCTCCCAGGACCAGATCGGGCCCTATTGCTTGGCATTAGTTATGTTTCTTATCTTAGACAATCAATTGAATGGCTAAATATAGTACCAAGAATAGATGAGAGTAATTGACGAATAGACGAGAATGTAGAGAGAATGTGAACATATGAGAGTACAGAGTTTATAATAAGAACAGAGACGTATTCGTAAAATAATGATAAACAGATGATAGTAATAGTTGCACAGCACTTAGTCGTGTGCTGGTAGTCTGGTAGAAGTCACAACCGCCTACTAGTCGTGTTATGAACACATGCCAGAGGTCCGGCATGATCCCAAGGTAAGAAGGAAACACACTAAGGCCGTTGGATCATGTTGATCCCTAAGGGTGTAAATAGGTTTTAATGGTACAACCCGCTCGTCGGCAATGGACGTCCGCCAAAGCCAAGGAGACTTACGGAGGCATTGACAAGGAGTCTCTGGTCCGGTCGGGAGTATTCCCAACGAAGAGGTGGTCCAAGCCAAGAAAGAAGTGTGTAAATAACCAAGTTGTCCGTCATGTTTTGAGTGCTCGAAGGCAGAGGGACGCGATAACGGTATACAAATCACGCGAATAAAACGAAGACAAGTGTTATTAAAATAATATGGAGATTAAGTGAATAATTACACTTAATTACCAAATATATTATTGAGTGGATTGATAAGGTTTCATGGCAAACATTAACGTTTAGTGTGTGCATGTGTAAGGAAATCATGATAGCAAGAATAATCGTATACAAAGCTTTTATTTAATGGATTTCATGTAACTATTGCCCAATTTTAGTAAACATGTCGTTACTATTCATAACAGTGCAAATTATGGGTTAACAATGATTAAATAGAAAAATTAACAGGGGTTTACATGAAAATTAGGGTTCTGGTTGCTACAGTGAAATCACGATTGGGGTACCTGTTGCGTTTCAAATCGCGACGGTCGGGTCTGTCACGTTCTCATGAACCGGGTTAGGCAATCGATTGCAGTTGAAATCGCGATGGGGTAGTCGTTCGCGATTCGAGCAGTGGGTCTAGAACGCGACGTGTTAGTCTGTCCCGTTCAGGCCAACCGGTAACATGGTGTGAAGAACGCGATGGGTCGGGCCGTCGCGTTCATTATGCGGCGGTCCGCCTTGTCGCGACCTTCTGAGATCGCGACGGGTCGGGCCGTCGCATTCTCAGAAGGCTGGCCGAAGCCCAAAAGGGGAACAACCCACTTTTTAGGTCTCGATCCATCCTCCCATGGCTGGATACAGGGCCATTAAAAAATACATATAAAATCGCATGCATGTCCAAAAATCATGAAACTAGTTTTAAACGAAAATAGACATGCATAAGTACCAACAGTAACGAGTAATTAGATAATAGACAAGATATAAACATGCTTTGATTTGGTTACAATTCGATGACTTAAAATAGCACAGTGAAAGAATCCGATTTAATTCACATAGTATGCATGATGAAATTTGGGGGAAAAATAGGATCATTCGATTCCTAGCATCATGCAGTATTATGATAAAATTTGCAAAGCATGAGATCAAGTGTTTGCATGGATTTAAGGCAAACAAAAGGGTTCGGGTACATATTCATGACAGGGATTGGAGCATCAAAACCCCCTACATAGCACAACGATAATTGAGAAAAACATAGAGCTTTGATAGAGGGGATCAAGGTCTACCTAGGGACGAATTTAATTAGGTTTTGCTTGAGAGATTGCTTACATTTTCACGCTGTGAAATCCTAGGGTTTAAGATGAAGAAGATGATGAATCCTGCTTGTTCCTAGCCCTTCCTCCTTGCTCTCCACGTCCAATAGGTCCTTCTCCTCGTGCTCCAAGATTCAGAGAATGCTTAGGGTCAGCTAGAGACGAAATTGGGGTGTTTATTATGCCCCATGTCTCCTAATCACCTTAGAACTCTCTCTTCTCATCCAACTCCGAATTTTCATATTTATGCTACTATTTCTAACATTTATCTACTTAATAGGATAGGGGAGATGACTAATTTCATGGGCAAAAGATTTGGGTAGGTCTAGAACTCTATTTAGGATAATTACAATCCATTTTAGTCATTATCTTTCCCCTTTTTAATTTATTAGATAATTAGATCCAAAATTTGGCCTAAATATCTCCCATCTAATTTGGGCTTTTCACCATTAGGTCCATTCATTCATGTTTGGACTATTAATATAACTCATTCCTAGTTTAGCTTAATGGATTTTTAATTTAATCACATTTATTCAATTAGATTCTCATTTTAATCCAATTTAATATTATTTATTAAAAATTAAAAATTCAGGGTTGCTACATTTCTCCTTTGTACAAATTAATATTGTGTACCTTATCTCCCTAGCTCAACTACTGTGCTATGTCTCCTTCTCTCAGCTTAATCTCTCTTCTCTTGGAGTTGTTTGTTGTACCTTTTCTTTACACTATCTAAGTCGATTAGAATCTGAACATCCTAACATCCTCATACCTCATCCATGTAAGTAGAATCTGAGCATCCCACCCATTCCCCTCTGTTGAGAATTTTAATATTCCAAACGGAGCAAACGATCTCTAAGCACGTACTCTCTCTTGCTTCGCAAATGGTGCTTCTAAATAATTTCGCAGAGTGCCAAAAATGGCAGTACCCATGCACGATCCCTCAAAACTAAATACAGTGGAAAAATGAGGACAAGAAAAACACCAAATCTCACAGCCGCAGCCCCCATGCCCTCTTCTCACGTCGTCACGGTGAGGAAGAAAGAGGACAGGGAAAACCCCAAATCGTACGGCCACAGCCCCCAGGCGGCCAGGCCCTAATCTTCTCACGTCGTCACAATAATGCAAATAGAGTACAAGAGAAATAGGGAAGGCCTATCCGTGCGTGTATGTGAGTGGATTATGGGTCTCGGATGTGGGTTATGTGGGTATTTTTGTTTCCATTTTCAAACCCAAGTACAACAAATACTAAGAACTTTGTTTGATAACCCAACCCAACAAACACTAATAATTTTTTAATTATTAGATATGTTAATTTAAAAGATGATTTGATACGAAAGATAATTTATTAAGACTTCTCAGTATTTACTCACCTTCTCAAATCTGACAAAGTATTTGTCAAATTAAAAAACTTGCAATCAGAGACGTCCTACTTGTGAATGGTTTATATGTAAATAACTTATCTGATTATCAAATTCAGAAACCCAAAGCACTCATACATAATGATTGGATTTGTTTGACCAAGTCAAACAATGTTGAAGAGTTTTAATATTCCATTCAGACATGTCCCGGCTAAGATCTATGAGAGGGAATATACAGTGAATATTGTTGGAGGGGCGAAGGTGGAACTTTTTAGCTATCAGCAGCCATGAACAGAAGTTCTTGTGAGCTCATTGATAGATGCTTCTACTACATTGTCATGTGAAGCAGGCAGAATGGGATTTGGACCTCTTCCAAATACAAAAGCTGGCTTGTTAGGCATTGGTAAAGTGCAAGTATCACTGCTCAACGAGAAAACAGCAGAAGACATGGTGGGTCTATCCGCTGCATCTTCTTGAATGCACAACATTGCCAACTGTGTGCATCTCAGTACCTCAATGGCCCAAGATGAGCTGCGTAACATTGATGGGTCCAGGAGTTCCAAACCTCTGCCACCTTCCCACATCTGCCACGCCTGCAGTTGTCATCAAAGTGTTCATAGGAAGAAAAAGATACAACATTAGTCGAAAGAGAGCACTAAACATAGTGTTTGTTAATCTATCAGACTTTGTATCACTCGAATGTCCAACAGTAGCAAGCACTTAGTACAGCTTGTAGCAAATTAAACTTACGTATCCAAAGAGGCTTTGATAATTGCTGTCAGCATAAAAGCCTGTGCTCCTTTTTCCTGTGATGATCTCCAAGAGTATGACCCCAAAGCCGAACACATCAGATTTCTCTGAGAAGACACCATTCAGTGCATACTCCGGTGACATATAACCACTGCAGATGATGGGCAAGGAGAATCGATTAGAAAAGGAAACCAAAGAAATTTGCCTTTCAAACACGGTACTAAAAAGACATTTAGATATTGTATTAGTGACTTACTATGTTCCAACTACTCTCTGAGTGTTCCCTTTATCCTGATTTGTTTGAAACGTTCTTGCCAACCCGAAGTCTGAGATCTTGGGATTCATCTCACTGTCAAGCAATACATTACTAGTCTTTAGGTCTCTGTGTATGACACGCATTCTTGAGTGTTGATGCAGATAGAGGAGACCATTTGCTATGCCTTTGATAATATCGAACCGCTTCTCCCAATTTAGTTCTGCCGATCTTGTTGGATCTGAACAAAAGGGTGATGAAAAGGATTATCTAGAAGAAAAATAATTAAATTAGGAGTTCCAAAGCTTGTGTTTATACATATCCAAAAGAGGGGGTGGGGGGGAATCCGACTTCACAAGTTAGGAAAAGAGACAAACCAAAAATAAACTTATCAAGGCTTTTGTTGGGCATGTACTCGTATATCAATATCTTTTCATCTTTATGAGTGCACCAACCCAGAAGTCGGACAAGATTCTTGTGTTGAAGTCTTGCAATGAGTCTGACTTCATTGTGAAACTCCTGATAGCCTTGTTTAGAGCCCTTGGATAGCCTCTTAACGGCTACCTCTTGACCACTCAAGAATGTCCCCTAGAGAATAACAATCTATGATTATAATTAAAGACCATTAGTAAGATACAGATAAAGCATGATCCGAAATGAAGTAAAACCAATTGAGACCTTGTAAACAGGGCCAAAACCCCCTTCTCCGAGCTTGTTTTCACTGCTGAAGTAAGATGTAGCAGCCTTCACAATTTTGAAATCAAACAAGGCAGCATCTGGCATTTCCTTTTCACTTCCAAGTGCACTGGTGATGCCCAAGCCCTGTGGGAGCACTATCTTTCTACTTCTCCTCTTACATGCTTTGCAACAGAGACACAAGAGCAATAAGTTAGTTTCTTTCAGATCACTCTTCAAGGTTTAACCTGAGGTACAATAATATAACAGAATTACCTCTTGATTTGTGCGTTTTAATGGAAAAATAGCAGCAAATCACGGTGAGAAGCATCCCGAGAGAGAGAATGGGTACTATGATCTTGATCAGATTTTTGCTCTTCCTTGAGAAGATTCCATCAGGGAAAAGCAAAAAGTGTCAGAAGTGGCTTAAAATATGTTGAAAAGATCTTGTAACTCATATTTTAAGGTGACCAATAGAGAGGATTCTACCATCAACTTAAACCTTATCATTGATTTCAGTTTTTGTCTTGTGGACCATAAATTTGAACTACTGATCGTAATCACACGATGGACTTTGATACCATGTTAAAATTTAATGAATTGACCTTCCAACTCAACTCTTTAAAATGATGAGTGGATAAGACTATACTACTATAAAATATTAGCATTTTTGTCTCTTTCTAATCTTGGACTATCCTTCCAATACATTGGACGACAATTCTATCCCGGTGATTTTGGGTCCAAAATCTCCACCACAAAAAATGTTTTTCTTATAGATCTCACCGCAAAAAAAAATATTTTCACTAAATAACAGGAGACGATCGGGAAAGAATGAACAGAGCATAGGAATCAAAAGAAGACATTAAAACATAGCATAGCTCATCAATTTTAGGGGATATCCACAGTATGTTATAAAAGTGGCATACATACCTAGTTCGGACCCATGAATACGCACGTAGAGATCCTCGCCGCGGAAGGAAACTAATTGCTCGAGATCTTTCATCTCTCCAAGCCAGATTAAGCACCTCGATCCCGAGATCCGGCCGTCCACAGTGATTATATCTGCATAAGCATAGCCTTGGCAACGGCACCTAGCGGAGCACTCCGCCTCGCACTGCTGCATTCCACATGACGGAGAACCCATCCGGCGGCTTCATCTCGGGGAACTTCACAAACCTGTCCGTTCCGTCGCACTGCAGCTGGAGCCGCCTCACGCAGCCCCCCGTGAAGTTTCCCATCTTCCATTCCTCCGGGCTCCTGGGCTCGAACCCGTCCAAACACCTGCAGGAGCTCTGGGTATAAACGCAGGCTGCGAATGGTCCACACCTGCTGTACAAATCGCAGGTTCTTCCTGGGATGGAACCCATGGAGACCCACTTGTGCAAGCTTTCAACCCAGATAAAGAAGGTCAATATGCCTGTATAATCTAGCACAGTTCTCCCAAACATAGAATTATCAACCATGGAGAAGCTCACGAAGATATCATCATCGCCTTTAACTATCCTGTGTGGGAACATAATAAAATACTGATAATATTATGGCTTTGTGGAATCAAGTTCGTGCAATTTTCAAGCTCAGCTCTCTTATGAGGTACGGATCATCATTCATCGAATAAGTCATATACAGAATCAAATAGGTTGATTATTTTTTTTACTATTTTGGAATAATTATAAAACTTACTCTCATATAGATATCTTTAACATTGCTCTTTTATTTCTAGGTAATGTTGGAATTATAATAAGAGGAGAATATATGTTGATAGCTTTTTTATTGATCTTTGTCAAAATAGGGCGGTCTATTAAGAGGTCTAAAATATCTATCGTAAAAAAGAGGAGTTTTGACCCATCGGGTGCTCACCACCACCACACTCCTTGAAAAGACCTCTGCGGCAGTAAGAGGGGGGAGGGGTAGCAGTAGAAAAGGGGCAAGAGGGAAAAGCAAGAAAAAAGGGGGTTTTGTTGGGGAGGAAGCATCTCTTCTTTCTTTGGCGGCGTTGCCGCAGAGACGAGAAAGAAAAGGGGTCATCTCGAAGTTGGTTCTTGGAAGTGTGCAAGCAATAAAAAGAGAGAGGGTGAGTGAAAGAGGCAATCGAAGATAGAATTTTTTTTTTTTTTTTGCTAACGAGGAAACCCCGCCCCGTGTGATTTTGTGGACTCAAGGATTGGTGTTCGTGAACTCCAAGGTCAGGACTTGGCAGCTCCTACTTTTCCGTTATACCCGTATTGTCCTTACCACTTGACCAGGAAAACCCCAGACTACACACCTCGAGGATTATATGTAGATCAGGTAAGCCCCCCCCCAGGAATCGAAGATAGAAGCTTACACGATAGTTTTTCTTTGTTTTTTTATATTGTTTTTTTCCCATTCTCCCCTCTCTTCATTTTAATATTATATTTTTTTAAAAGATGGCTCCATCTTCTACTTAATTATCTATCTCGTTATTGATGATTTCAAAGAATGACATAATTACTCTTGTCTTCTTGTGCAATTTTTATACATATAAAATTATATTCTCATCTCTCCCCATGTGCAACATTATATGAGGTTTTTGTTTTTTATGATAATCAAACAGAGGGTTCCCTCAAGTTGTGAGTTAGACATTTCAGTGTCTAACCTCACACATAGGGGTGTACACGGTTCGATTTTCTCTATTTTTAGAAGAATCGAACCGAATCAAATTCTACGGCGAACCGAACCGATTCGGTTCAAATCGAATATGCTCTTTTGACATTTTTTTTGGTGTTTTTTTGGCATTTTTTTGGTGTTAAAAAAAAAAAAACCAAAACTATCCCTTTTTCGGTGGGGCGTGCGGAGGGCGCGCGATGCACCCCTCTGCTGCGCTACTATTTTTTTTTTGTAAAATTTTATTATTTATATAATTGTATATCTATATTCGATTCATTTCGGTTCCCTAACCTGAAACCGAACTGAACCACTTGACCACGAAACCGAATCGAACCGGTCGGTTCAATTTTTCGGTTTGAACCGTATTATGAACATCCCTACTCACACACAAGATTCCGAACATGGGTTCCTAATGCTCTCCGTTCCGGGAATCTATCTTCTTTGCTTCCTAATTTTTAGCAAGTGAATGATGTGAAACTCCCTTCCTCATTTCCACGCTATTGTCATATGTATAATTTAATTCTCTTGCTCCCCTCCCCTCTGTGTTTGAGTTTGTGGGTGTCGTTTTATTTTTCTTTATATATATGGATCGGATGATGAGCTTCCTCAAGCAGTGATCTGGGTACTTTAATCCCATTTTCCTCGTAAAGGAAGTCATACATATCACCAATGGATGCCTCCCAATGAGCATATTGTCCACTTCTATGCTAAATAATGTTTCCTTATGCGCTACTTGCTATGGAAATTCCTATTTATGCAGATCGTCTCTGCATTGCTAGACTATATAAGGCTTTCCTTTCCAACATGGGCATTTCCCTCTATTATCGCTCACTTGGCTTGAATGTTTGCTGCCGATTCATTATAGCAGTGAGCTTGAACGCCAGCCCTCGCCCCCTGCCCCCTTCCTCCTCCCTCCCTCCCCTGCCAAGGAAAGGGGTATGATGGACCATGAGCTCCATGTGGGTCACAGTTCTGCATAGATGAGGGTGCCGACCTGCGTCTCGTTGAGCAGCCGGATGAGGGTGCTGAACTGCCCCCCCCCCGCCCTCTCAGTTGAAAATCGAAGAATGCCCCTTTATTGTGAATATCTCCATAAATGCATCTTTGCCACTATTTTTGGACTTCCTTATCTCAACCTCACCGACCATCTAAACGTCATTCTTCCCTATTCTTCTTTATCCAAGGCTGAACAGTCAAAAAAAAATTCCATGACTGAAGCCAAAACTGAAGAATAGTGGGCTCGGGGCCATAAGTCCCTCTACAGCAAATTCCTTCGTGCTCAGGCAGCCAGATTCCCACCCAGGGATCATCTCTTGACCCTCTCTAAGTGGTTCCAGATTCATCACAAGGATACCTGGGGGCCCTTTGTTCAGAAAGTGTTCAAGCTTATCCGTCACTTTCAGATGTTCAATGATTACTGCTATCTCAACAATTTACCTGAAGTTCAGCTTGGCCAATTCCGGCAAGCTATTTCTGCTCTTGGTTCAAATGATGCTCATACCACTTCCATCCAAGTGGATTTTGCAACCTTGGAATTCCAGATGTTGTGTTTCTGCCTCCTCTCCATTCCCTCGTCATGGAATCTGCCGTGGGAACCTTAATTTTTGGAAGATTTGCAAGGGTAATGGGCAGAATTACAGTGCAGAAAGGCAATTCACTCTCTTTCCACATATTTGTCTTCAGGGAATATCATCAGGGCTACATCAAGTTTGATGTTCTTGCGCCTCTTTTATCTGAATGTGAGCGCTTATCTCCATCAGAATGGGAAAAGCTTTACCCCCTCACCACTCAGCAGCTTACTGATCTCAATACTTCTCAAGCCAGATCAAATCAACCTCCTCTGTCTGCTGCGGAATTTCTAGATCTTAACTCCATTCATCTTGTAAGAGACTCATATGATACATGGGTTGAGAGATACAAGGTGTATGTGGCTATGAAAAAGGAACTAAAGCACCAGCAGATCTTCTACCCCATCTTAATCGATCAGTTCCTCCAGTATGCTAGTTTTAGCTCCTTCAGCACCTACAAAATGTCTCTTGGCAAGGATGAGTATGGAAATTTTGTGGAAGCTCAAAGACAACTTCACATCCAGAGGATGGCCCCTGTTATGGGACCTTCCTACTCTATGGTTTTTGGAGCCTTCCAAGCTTATTTTGAAGAGCAGGAACGCAAGACTTGGACAATCATTACTCGCCATGCCTCTCTTTTGTCTCCTGTCTTCTATCTTCCTGTACCCCCAAAGAATTAATATAGTCACTGTTTGGCTCCCATTTATCTTTCTTCTCTTCTTTCTTTGTCTCATTGTGATATCTTTTTGCTTACTGACAAAAAGGGGGAGAAAATAACCATTCTGAAATATATTTCTCAAATTTATTTCACAAATTTACCTGATTTTATTTCAGAATTTTATACTCTAGTATTATGTTTTGTCATCACCAAAAAGGGGGAGATTGATGATCAGTCTATCCCTATATAATCTTAATCATTATATGCCTATTTTGGTGATCAACAAAACCTTAACAAGTATTGTCTAACAAGTTCTCTTGAAGCTTAGTCACAAGAAATAAATCAGGCAAACTCAAGCAAAATCTGTAAGTAATTCTTACAATATAGTATTTAAAGTTCAGAGCATGTAATTCTTCTAAGTACACATCGACTTCCTAAGAGATATAACGATTTCATTAGAATCATAACGATTTCGACACTATATTGATTTGTTTGTTGAACCACTTCTATATTTTACCCTTATATTTTGGTGATAACAAAATTTATGATTAATTAAATATTATTAAAAATATTTAATATCATGTTTTTTAAATAAATATAAATTTATTGTTCTATCGCTGTATTGACGCACTAAAATGACAAAATCGATGTCTAATCTATATACATCGATTTCAGTTCAAGTGCCAAATTAATAAGCGCTACAACGATTTGGTTTCAATCGATTTTATAAGTGCTACAACGATTTGGCTTTAATAGGTTTTATAAGCCCCACAACGATTTGTTTAGTGTCTTCTATAAACGATTTGTTAAGGCTCATAACGATTTGATAAGTGAGCGCAACGATTTGCCCTCACATCGATTTGCCTTCTATAACGATTTGCTAAGGCTCATAACAATTTGATAAGTGAGCGCAACGATTTGCCCTCGCAACGATTTGCCTTCTATAACGATTCGCTAAGGCTCATAACGATTTGATAAGTGAGCACAACGATTTGCCCTCATCGATTTGTTAAGTTTCATAACGGTTTGCTAAGACTTATAACGATTTGCTTCTCACATCGATTTGTTAAGTCTTATAAGTATAACGATTTGAAAAGTAACTTAAACAACGATTCACTTCAATTTAAACATAGTTTGTTTAAGTGCTTTTTGGCGCCTAAATGAGAAGTCAAATATCTTCTGACAGAAAAAGCTGCATGCGTATTTCAGAGTCTTGTCAGAAAAAGATATGAACTACTATTTTCAGCATGATAGCAGAAACACAGTAGCATGCACTGTTATCTTGTAAACACTCTTTTATACTAACATTCTCTTCTATGCTTACAGACCTTGAAGACCACTAGAGTCTGATTAAGACAAATAAAGAGAAGATCAGTAATGACTAGAAGAGCTCCAATGGATCTCTTCAACGGATCTATTCAAAAGCCTCTCAAATAAAAGATGAAGTATGGCTGAAGAAAAAGAAGAGAGCTTTCCTGAAGATCTTTAAAGGAGTGTGCATTCTGTGAGGAACCTCAACGCCACATACGCTCAAAGAAAGAGAGAAAGGGCCTGAGCCAAAGAAGAAGCAATAAAAAGCGTCTCAAGCATTCAAGCCTTCAAGCTTCCTTCTCTCTCTTCATTCTCTCTCTGTGCTCATTGTAATTTTGGGGGAGAGTTTGTGACTGTGAGCTAGTGTTCTTAGTGTTCATCTTGTAATAGCTCTCGGTCTGATCTTTCTTTTCTAAGAAAGATTTATGTCCAGCTGTAGGACTGTATACAGTGTAGAACCTAGCTATGAGTTT